>CM052134.1:7651019-8168647 GCA_028454255.1 Halictus ligatus
CTCTCTCTCTCTCTCTCTCTCTCTCTCTCTCTCTCTCTTTCCCTCTACTACTCCTGCAACTTTTACTATCCACCGTTAACCCACCGTATAATATATCGCCTACTTGTTCCACGTACAAAATCAACCTCTGCCTCCTTGTCTTCCGCGGATGCATAATCCTGCGGTTTATCAACGTTCTGCTCGTTTATTCTCATAACCGAGGCATCCACTGATTTTTCGCTGCTACTATTATCTACCGCCAATTCCCCAGAGATCGAGGGGATGTTCTAGACTAGAATTTTTAACAAATCTGCGGGATTGAGAATTGTCTGCCGGATTGTTCTCAATTCGTACAAATAACGAAGTCATGAATGTTTGAATTAGTATATCTACAGGGTGAACCAAAAATGTTGCGATTCCTTGAAACCGATAATTCAGAGCAATTTTTTCCTTTATGAAAATATTCTTCGGCGGCTTTCTTAAGGAGTTATGTGGATTACTAAGAAGTTACAGTAGAACGTGGTACTCGTCATACAAAATGGTGCAAAAGTTTACATGGAGCTGTATTTCCTAATGTTATTAATAAATACCTTACCATTATATTTATTATTGTATTTTTTCTAACAGAAATCAGTTCCGTCGATCAAATTGCAATTTAAAATTGTAATAGAATAAATTATAATTTAAATTGTACATTGTAATTTAAATGGTTTAAATTGTATTTAAGAGCCTACCACAGATTGGCTACACAATAAAGTTATTTTATTGATAATCTGATCTACAATTCGAATCAGTAAAGATTTAATCTATGAGTTTTTCCTATGTTTCATAGATACGAAGATATTGCCATATCATTTTCAATATTGCCATATTATTTTTTCATTTCATTTGACAACGACCTATTCTTGCCACAAGCAAAATATGTGTATACATTATGCTTACGTATGGATACTCGATGAGAAATTCTTGTTTCGTCACGATGATTCAGGGCTATAAAAATAATTCCATTAAGGGATGACACATGTAACAGTTAGTTTGTCATACTCGATTGAAATCGGAATCATTGTCATTCGTGTTCAGCGAGCATTCACTTTCTATTGATTTCGTCATTTTCGTGACACGTCAGTTCCGTCAAACGATTGTTTTTACTCGGTTAATACTACAACATCACGTAAAAAATTTTCATTTCAATTTCAATTGCAATTTCACGAGCATTTTCTTTTCGATTCTTTTTTAAGGCCCAACTGTATTGAAAAATAATTTCTGTTCAGGATCGCCGATAGTTCTAACATTACAGTGAATTTATCTAGTTCATATAATTATTAAAAAAAAAAAACAACCTAGCATTCGCATATTAAATCTCAGAAAATTTGCACGCATTCAAATACTAATAAAGCTGTGCCTAAAATAATTCCTCCTACGATTAGAATCGCTTGCAAACATTTTTCTCGTGTCAATGGTCCAGTTATACTGAAAAATAATTTCTGCGATTCCTCGACGGCCTTCGTCGCATCAAAGAAAGACGTTACTTCGGCTGCCAACATCTAACGTGTCATCGCCGTTTCAACCATTAAAATGCAACAGAAATTCACGAGACCAATCGATTAGCCAACGCACGACGCATGTAAATTCAGCTTAAGCCGCGACTGATCGATGAGTCATTCCGAATTATTGGATCCCGCCGCGGGAACAAAATACGGCAGGTTCGATCACCGCCCACATCCGGCGTGCGTTAAAAAAGAAAATCGACGGACCACCGAACCGTGTCATAAATGTTTCATTGCGACGTCTCTGAATGCATTCATTTTTCTTCTTTTTTTGTGGCTCAACTAATCGGTATTTTTATTCGGAATTTTAGGGGACAGAGCTCTTTTGTTTGACCGTCGACGCATATCAATTAACCTCACTTTATTTTCAGAGCAGACGAAAATACCACAATGAATTTATGGAATGTGTTTGATCTGGATCGTAAACCTCAGGGTCCAGAAATATTTCTGTAGAATTCGGAATTGCTCAATTAACATGTCAGCGACCCAAAAGAATGTTAACAAATATAATCGCCGAAATCTATTTTCGTCCTCCGACTGAACGGGATTGAAATGCTGATTCTTTTTATGACGACGTAAAACGTAAGTTTATAAGGCAGAATATTAAAAAAATTAGAATGTACATTGTAATTGTCATAGAGTTGAATTTTTACGCCCTTATGACAAAACTGAGAAATTTCAAACATTGGAAATGGTAAAGGAACTTTTAGATATCCATACATTACTAACAATTTATTAAAACTATTTTATTTTGCTTCTGTGTCTTTTCAGCACGTAGCCTGTTATGGCACGAACCAAACATTTTTAAAATCAATTTATTCTTATTTCTGTGCCGAAGGCCGAAGCATATCAAAAAATCAGTAATTTGACTTCAAAATGCCGCCACTTTGTAAATAATCGAGATTTTTAATTTCTTTAGATTCAAACCATAACTATACGTTCAGACTGATTGATAAACAACTTCATTTTTTTATTTTAGATCAGTAGAAAGACCGAAATCATTGCAACCGTTGACTCATGTTTTCCAACACATGCTCTATAAAAAAATATGTAACTCATGCAATTTTGATTATTTTCGCTTTGAAAAAATTAGACGTGTACTACGAATACCATTAAATGTGTGTAAAAAACCCCAAAGCCGAAGGATCGATGGTTTTCCTGGAAAAAATTCGTGCAAAAACGGCCTTGAAAACCAGAAGACCGCTTGAATAGAGTCAGTAATACCTTCGTTCGACGTCGAAAAATTCCACATTAGACATTAAACGAATTTTTTCACGAAGACATAGCTGGAACCGTAATTCTAAAGAATCCCATTTGTGGATGGGTCATCTGGCTCTATATACCGAAATAATCGCCCTCCCCTTTGTCGAAAACAGACTGTCTCATATACCTCGTTTCAGATTTTTAAGCGCAGCCGCCTTTGCTCATAAATTTTAATCAAGCCGACGTCTCATCTGTTTTTACAGAATTACACTATCAGCTGTCCCCGGCGAAATTCGCTGGCTCCTGGCGGTCTCTTCCACTCTCCAAAACTTACCTGCTGTTTACATAACGCGCTCTTTGTTAGCCTGATGAGATGAAAGAATTAACGGGATCGCAACTGCATGATAATAATCGTAAATCCATTCAATATTGTTATACTGCGCATTTATATCTTCCTCTACAAAAATAATTGTGTACTAGGAAATTATTAAGCGAATCGTGGTAAAAGTTGACCAAACATCCATACAATACCGAAAAAGATTAATAAAAATTAATAGCGGTGCAGTATAGTTTCTACAATTCTTCAATACAGAATTATGCTTTCATTGTTTATTTTATAAACAGCAGTTATCGAGTTTAGACACTAAAGAAATGGAATTCAAGATAATAATGTGAAGTGTCAAACAATTACTTCCGTTAAAGCGACACGCATTTCAATTGCGAACTTTCCTTTCGACGAAGTACTCGTTCTGAAAAGCGTGCAAAAGATCCTGTCAAGTCCCGGAAGAAAGTTAGAATTTTCTTTACGATCGAGATCTTTACGGACCTTAAAGAACCGTCGCTTGAACTGAGAAAACTTTCGATGCAAATTTTTGTAATATTTCGTTGTTCTTCCCACGAACTTCCCGAAAAAGCAACGGTTCTCGCACAGCGTACTTTCAAGAGTGCGCAACGATGAAGCGTCCATTGTTAAACATTTTATTCCGTGGAACTTTTTAACCCCTTAATCTACAACTACGTGTGAGACACGTGGTCTGGTATTCGGGGCAAAACTGATTATCACGGGCTGACACGTAGTACATCGGTCGGGTCAAATGTAAATATTACGAGCATGCCCTTGGTACAATGATCGAGCCAAATGTAAATATTACGGGCATGGCCGTGGAATGGCTTGAAGGCTGCGCGATCTTGTTTACGTTTTGGGCCCAGGATGCTGAAACGTAAATCGTAGGTTAAGGGGTTAAACTTCATTGTTAAAAGTGAGGACATGTAACTGTAATGTGGCAATACCAACGAGGTTTCACTTTTCACAATTAAGTCCTATCTTTCTCAACAGTTCCTAATTATTTTAATTTTTTATTCTCTTCCTACAAGCTACAAAAAGAATCCAATTTTATTTAAAAACTTTGGGATTCTTAAACCATGATTCTTTGGCGAAGTAGGTTTTAAGAAGTGTTAAAAAATGTCTTTAGTAAGTCGTTTTCAAGAGGAAGTAAAAAGCTGATGTTTCTCTTGGTAAGATGTTTTTGAGGAGTAGTAAAAGAATTATTTCTATACATGTAGAAGTAATTAGAAAATTATGTTTTTACTCCCAGTTCTCCAGAGTTAAGAGACTTCGTAAAAGTTAACGCACAATTTCACACTTCGTTTCTACGTCGAAGAAAATTTCAAAGGAAAGTCAGAAATTTTTCCGTAACAAGATTAACACAGTACTACTACTGGCGTTAATTAACTATGATTTATAAATTAGATCCAACCTAGGCGCTGGTCTAAATTAGGCTACTATCCCTGATTATACAGAAGGGATTTTTGCGTTTTCAGCATGTGAATTACCAAAAAGTAATCTACTATCATCAACAGAACCGTTAGCCATCTTTACAGCAATGTACACGATTGGCGACTGCAAAATACGTCCGCTTGCTCGTTTGCGTGTCAGTCTATCAAACTCCCGCACCAATAATAAATCAGCGCTGACGATATTCGTATAGCAATTTATCTACTTCGTATCCACATTGCACCGTTTCTCTGAAACGTTCACTTGACGCAGAATTAAACCAATTTCAATAAATTTCCATCTGCGCAATAACTAAGTCGTATTAAGATGTCCATTATCTTGCGAGGCATAGAGCTTCGTTCTGTTTCTAGACGAAAACGGAATGAAACCATTTTAGGCAATAACTTATCTGTTAAAACAATCACACTGTCCAAGGACACAGTGTCTCTTTGCCACAGAATCTATTGTTTAAAATAATTGGACTATTGTATAAGTGCAACATTTTTGGGACATCCTGTATAACTTGTATCAATCTGTAAAGCAGACTTTCTAAATTTATTTTTTCCATAATTTTCGCTGCACGTCATCTACAGAACTAATCAAATTCCAGCTTTACGGAAAAATTGAGGTCAAGTTTGGTCAATTCGTAAAGAAGTTATTTCAATTTGCGTGTAATCAATTATATGGGTCACTGAGTACGTCATGCTGTCTTTTTGTCGGGCAGTGTGCAAGCAGAAAGAAAAAATAAATATAGGTTTGAAAGCTTTCCGACGGATCCGATATGTCAGCTTCAAGTGCGCATTGTGTGCAGGAACGAGGTGACTTCGGACAGCGAATCGAAAAAGAGGAAAACTCCGACGGGCAACATCGGGAATCACGAGTGACCAATGACGTGCTATTAAATATTGACGATGCAACATCGCAAAAAGTGGCCGTTCACCACGGAAATCGGAAGAAGGGGGTGGATACAAATGAGGCTACGGGGATGAGAGTTATCTCGCATCCTGCGGGAGCTATTCGTCCCATTCCAACCCCGTTTTCCTATGCTGTAATCCACTAGCAGCGGCACGGCCCGACATTCCCCTCTTTGCATCCGCCTCTGATAAGGGATCCGGAAACTCACCGAGCGGCTGAATCTTTCGTTCTTCCGGATAACGGTGATGTTCTTACGCCCGTGATCGCGTAATATCGATCGCGAATTGTCTTCGGAGCGTAAAGAATTTCGCCTCACCCCCGTGTGAGGAAATAAATGCTCGATTGCTCCCGCCATTTTTCTGATAATTCCACAGATTCCTCTGCTCGCAGTTCAAAGTATTAAACACTGGAACTTGTTTTCAATTTTATCGTATTTTAAAACATCACCGACATAAAACCTTGACAACATCGTAAACAATACTCCAAAAACATGTGACCACAAATTTATAAATATTGCAGAAGTATTCGTACCAATGTAATTAAAAGTAGAAAAACAATTAACAAGAACAATTTTTCTGGAACTTCTGGAACTTTTCTAAACAGTGAGAATAACCCAAGAATTAAAGAATATTGCTGTTCTCGTGATGAACAATTTTTATTTTTCATAAAAATCCGCAGACTAGCCGAGATCTTGCAATATCTAGGACACCGTCGTTCGCCGAGTAAGCTTCCGACAAATTGATTATAAAAATCGATCTCTTATTTCGTAGCCAATTATGTGTGAAACGAAGGTGCGAGAATGATCGACCAGTCTTTCCGGAAGTTCCGCGCGAACCCGTTGAATTTCGAAAGTTGCTTCGGCGAGAGATTTTTAATACGAGTTTTCCCCGACTTGGTAACGAGTGATCAGAATAACGGGGAACGAAAGAAAACGAGATTAGGCTCTGTATAAAAACGTCTTGCGGAATGAAATATCTGCTGAATCTGAGAAGCGACTCCCTCAGGTTATGAAATTCTTAAAGGAGGAAATAAAGATATGCTGATGATCATAAAGCCATTTCAAGACATTAGGACTCTGTAACTGCGGCTCAAGGAAGATTTTATTAAATCCCTCTTTATGAATCTCTGTCCTTCTCTGCCCGAGCCGCGCGTTCTCTCGCATTATTTTCAATATTGCCTTGCTTAACCTGATGTGAAAAAAAAGCGAGAAGAAAAGAAAAGTAAATAAAAGAAATCGAAACGTTTCACAAACGCGGAATTATTACAACGAATTAAAAAGTATGCTCGCAATTTTCCGGTCGCTACGCGATCAACGAAATTTCCACGGATAATAAACGTCGCTGGGGGAGAGGGGACTTTTACAACTACACTGCTTTTTACGCCCGTCCTCTGTATAAAAAAGTTTCATGAAAAATTTTTCTCGGCCGCTATTAAGCTCTTACGACGTTGCATGAATAGTTTAAATAATGGCCGCCGCGTGCTTCAAGAAAAATTTTCACTTCTAATTCCGCTGTCGTGAAAGAAGCGGGAATGCCTCCTCGCTAGTTTAACAATGTAAACAGCGCAACGTATCCCCATAAAATTACGAAATTATTCATGGCTTTTATTGCAAAGAGTCCAAAGGTGACTGAGGTTGCACAAGGGAAAGTATAATACGGTGTATTTTCACTCTGAAATGGAATCCGACTACACAGCGAGTAAAGTCTACTCGGGACTTTTAATACCGTTGTCGTGCTTGACACAGGGTATAGTAAAACTTTAAGACAGAAAAAACTATGCATTCTCCTGCATAGCTTCACTGCCTTTCACTTGATTTACATCTCTTAAAATTATAGTATCGCTACTGTACGTTTTCGGAAATCATTACTTTCTCGTTACGGTGATTAATGATCACATAAACAGTTTGAGAAAAATGATTAAATTATAAGTAGATTGCCGATGTTTATGCCAATATTTATACCACACCTCAACATGCAAAAATTGATAAAATAAAAATTCTGATCCCAATAAATCCTTTAATACAAAGTACGAAGTTTTCTTTAATTTTGTTTTTTTTTTAATTGATAATCAAAATCAAACAAATACTTGCTTACGACTGAATAATCGAAATGTCAGTTATTTATTAGCTGCATAGTTTAACCATTTTTTAAATAATAGTGCTTAGAAGTTTATAAAAGGAGACACTTTTTATTTATTTTCTTAGTATTGACCGCACTGTTCAAAAATTGAAATGCGATAAAAATAACATATCTCTATATTCTACGGTAAAATATTCTACGGTATATCTATCATTGATATTTTTAGCAGCATCGTTGTTTGTCGTGTTCATTCCTGAATTGAGAAATAGGACAAAGATCCAGAGGTGGAATTTATGTAGAAGCCTAAGATGCCACTCTATAACGTTTGTTTCAATGAGGTAGTTCATCGGGTTCGGTCGGTCGATTTAGTTTTCCGTCTGACCACCCTTAAATAAGAAAGAAGTCCACGCGTTCGGAACAAATCACTGTGCTTTCCACATTAGACGGTGAAAAATTCGCGCAATAAGTGAATTCGAGGACGCCATCGATATGGAACAGAAAACGTTCATAGCAACCACGTAGCCTAAGTAGCTGCATTGAGAATTGGTCGACAAAGAAAATCGGAGACGAAGAACACTTAATACAATACACAACAATTTTGATACAGTCAAGTATCAAGTTATCGGTAATTAAAGAATACCAAACTGCACAATTAATAGTACCATACGTTAAAAATACACTATAAGCTAGTAAACCATTTTGGAGCATTTAGTGACACCGGTAAACGTACCCAATAAGCTTTTTCGCAATTTTAAAATTGCTTAAGATTATTCAAAACTTCATATTTCCATTTTTTTGTTTTGTACTTTGAAAATATTTCTTGCAGACCTATTAGTCTTACTATTGTCCTTTGTGGAATAGTTTATTCATTCCATTGAATGGTTAGAAATCGATTAGGAAATTGAAGATTTTAATACTTTGGGTCAAAATAGATCCGGACTCCGCTAGGTAGGTATCGCTACTGCCAAGTATGATCAAAACGAACATAGATACAAACATTTAGTGGTCTCTTTCGACTATATGTACCCCGGTTTAACGCGAATTGCGGTGAAACTTGGTGGAAAAGATTGGCAAAAAACCTGCTGAATATTCCTCGAGAAGTCCTCGACGGATGGAGGACTCTCTTGGGAATTTCGTAGCCCGAATCGTCATAGTAGACGACGTCTGGAAGGGCAAAGAGGGACAAATGGTCCTCGAATCTCTGAATCACCACCACGAGTTGAACCATTACCGTTGAATGAACTGACACTTACCTTTCTCGCCGAAGAAGTCCGCGGTGGCGTACGTTACGCAGAACGCGATGAATATCACCAGCTGTAGTCTGAAATGAGAGATATTTTTGTCAACACCTTCGAAATCCCATATTTTCACTGCCTACGGTAGATTACGCAACACTTAAGAAATTATGGGACATCGGAGAAACAAGGTACGCTTTTTTAAACAGAACCACGGAACATTAGAAATAACTACCTTAAATTATTTAATAAAGTCAATAACATTGTATTTGTTCAGATTTTTTGCGGGTTCTATCATGATATATGTCCAAGAAATTAATCGATTCAATAACTCTCCATAAACGTGTCTTTAAAATCTTAATTATTATGAATAAAAAATATGGTAATACTACTATTGAAAAAATATATAGGGTTAAACTTCACCTTTGCAACCCAGAAATTTTGAAGTCTTTACTGTACAATCCTGTACATCTTAACGAGAAAATGCCAAAAATTGAAGTTTTAAGTTACGCGTTAAAAATGTGTGGATTGCCAAGGTGAAATTAAGCCGTATATAGACATCTCGTTTTAATATTGAAAACCATTTGTATGCAATTAAACGGTTTGAAAGTTGTATAAAGAAAATATTTGGAAAGCGATTGAACTTAAGGAATGGAATGTTGAATGTTGTAATACATTGTTCTAAGAAACGCAAGAAAGAAACCTATTCGATGCTGCATTGTAAGGTGGAATCACAGATGGTAACGATCCGAGTTAGAGTAAGTTTCGCTGGTTGCTTGTACGTAATCTCTATGCTGGAAAAGATACCTGATCTCGTGAAAAGAAAAGCAGGAGATTAGCACAAAAACGATTCGAAATGTTAGCGTAGTTCCGAGCAAAACAATAAGGGTCCATCTCCCGAGACTTTTAAGGGGGAACGATAGTACGGCGCCGGAAAATTGGGTTCGTTGAAACCTGTTTCGTTAATGCGAGATCTCTCGTGGAAAAAAGCAAGCCCTTAAAGGGTGTTGAAAACTCTCCCCGCGTCGAAAAATCCTATCGTGTACAACGAACTTATTTAGCGTAACTACCACACGCGGAAAAGGAAAATCCAGTTGCAAGAATTAACCGTTCCCGCACGGCGTGATACGCATTATACAATACAATTACAATACATTATACAATTTATTTCGTTCGAAAGAAAACGGATGTTCTCGAAGAATCATAGAAAATAAATGGTAGGTACTTTCCGAAAAAGATCCGCGTAGAACGTGAAAATATTTGCATACTGCTTTGCATACCTACTATATTTTCAGAAATTATTCCCTTGAAAATTTATCAAATTCGTCATTCTGGGCTTTATTTACGGTTATCAATATTTCGAATAAATAATAATAATATTTCAGTGTCACCTTTCAGTGCGTGACAGTGTATGTTGGGGGGTATTACACTAACGGAATCTGTGAAAACATATTTTTTTTCTTTTTCGAAGAACGTCATATTTCTGTCACGTCTGATGGGACAAAGATTTATCTGTTTACTAGCTCTGACACTAAAGATACGTGAATGCAATACGTAAACGAACCGCACGAAAAATGTCGCGTTTGTCTATCCACATGTGTGACTACGTTGCTATTCCACATAGGGCTGCAGACAATTTGTCACGTTCCGGGGTCAGTAGAACAGCAGGAATTCACTTGAAAAGTGTGACACGCATTTGCATCGACCGGCGAGTGCCGGTGAATGTGGGCGTTTGGCAGCGACCGTTGTTGATCGTGAATCACGATCGAGAATTCTAGCCTTGCGCAACGCCCCAGTCAATCCACATGCACGGTCGCAACCGCTGTTTTCGTTTTCCGTTTCACAAGGTCATTGCACCGCAACTGTTATTATACCTCCGATGGAAATATTAGGCGTACAAATTACTTCGTTACTTTATATTGAATCGAAAAAACTTTCAACCACCACATTGGAGATTGGTCAACTACTTCTGAAATGGAGTAAACGCATAAAACGTGAGACTCTTCTATAATAAATCTTTATTAATAGATTCCTCTGAATGGGTGGTCCGTTTTGTATAAGAACATCCTCCATAATCACATAATAAAAAGTTGTTACGACAAACCAATATTAGAAGGTTGAAAGTTATTTCCATCACACACGTGTTTCACCATTTTGACGATCTCCGGGTATTATAGTTCCCATAGATCCGTCTGGTTGCTCTAGAAAAGCCTCTTTATGCGCGTATGACATCATCGACAGTTGGATTTTTACAAAAGTCAGACGAATCTTGATTCAACGGAAACGTGTCATAAAAGAAGGAAGCAGGCAAAGAACCGCGGCGATAAATTTCGTGGAAGCTACCGCAAACGATGCCGCTCCTAGAAGGAAATAATGATTATATTGTATTAATATGTACTCGATTCAGTACTGCTAATATTCAAGTTAGTATGTATTAATATTTCAACTCTGATACATTCTTCCATTCACACAAATTAAAGTAGTACAATTACATTCCTCGTTGACACATAAATCGTATTATATGTTTTTCCACTCAACACGCATTCAATTTGATTGATCAACTTTTACAAATGAATTCTTGTACACAACGCTAGGTTATGATCTGCAAAATATTTTCACTTCTCAATTTTTATTTCATCGACATGTTAACTTCCAAGTTGCGTAAACTTCATCTCGGGAAACCAGAAATTTTTATCTCATTTTTGTGAAATCCTGTACATTTTGACGAGAAAATGCCGAAAATCGAAGTTTTGAGGCGAGGAATAACCGGTTCAAAAGTTATGCGTGTTTAAAGTTAAGCGTTTACACTTTGACAAGCCGAAAAGCTGTCATCGAACAGTAAAATATAGAGAAGTTGTTATAGGTGATTTCATTCTTTATTGAAAATGCACTGAGAAGAAAACGAAGATCGAGACGAAATTTCATTCCCAAAAAAATTAGTCTCACGTCTGACCATTTTGCAAATGCGACATAAAAATCTACAGATCTGTGCAGACGTGTAACACGCGAAAGTGCATGTAGAAATTCTCGAATTGCAAGGTTAGGCGAAAAGGAGACGTAGTCTCGGGTAGCGGTAAAAAGCTTAAAGAAATGAAAATGTATATGACCCTATCTTCCGCGATAATGTCGATGGATGACGACACTCTATTAACCCAGTGGCCCAAGGAATGATATAAAACGGAATTAAAAGAACAGAGAAGGCCTGGCCGGGAGCCGACGACACGTGTACCGGGTGGCGGCGGAATAATTAAGCGAGAAGCTCGAGTGGCGACGTCGTCGACGACGACGGAGAAGTGGTGCTCGTTAATGAAGCGATACACCAGAGACTCCGACAGACGACAAAATTCTGGGCGAAACTTCGCCAAAGAGCGTTTCGTTCCGAATATTCTTTGGCCGGAAGTGACGATAATGAACCAATTTCACGGTTCAATCTAGCTGCTCATCAAGAGGGACTGAACTTGTTTGGAATTAATTTAGCGATTTCAAGGCTCTGAATGATTAATTATTATTTTAATTAGAGATCCTGATGCCTAACTAAGGTTGGCGGAGTGATTAACACAAATTTTTACTACAATTCACATAACCTGCTTCACCTTTTAAAATATTAAAAATGACGCGGATGGCGAAATTTTTACAACGAAACGTTCGGTATACCGTGTGGTGCCGAAATTTACGTCAGCTTGTACAAAATTTTCGAAATGTCACTTCGATGTTCCCTCCGTTAATGCCGCCTTGTACTCGACCGAATGTCACGCGGCGCTTTAATTAACAGCGCCATATATTATCGGACACTCGAAAGGGAGCGGCGACGGTTTGTATTTCATCGAGTTTTTGCAATCGTCGACAGGCAGACTGCGGAATCCGGAGGATTTGCAAGGAAGTGATGAATGGCAGAAAATAAGGAAACGAATATATTTCTGTCCCGAAAATAGGGGAGAGCCCGGCTTCGGCTACCAAACGAAAGGGACAACTGGCACGTGGGGGCTTGTATATGTCATTAAACATCATTATTTTTAGATTCTTCACTCGGGGAAAGGACCGTGAAATATTTTCGAGTGTTACGACTCTTCCAGGAATTCCTGTAGGCAAACCGCGCGCGTTATGACATATCGAACAACCTTAGTTCCCCGCGTGTCTTACGACTCGATTGTGTATACTATCGAAAGCACTGAAAAGTATTCTTAGGCTTTAATAAACAGTAAATCTTTCTCTTATGCGCCAATCATTTCGAAGAAAAACTAACAGAGTTTGCAGGTTTATTTGCTATTAATGTTTGATGTAACGTTACAGTGGCTGATCAAGTTGTTAATCAAATTCGAGCAATAGGAATTCAGTATACATGAGCTGTCGTTTAAAAATGAATTGTTTCAATGCGAAGTTGTCGATTGACGCAAGTGTCTCCAATAATAGAGATGTTTCTTCCAAAGAAAATCCAATCGATACATTTACTGCATATTTCGTACGGTAGTTAAAACAAAGAGAGCAATACATTACTTTAAATCACAGCTAACGAGCTGTTATGGTTTGCTGTACACGCATTTCTATTTTCATTTAGGTTCGAATTACCGAAGTATTGACAATCCCATTTATTTGTAATTGCTAGTGTACGGAGTCGTGCGAAAAATAATCGAATTCATTCGATGGTTCCAACGCTTTCCGAGTAAAAACCGTTGTCGAACTGTAAATCTGTTAACAACATCAAATAACACTCTGTCTTTCTATATTGAACAATACGCGGAACGGGCAGGTAATATCGGCGGCGAAGTCAATAAACCGATAATGCGAGTTTATGATGATGTTAACGGTGACACGGCAACTGACTCTACAGTCGCCTGAAAATATTTCACGCTTGCGCTGATATAATTCGTTGTTCGAAACTGAATCGCTTAAAGCAGAGCTGTACAGCGTTTGCCCGTGCGGGCAGCGATTCTCCTGCCCTGGGCGTACACAGTTACGGTTGTGTTAGGGCTACTGGGGGTCCCCCACCATTCGGGGCGGTGGATTCTGGGGCTCGGGGTGTGAGCTGACCCCGGCCCTCGGGGTTTTCGGTGAGGGAGGGGGGGTCCGTCCCTCCCCTAGAGGAGGAGGATTCGTGGGGAGTTTTGGGTAGGAAGGGTCGGGGCGTGCTGGATTGCACCTCCGAAGGCCCTTCCTTCCGGTGGTGTCATCTTCTTGCCTCCGGCTCCGAGCGGGGCACGAAGACTCCGGGAGCTGTGGGTGGACCGAGCTGAGGCTGGGGAAGCCCAATCCGAAGGCTCCAGGGATGGGGACACCCGGCGGGACCCTCCGCGCAGGGTCTTATAGCGTTGGCAATGGGGGAGGCTAACCCCCTCCCTCGGGTAGCACGTTAGCTGGGAGGTGTCCTGTTGAGTACTCACGTGATCTAGGCACCTCCCCTTTAGCCTAGGTGGACGTGGGTTTTTAGTGGGTAGTCTCTGGGAATCCCCCTCAGAGACAGTCCCACATAACTCTGCCTTCCCCCAGGGAGCCGGGGCATGCGAAAAGCATTTTCCCAAGAGAAAAAGGGCTAGTGGGGGTAGCACAGCCCCTGGGAGTGGGGCTAAGTGACTTGCCCGTAGTTTTGCCCGTGGCTGTGCCCACGGGTATCGACGGGCGCCCTTGCCCGCCTGTGGGCACGTTGAACAGCTCTAGCTTAGAGTTATGACTGAAAAATTTAACGCTCGGCTTTTCAGTAACTGTGCTGTGTCTGGGAATCTCTTAATCTAACGTAGCGTAGTATGTTCTATTTCCCGAACCACTAACAGAGGGATAACCACGAATCCACTTGACATCGGTGGATAGGAAGTGCCCACGAAACTTTAATCTCCGTGGATGATAATTCGACCACAGTCGGAACGAGACGTCAGACAGTCTCTTAACTCACCTCTGGCATGCTGCTACTTATAAACCAACGTTTTGGAGCCACGTGCCGCGGGCGATACACGGTTAATGCGATCCTCACGTTTATGGAATGTTGCTCATAAAGATTCACGACAGGAATAGCCGTGCACGTTGACACACGAACCAGTACGACAGTTCGCTCGTAAAGAACAATTGCCCTTCCGAATTTCCCTAGATAAATCCTCGATCCCTGGCTAATAAACTGGAGCCGCAAGCACGGTTCCGTTTATAACTGGTAGAACGATTTTAAACTAAAAGCAGAATCTCGCGAATAGTAAAAATAATTCGGGTGACCACGAGCGTTCACTCCTTTTTAAAAATGTAAGTGGCCTAAATAATTTTGGTCATTCAAAATATCTAGCTATTCGTAACCAAAATTGTTTCGTTAAATGTATAAAATCTTACACCATTACTTTTAAATGTTGTCTTATGGTAATTACGATGTATAAATATATATTTTTAGGATTGGCGTTGATTCAACTTGAAATGTTCTATCGTTTCGATACAATTCATCGTAACGTGAAACGGGAAACTGCTGGGAAGAGATGGAGGAACTATCTGCGCGAAGCGTGCGCTAAATCTGTCTGCAAAGATCATCGGAGCACACAGACACATACGCCTTTAATTGCCACTGCTTTTCGCGGGCGTGTCCTTTCATGCAGCTTCATTCATTAGCGCTAACCAGGAGCGCGGGGCTGCATCGCCGTGCGAACTGATCCAACGACGGGAAGGGGAAAAATCGACTCGGTGCATCGATCCGGAGTGCTTGTTGCACCGAATCCAGCCCGCGCCCTGCCGGAGACGCAGCGCAGCGGACAACGGACAAGGGAGAACTGCCAACTATTCGAGCGAAGAATTCTCATTTCATTCTCTTTTCGGAAGATCAACCGTGACAGACAACCTTCCTGGTTACGACAGTGTTATGTCCTAAAGTTAGCCGGATTTTTTTTTTAACCGAGCCGCAGCTCTGAACTTACGATGCACTCGACGTGCACTCGCGCTCTCTTGATCCGCATTTAGAAAGCTTGGACCATCGCGATTAATAATATTTATTGGAGACGGGTTAATTCGATGCTAGACCGAGAAGGAAAATAAACCATTCTTCCAGGAAGTAAAATTATGTAACAAAAGTATAATTCAGAAAAATATATAAAGTGAAATAATATCTTTTTGATATTAGGAAAAATCGTGGTCGAATTTTTCAGCATTTTTAGAACTGATTTTGCTAATAAATTTTAAAGCGTATTTATTGTTTAATCAGTCTGTAGAATTTATTCGAAAAATTGTTTACAAAGTATTGTCTTATACTGTCCACATAAAAATCATTTTGGTAAAATATTGTAGGTAACAAAAATTGAGTTTTTATTTTAATAAAGCGCTATTTTGTGTTCCAAATCGAGACATTAGTTTCCGAAACAAATGTTAATTAAAAGCAGTGTTAAGCAGAATGTTTTTCGTACCAGTAGTTGCGCTTTAATCAGAACTTACCACATAGAGCAATATTTTCCTATTAAACACGCACGCTCCCCCATTAACCCGTTATGGAGGCAGTCGCAGCCAGCCAAACTCATTTGGTAACGAGAAAAAGAATGGAAAATTATGCCCCATTAATGTTTGCCTAATCTTGGAACAATTATTTCCGATTATCCCAAGATTTTTGCGATAATCTTGTTATTAACGGGGCGCTTTTTGAATACCATTTCTTCGCGAGCCTGCGCACATTTTGTAACTCGCATTTATTCGTGGAATCTTTGCTTAAAATCGCGTTTTAATTTGTATCTGTAAAATATATTATATTTATACTATAACAAAAAAAAACACTATGACTAATCTGGATTGTATTAGTGCCCCATAGATCTAGTGTTAACACGTGAAACGCGTTAACGTGTGAAAGCATTCTCCGCTTTGTAAACATACAACAAACGGATTTTATCCCTTAAACAATTTCCACATTGCTCATTAAATTCACAATCAATTTCCTCGGAAATGTGAGAGCAGCAAGCTGTGTAGTGCGCGCACAGAAACAATATTAAATTAATCTGAAACGGCGTTTCCGTCGCGCACGTGTATCCGTTTTAGCGGGAGTTTTAATTAAATTCCATATTAATTGGACGTTACACTGCATTATCACACCGCGGGACTATCGTGTAACGTCACGCGAGGCAGTTTGTATTCATAAAACTCCGTGGAAACAATAAAATTTCCGCAAGTTACACAGCCCCGCGGAAGTTATCGATGCGCGCACCTCGGTGATTCGAATAAAATTGAACAGAGCTCCCTTGTGCCCGATAAATTAACGCCCACGGAAGGAACAAACGGTCAATCGGCGGCCGCGCCAATACCGCGATTCAAAACCGAAATTCCGCCGGTGTTAACGGCACGGTTACTTCGAGGATGGCATTTCAAATAAATAAATTCCGCTGCGGTCCTGGGCGGCAACGACACGCGCTTCTAGACCGCGTCGCGTCGTTTTCTGCGATCGCACACTTCTGACTTAATTTATCGCGACACCCGGAACGACTGCGCAGTCCCCTACGATGACCTAGGTGTTACATTTGCTTCACTTCTTTCCACTAACAGAATTTACAACGTTAAACCGCCGCCGCGAAAACGAAAGTGAGGATCCAGTGAACTGGACCGTACTAAAATTACACCATCGTCAGAAATGGAAAACATGCACAGGGTGTCCGGAGAATGTTGTATTTCCTTGAAAAGGGTGATTCCTAAGGTCATTTTAAATCACTTTTTTCTTTACGAAAATGTTCTCTGCAGCTCCGTTAAGGAGTTATTAACGAAAAACGTGGACCAATCAGAGCACGGCTATAGCAGAGGGATGCCGATTCGGCGACAGCACAGCGTTGGCATTGGCAGAGGCGGAGTCTGTCCGCTGTAGCCGAGCTCCGATTGGTCCGTGTTTTTCGTTAATAACTCCTCGATAAAGCCTCGGATAACATTTTCGAAAAGGAAAAAGTTACTTCAAATCACCCTGGGAATCACCTCTTTCAAGGAATTAAAATATTTTTGGGACACCCTGTACGCCTCGGCAAAATCTCCGAAGCTATGGACCTGTAATAGCATGTAAATTGTACCGTTAGATAATTCATGGTTATTGTAAGTGCCTAAGTTATTGAAAATGGCAATACACTAATCAACAAATTTTGTGGGGAGTACATTCTGTATTTCAATTAGAAATAATTATTTGATATCATGGTAAACCAAACGTTGGATTATTCATTTAACAGTGAAATGGTCGAAAAATTCACTTTCGTCAACTATTTTTGGTGTTTTGAATACGTTTGACTTTAAAAGTTAAATAACTAAAATGATGGTGGAACGCTTTGTTTAACGTGAAGTAGTGAAGTCGATGGCGAGCACAGACCAGATGGGACGTCCTAATTTTAATTGAAATAAAAATTTAATTTCGGAAGGATGCCTGGTAAGGTGAATTTCACGCAGTGGCTGTTCGGGGAATTTGAGGAGCGGCGTAATTGGAAATTCACGTTGCATTCCGGTAAAGGATATTGAAAAGGTTTCCATCTTTTCTAATTGATCGCGCGAATCTGTAGATCTCGGAACTCCGAATATTCGTTGTTCGTGTTCCTGGGGAAACTGACGCAGTAATGTCTCCTACTATAATTTTTGACAAAATAAAAAGTGCCTAGCTGTGTTTCGACCACGGACTTTATGCAGTTTTGGCAAAAATGAGGAGATGAAATTAAAAACACTTCGTCTTATCGAAATTATTAGAAGAGGAATTACATTTTTATTTGGCCCCTGTTTCTTACAAATATCGAGCACAATTTTTATTCTATCCATTATTAAACATTTTTTTCGAAGTAGGAATCAACAGTGATTTCGAATTTATAATTTATAGTAAATTTATATACAATTTCAGTTAATATATAAATTAAAAACAAACAATCTCTACATTTTATTTTTCTAAGCATCGTGTTTCATAAATGAATACACGGGAGTAGCTAAAGAATTTTCTACAAAGCTTTCGTGCTTTCGTTCGAACCTTTTAGTATTTCGCGCTGTAACGTCCAAGTGAATGTTGTAACATGCCCCAAAATTGGCACACGAGCACATCGGAACGATGGGGCATACGCCAAGTATAAAAGCCCGCGCAATGTGCAATAAAATTCGTCTAATTTAAAAGCGGTTGAAGCTTCCATAATTTTCGACCTGTCCTGAAAAGCCGTAAAATGAAGGAGTGCTAACTTTCGCTCGTAGCGGAAGAATAACCGCGAAAAAAAGCGTTATACGAGGGGAAATAGAAGTAATTTGACACGCGAGAAATGCGATTCATTCGAGCGTGGGTTGCGCGGGATATACTGTTATACATATAGAATTTACAATGGCAACAACAAACTTGTATTTTCTGGGACATAGAACTGAAGACCCGCACCGAAATTGCTTGATATAAACTCCCACATGCTTCAGCAGCAAACTGAACTTCATCAGTAACAAATTAGCATTGTACACGCCACATTTCTATAGAAGTTTGTAAGCGGCTAATTCTATCGTAACTTTTATTCAAGTAGTTTCTAAGCGGTTGTAGTCTCGTGGAAGTTGATGGAAAACGAAGTCAGCTTAATTGCACTTTTACGTTGCTGCCCAGTGTATTAATTATTTATGTACTGACACTACGCACCCGGGATTCGAAACCGGGAAACTGCAAACTGAACTACGTACGTATAAAATAAGAACACAAACACGTCACTGTTTCGGAACTGTTTTCTGCCGGTATTCTAAAATTATTTTTTAAGCATTGAATCTGTGATTACAGAAAAAATATTCCAAAAAATTAAGCTGTTCGGAAAACCGTAAAACAAATAAATTATCTTCACTCTGCAAAAAAAGAAATGAATTGCAAGAAGACTGAAAGTTTTAATAAGTGTCCTCCAATTTTTCATCGAAGTAAAAATAATTTCATTCCTTCTTTCTTTTTAATAATAATTTTTTTAGACTTAGAATCTTATTTGATCGAATTCCCATACAATTTTGCTATTTCGTTCAATTTCTTGAATACAGTAGGTAGTTTCGTCCGAACGATAATTTTTCTAGTAAATAAAATTAGAAATGACAATTTCGGTGAATATTCGAAGAAGGTAACTCATTTTTTTTTTATTTTCATGGCATAGTTTCCTCTGAAAAATAGCGAAACGCGGAAATTTGATTTCTGGGTAGGCAGAAATTGAAAGTTTCCTCGATATCTCTCAATACTTCGGCAAAGAGGAATCCATGAATATTTTTCTTTCGCTGGATACGAGTGCGGTATATGGACGGTATTATTTATACCACAATGAAACAAGGTTTTGCATAGGATAACAATACTCTCCGTAGCCAACGGTATCTTCTAAAGCTCTGCATATAATTCCAGTGGTTTCTGTATCGCACTGGCAAACTATTGTATAATATTTACTGTCCTTGGTAGAAGAAAGTGTCCGTTCGAACAAGATAAACTGGTCACTGCTCAAAATATTTATGTACGCATTAGAAAAGGTGTTTACGAGTAAAGCCCCTAAGGGTTTCCAGGGGTTAACAATAGGAAATAATAAAAACTCTGAACCTTTTTTTTATCTGGATTCACTATTTTATGGGACGGTTATGGTGAAGAAGAAGAAACGTATCAAGAAGCTGATGTATAAATACAAGGTAGCGACCATAAATGGACAGAAGGAGGGAGAGAGACGGAGGCAATAGCGCATTTGCATATACAATCGAAAGTTCCTCGAGGCAAGCTCCGAGGTCCATGACACTTCCGTGTTGCAATTGATATTGCGTCACGATGTGAGTTCAGCGTTGCGTCAAACGACTGCTTACACCTTTAATTGACAAATAATACGTTACGAGAATATATGATCTCCTCAGATGAATCCTCTCGTTGCAAATGTTTTATGTACACATTTAGAACACAAAACATGTGTACAACATGCATGAAATATATGTACATTTATGTACACATATTGCTGTACATTTTTAGAATGTAAAATTATACAAATACTTATATCCTTATAAAGTCAATGAAATATTACACGTATTTCCTTTATCAGATTTCAAAATTTCACGTACGAGTTATGTTTGATACAGTATTTAAAAATGCGGTACTGTAGAGAGTAGTCTAGTCGACAGGACATAAACAATTGATACAGTGTCAAATAGCGAAGTCATCTTCCACTGTCGAGTCGTATAGTCATTTTAATCCGTTTCCTATTTTCGATGAAACCGGAGAACGGTGAAACCGATCAATACATAGATCACAACACCTGGACATAGTCCAGCAGTTACATTCCAAAAATTAATAGATGACAATTCACTTTTCATCATCGTACAATCTCTCTCAGTTTCTTTTTCTAGTTTACCTGATGCACGTTTGGAATCCCACGACTTGTGCCCATTCATTATCAAACTCGAACGATTCCGCTGTCTACGTTTGTTTATAGCTCTCGCAGAATTGATAGAAATATTCGATCAGAGTACACGACAACAGCACAACAATTTACTATTATTTTATTTCCGCTTTTAATCATCTAACGAAAATGCTATCGTTGGACTGCGGATTTATGCGTTTACAATAAAAAAAATACTTGATACTCTATCAGTATTTAATCGGGAAATTTGGACTCGGGTAACGTTCGGCGAAGATTGACAGCGGAATTCAAAAAATGATTACCACGTGGATAGAAGAACAGTGAATAATTCGGTGTTTTAAATTTTCTGGCAATCTTACTGCAACGTAACAGGCGACACGATCCAAACTTCCAGGGAGTCGTCGCTCCAGGAAATGGCACAGAAGTTTCCTGCTGCTGCGTCCCATTTCACAGAAATAAATTATTCTTTTTCTCTCAGGAATCTTTACCGTTGTGAACGCCGGCCCATCAATTTTGCAGTGAATTGCATTTCCTTGAGCTGTTCTTTCAACGTGTAATTGTTACGGATACGAACAGATTAAATTCATCGTCTGCATTCTACGAACAGCATTCCTGAATCTTCCGAATCTACTTTCGCCGATGGCTTTCGGTCGCATCATTCCGGAAACGTGTTTAATATCATCGGAAATAAAATCGATAATCAATCGGGCTATCGGTTTTTATATAAACGTAAACTTTACTGCGTGGTTTTACGAACACGGGGACTATTCGGAGAAACCAATTTTGTGTAATTGGGTTTTTGAAAAATTTGCTTTTGCTATATTTTGCATACCCGTGAACGCTGCAAACGATAAACTAAATCTATAGGATAAATTAAACGAACAGAATGATTCTTCTTGCGGAATATTCTAGAACTTTAGATTCTAATTTCCGGCAGGCACAGTTTAAATGTCAGACAGTCGACTGGATGGCGACATGGGCACGTTCGTACACGAAGAACAAGCGTAGGTGCATTCTCTCGTTTATAGAACAATCAACAGTGAAGGTTCCGACATCGTTATAAAATTTGTAATATGCATTTAATAATGTTTACTACTATCACAATCTAATACAGTAAAATAAAATATTCGTAAATATGTTTTGACAAATTTTTATTTATCTCAACACTGAACCTACCAAGCACAAAAAATATAAAGATGAAAGTCTTAGACAGAATTCAGTACTGTGAATTCTCGATATATGTCAACAACACAGGTCTTGCCAGCGTCATGTATCGTCCAGGAGACATACCCGAGCCGTGTTATGTTTATATTCCTAGTTTATGTTTATACTCCTCCGAGGCCTCGCGTGTTTCGTAGTGGCGATAATTCCGCGACGTTTATCATTCAGACCTTGGCAACATATACAGAGAAACTGTACCAAATATAACTTTTAAATTTCATAATGTACAGTAGAAATCAAACTCCATGAAACGAAATTAGTTTGTCCGTAATAAAATGCTGCCTATCGTGCGATATTTGATATTGTTCCATTCTGTGCTGAAATTAACCTCTAAACCTGCAAAACGACACGTGGGCCACTGTGCATGGGCGACCTACGTGCAAGCATATACGTTCAGTACGTTGTCTACAATGAAAATCCATTTGGCCTTAAACTAATACGACTCGATTCGATATTTCCCGGTAGAAACGAGACTCGCGAACCTCTAAAACGACAGGTGGACCACAGTGTGGCGTGAAACGAATCTTCGTCGAAGCTTAAAACGGATCAACCGGCGGCCGTGCCGTGAGCGGAGGGCGGGGGTAAAGGGCGGAAGGGCGGAAGGAAGGAAGGAAGGAAGGAAGGAAGAGAAAGTCCACGGGAACGACACGTTCGTAGATTTTATCTATGATTTGATGTTGAACAACGCGCAACACGGTATTCCGCGTTACGCTTACGAGCTCTCCGTTAAAGCTGGCGCGCCACACGTGCGCCGAATGCGAGCGGACTCGTAAATACACTCCGCGCGGATTAACACGCGGCCGTCACGTGGCACGTGTGTTCCACCCCTTTTCTCCCTTCAACCCCTTCACGTCACTCTTTCTCTCCGCCACCGAATGCGCTCGCCGAGCGGGTGGCCGGCGGGGGAGGGGGGAGGGAATTCCAAAAAGAACAAACGCGTTGAATTATGTCGTTGTACCGAAAACACGGCAAATGCGAATTCGCCACCTTCTCCAGGATTAATACGGTGCATCCGCGTAATGCACCCGCGATGCGTCGCCGTTACCTGTGCCCCACCCCCATCCTCCGCCACTATTTCTTTTGCTCTGTTATCAGGGAATACATTGCACGATACGTTAACGACGACGGTGACACGCGCGGACGACACGCCGACAAACGCGACGAAACGTTGACAAACGCACGATGCGCGCACGGATTTTCTAGGTGACCGTTGCGCTCCGTTTGATGGACGATCGCCAGGGAGAGTGTCGCCGGGACTCTTGCGTATCGTGGTTTATTAGGTCAGCTACCCTTCGGCTGCGATAACCATCGACTCAACAACCCCCGGAGAGCGTCCGGATCGAAAGATTTACGAGTTACTTTCTTAGAGACTGCTGAAAGCCGCGGGGAGATTGGCGGGTTTGTGAACCGGGATATCTCGAATTTCAATGATTCTACATTCAATTGGTTTTTTTTTTTACCACCCAGCAGCCCCGTGGTGCTCCAAGTTACTGTTTTTCTGAGAAAAGACAACGATTTCTCATTCCACAAACCGCACGTAGAAGTATCATTAATCTTACGGCGCGTTTAGGTCAAATGAACGAATGCTCGGTCGCCTCCTCCCCTCCTCCCCTCCCGTCCCTCCCGCCTTCGCTTCAACCGATTCGTGCTCGTTTGCAGCTTGAACGCAAGCGAATGTTCGAAGATTAATAAAATAAATCAATTTTAATCACACTCCAGACTTACTTACTCGTGACAATAACGATACCTGAAGTTTCACTATGAATTCCCATTAGAATCGAGTAAGGGTTGATAAAATTGATCTTCAAAAATGATCAAATATTTCATTATGATTTTCTGCGAATATCTGCACAGACTAACATTTCACCGTCAATTAATACTAATTGAGATAATCGGTAAAATCACATATTCTCTGATATCTAAGTTGATAACTATTGTGCGCTTCACTTAATTTCAACGTTAACCAAATAAGTAATCTATCAATTACTTAGAATCTAAAAATTACAATAAATTTATGATGACGAGACGATGAGAAAATATATAGAATCAAGAGTTTCATCCGAAAATTACTCTGGAAATAATAATGAGAAGAAATGTCGGAGGAATAAATGTGCAGGTGATTCAAGGAAACATCAACGGAGTGCAGCTACTTCGCAGGGTCGAGACTAAGTCGTTCATGGAAACGTACCTGGCTCGATTATTACAGACGACTGGGTTTCCGTTGGAACGATACATGAGCGCAGAGGGATTTTAGACCTAGAATGGGTGCTTGAAGAGCAAATCCGGTTATCCAGAAGTGCGACTGAATATTTTATACCTTGTGTAATCGAGACCAAAAAATGGGAGAGCGCTTTACAAAAAAAGAACCAGCCTCTATAAATGGTAAAATGATCTCGCAGTTGAAAAAATCGCGTTATCTGGTTCGAAAAAAAGGATACGGACGCCAAATTATTCAATCCTTTTAGCCTTGATAGGACATATGTGTGCCAGTAATGTTTCTGATCCTCTGTTCTAATTTGTTGACCTGGTAATACTGTCATTGATTAATAACTGACTGGAGTATGACGATAAATAATCTAGCAATGAGCAAGACTATTCTAATTTATGTAACGTGTGCAATACAGAATCACGAAGACAGAAAGTTTAATTTTTATAACGGGCAGGTGAATAATTCTTTTCACAATTTGCATTGCAGCTTTTCTGTTTGTAGTTTTAAGCAACTATTGTCTTGAAATCAGTTGTTTCGAACACTTTCATTCATGTTTTCACACATAAAAGTACCCAGCGTTTTGGGAACATGTATACCCCATGGGGTTTTTCATTTATATACGAATTTATCCGTCCCTTCTTATTTGTTAATAAAGTACATAATTGTATTCAATAAATTTGCTAAATAACGAAAACTGTGTGCATAAAATGCAAAATATCATACAATATTCACAACACTACTTAGGGTGATGACCTTGACAACATATTGAAATAGAAAATCATCAAAATCAGAGGTGATTCTCTTTTCATGAGAATTTACCGAGAACATATATGTATATATATAGAATATAATTTATATATATATAAATAAGTTAAATAAGTATTAGCCCTCAGATCGTGGGGCTTCAGTTCATTTTGGCCCAGCGTTAAAAACGTTCAATATAAATTCTGACGTCCCATAAGAAATCAACATTGATCTCAAAGACACAAATCCAAAAATATGAATAAACTGATAGTTGAGTAAATTCAGCCATGGTTGTCCAAGATCGTCGACGGCATCCTGTTCGTGAGAATTAATTAAAGAATCAGCTAGGACACACACCTGGCCTGATAGAACAACCACAACTAAAACAAAAGGGAAGAAAATTCAGATAGAAAAAACACAGCCCAGAAACAATGTTCACGAAGGTTCGAAGCAATCAAAAACCACCGATGAAATCAAATAAAATAATCTAATAATCTAATGAAGCAAGTTCCATCGAACGCATTTCGAAGCATCAGCGAGACCCGGCGAACGGTGACTTCGAGGTCAACGAACACCGCGGAAATAGGGTCCCCGAGCGTCCATTCATCGCGCGGGGTAAATAAAGCGGGAGTTTACGCCCGTGAACTCGATTTCCGACAAAACGAACGACCTTTCATTTGCGCACAAGGACTTCATTATCACGCCCGGCGAAACGACACCTCGGCATCAGCAGTGACAACGACCGTACACGTGAAAACTCCACAAACCCCCAAAACCGAGGTCACCGAAACTCAAGGTCAAAAACCTACAAATCCCGCAGCATAAAATCAGCCAAGGAGCTGCCCGATTCGTAGGCCTACTCGGTGGCCTACCTGTGGCTCTGTCATCCTCTGTTCACCCTCTAATTCACCTAACCGGGATGATCAGAACCTGCGGAAGTTCCGCAAGCTGGTCGCTCTTCGGCACAACTTACTTAGGCCACATGTTGGGTCATTCCATCAGCACGGCGAAGGTGTTCGATCTTCTCTGCTCGTTCACCCGGTCGTAACTTAACGTTAGAACCACTCGGGGGACAGCACACACAAACGGTCACTGACACTCGGCGGACTATAGATCCCGGATCAAACGGCCGAGAAAGGCGGCACTCGATTTCAGCTCGATACCCGGGTTAAACGGGGGTCGACAGTGGCGCCAATCGCCAAGGTCGCCTCGGAAGCAAGGTCAACGTACTTCCGGGACTGATCGGCAGCGAGATCTACCCCCGATCACACTCTGCGTCCACCTCCGGCGCAAGATCCGCAGGTACCCGAGCTACTTTAGCAAGCGCAGCTGACAGCCCAAACGGTTCCACGGTCCACCACTCACTGACAACAGTCCCTTCGTGACACTTGCCGCTTCCTTCTCGATTTTTCTCCCTCCTATCCTCCTCCTACTCCACGAGTAGGCTGCCGGCCGCTCTGCTAGACCTCTCGCAGAGCTGATCTAGGCACCTTCTAAACCGCAATGCCCTTTTCGCGTCGGTGCTAGCGATTAGGGTTTTATACGTTGATGAAATGACGGTGTTGACGGGGTAGATCGGTTAAGGGGTTTAGCCTTGATCGGGGTTGATGCTCGATATGGTTCACGGTTGGACCAGACACGCTACTCTGCGTGCTTTCGAGCCGGCGACGAGGTGTCAATGGCGGCCGATTCAAATTCGCTCCCCACGTGGCGGCGACGGTGTCGTCCTTGCGACTGCCGCCGACACGACGCCCGACGCCGGCCAATGCGTCGCCATCTTCCGGCCGCCGGCTAAATCTGTTTTAGTGAATCCGCCACTGCTACGAAATCAACGAAAATCCTTTTCATTCCCGTCTTCGCGGATTATTGCAATCTGTCTTTGATGGAACTGGCTAACGGGATGCCCGCCTGCGGATCCTGAAGAGGATCAACCGTGTGGACAGCAAATTTCCTTGTGCAGTATCGAAACTGGCCATGTCCAACCGAAGCACTTTTCAGATAATTATGAACTTTAGTATTTCAACACTTCGAGTGAACATTTGTGCATATCTTTCTGCAAAGCGAAATAGTAATGATAATTTATGATAATACTAACAGTTGAAACAGATCGCAACAAGTGTTCCAACATTTTTCAAAAATCGACACAGCAAGTTTTGATACTGTACTAATTGTAAGGTATTTGCTTCTCAATCTCTTAGCAATGGTGGGATTAAACGCGAAATACACATAAATGACATTAGTACCGAAATCGATGGCTGTCGATGAGTTTTTGCTACATAGTTCATGACACTTGGATTTAAATAAAATTACAGTTCAATAAGTTTTATACTGTACATGTAATAACATATAGTATAACAAATTAAACAAGAAGAAGTGTTTTAACGATATGATAAACCAAATAAATACTATGCTCATAATCCGTTCATGAAAACGATAAATGATTTGTATAGGCGAACGGCAACGAAAAAATACTTTCCATTGTTTATTTTTCCGATAAATAATTTCTAGTCGAAGACGATAAATCATAGATTATAGTGCTCACAGTTTTCAAGAGCTTCGCGATTTCGTGAAAATCAATGGCACAAATTCCAATGTTCTCGAATAAAATGGGGAAAGAGAAGTATAAGATAGTAATGTAGGTCTCGCAATATTTCATTCTGACAGCGGTAATCAGCTTTGAGCTGGAAAATAATATGAATAAAGTCAAGGTATAAATAACTCTGGCCTGTTCCTTTTACTACGTTGTGATCAGTATGCTTCATATGAAAATGAAGCTGTCACAGGCCCGCACATATCACAGGCTCGCGCACATTAATAATCGGAGAAACAAACATTTAAAAACCCAGGCCAGGAAAATGTTAGTTTCATTTATTTTAGTCAAAATCGTCACTCTCCAATAAGGCTCGTCGAGGCTCGCTAAATTAAAAATCGGATATTATGCTTCCGTTATTTTTCGCGGTAAGCTGAACGCGGCCGAATATTTGACACATTGCGATAATAAACACGTCGCATTAACCGACAGCGTTGGAATTAACTCGGAAGATTCGTTGCGTTGACAGGTATAATCAAGCGCCGCGATAAAGATACAGAATGATCGCGCCAACCTGTCATCAATGATAGCCTCGGATCGAGGCAAATGCAGTGCGGCGGGCATTGTTTGTTACGTTAACCAATTACTCACTCGTGCAATCATCAATGAGGTGGCGACAGATATTTAAAGACAGATATGACGAGTTTCCCCTCGACGAGGAATCGAGTCGCAACTTCGCGATCGCGGTACGTTACTTCTGCACCTCAATGATCGTTCTCTCGTTTCGATCGTAAATCGTTCGAGCACGAGAAAGATAAGCTTCGATTCGATCGAGTTACGTCAACTGGATCGGCTATAACTTCTACTTCTGTGGAAGCTGATGTAACCTCTAGACAGCAGCTGCTGAACGGATGCAGTCACTTTTAAGAACGCTCCCGCCAATGTCAAGATTTGCGGTGCAAGTGGAAGTCATCCTATGAAGGCATCGTTATATTCAAATTAGAAATCGTCTAGCATTGACACGATGGCGCCGCTATGGGTTTTTAAATGATCGTGACTGTTGCGGCTGTCTGCGCTTTTACGTCACAGTCGTATATAACTGTGTTATATTCTAGTATATTCCAGTGTATTTTGGTATATTATGGTATTTCCAGGTATATTATTGTATTTTCAGGAATTGTATGTTATACTGTGTTATATTCTACTGTATTCTATTATAGTATAGTATATTGTGGTATATGATAGTGTATTTTGGTATATTATGGTATTTCCAGGTATATTATGGTATATTCTGGTATAGTATGTTATTTCCAGGTATATTATGGTATATTCTGGTATATTATGCTATAATGTGTTATATTCTAGTATATTCCAGTATATTATGCTATATTATAGATTATTTTGGTATATTACGGCATTTCCAGGTATATTATGGTATATTCAGGTATTGTATGCTATACCGTGTTATATTCTACTATATTCTATCATAGTATAGTATATTGTGGTATATGATAGTGTATTTTGGTATATTATGATATTTCCATGTATATTATGGTATATTCTGGTATAGTATGCTATACTCTGTTATATTCTAGTATATTCCAGTATATTATGCTATATTATAGACTATTTTGGTATATTATGGTATTTCCAGATATATTATGGTATATTTTGGTAATAAATTGTGGTAATAAATTGCGCGCAATATAAACGACAGGTTTCCGTTCGCTGTAACTTGAAAATAGAAAAGCGTGTGAACACGCAAACTTATTCGATGCTCCCGTTGTAAACGGTTGTCTCGAAAGCCACGCTCGAAACAGGTCGACGCGAAACAATTTCGGACAGTTTTCACCTCTTTTCGAAACCAGCGGCCGGCAGATTAGCCAACAACTTACGTCCGCGGACCTAGGCTCGACTTTGTCTGAAGATTTCGAATGTGCCCGCCGTGGAGAATATCAATCAGAACGAGCGGAATGTTTATTCATTCCTGAGCGCACGTTGTAATTGACGATATTAATGGTCACTCTTTGCTTTCACGCGGTATCTGACTGGAATTATTTACCGATCGTAAACAGTGTCTGCGTACCAATAATAATCGGTTGGACGTAATAAAACAAAGAGATAAAGTGAAAGAGGGAGAGAGAGAGAGAGAGAGGGAGAGAGGTTTATTAATAACGGCGGGCACGTTCTGCCGACTGAATAATCGAGCATTATAGACACAGCAATGAAGTTACGATCAGACGGTTATTGTTTCATCTCGCGATCGAAGGCCATAATGACCGCATCGGACGGGGCTTGATCAGGGTGCCAGCAAAAGCTGAAACATCTAATTACACGTCGGCTGCAACGGGCTCCCGCCTGTTTATTTCAATCTTTGACACCTCACTTTACCGAGCTGGCGGAATTGTTTTATCGACGATGGAACACCGGCGCCCCAAGGTTTCATCGACTCTGCGCCAGGCAATTTATTTACTGATGTCTAATCGAGACAATGGACGGCCGGCCGCTCGTTGAATAACTCGTTCTGCTCTAAAACCGAGACGATAGTTTAATCTGCGTACTTATTTATGCGTGACCATTCTCGCTCTGTCGCGGAACGCGTTTCGAGTAGATGCTCGAAGACTGTAAGTAGACCGCGGAATCGATGAATTTCTGATAAATTAGTTAAATACATTCAATTTCTGATTTACTTTCGATACAACGTACTGTATCAGATTGCCGATATTAATCAAATTGTGACTAAGGATTTCTGTCCACCATCTCTGAATAGTTTATGACAATTCAATGTTCAATTATTTCTCCGAGCAATCGATAGAAGACATCGGCCAACTGTCAAGCCTGCAAAATATTAGACACCGTTTAGACTCGCATAATGCTTTCCTTTCTATTCAAGTCCGACAATTTCTCCGTTTCTATTCACCGTACAAGGCTTAACCATCTGATATTGGAAGCTGGATCAACATTGACTCGTACTACTTTCTATCGAAACTCGGACAACCCCGAACCTCTTCAAAAAAATTCCACGTGTTTCGTGAACGACGGAATGCGCGGCCCGCTAAATAATAAATGATAAATATACGATTTCACAACATTCCGTTGTGTACGCGAGATTAACAAACGTTAAACCACCCGTCCTCTCTCGCTTTACGAGTTTAAAATTAGAGATACGTCATCGAAGAAAATTTTTATCTCGCTGTCTGTACAGCCCTGATCTGCTGCCCTGCGATTACCATCTATTTTAATCCGCGTCAAACTTTATTGCAACCAACATCGAAACGGTAATTGACTCGAGATTTCTCTAATGAAAAGATGCTTACAGCTTATGGCACGCTGGAAAAGTGTCATCGAAGCCAGAGTGGAACATTGTTAAATAAAACCGCAGTTTGCGAAAAATAAATTGTTGACCTAGGAAACCGCACGAACTCTTTCCCGGTACCTAACATACCTAATACATGTCGGAGAGAAACAAAAATGGCACGTTCACGATTCATCGGTCGGAATATCGAGGGCGAAGGGTTTCAAGCGCACGTAACGCTTGTCCTGTCATCAGAGGATCCGAGTTTCCTGGAGATTCCTCCTCAGCGACCGGAAATTCATGTGAATCGTCTGCGAGCGACATTTCGCCAGGTGACACTCACGCGAAGCGACAAACGTTTCCCCGGTTCGCTTGACGCCCCGCGGAATTGCCTAGAAATATAGGGAAAGAGAAAGGTGGAGGAAGGAGAAAGAGAAAGATGCGCGGGTTGGGGGTGAGGGGGAGGGGAGGAGGTAGGGGTAGGACAGCCCTTTACGCGCCGGCGCCCTCCCAACGACACCCGCTCAGTCATTTTACGATTTCAATTAACATCAAGCCACCCTCGCCGAACGAGCCTGTTCCTTTGGTGAATAGGCGAACCCTCCGGTCATTTGCGGCCTTGAATGCACCTGGAATATTCGCAGCCACGCACGTACGCTGAAATATTGTCAAACGCACGCGTTTCGCATCGCGCGCGCGGCTTTGCGCCTCGCCTCGTCTCGTCTCGTCTCGTAAAATTACGTCGGAAACGCAGTGTGATGTGGACACGCCGGGGCTTGACTAGCGAACCGCGAGCGTCGATCAACGAAGTTGCAATTTTCCACAGAACCGAAAACATCCGAATGGGTTCGGGGGTGTGGGGGCGGGGGAGGGGGGTTGCTTTCAGTTGTTTCGCGCGACCGTTCCGTGCTCCAGGCAGCCTAAAGTGAACCATTGTTCACTGTACACCGTGTCCCGCGGCTGACGACTACACCGAAAAGGCAACGATGCCACCGTGAAACAATAAATACACGTGTGCGAGCACTGCTCTTCGTAGGAAACTCCGTTTTAGAAAAATATCTCGGTCAAGAGCCGAGTTTCACAACCTTTTCGGAATAGATACTTTGAATTAGGGATGGGATCAAGTACCTCGCAAACAGGTTCGAACCTTAACTGATGGAATTCGAACTCTCTATAAGTACTTCGAAAAGAAAAAAAAGAAAATAGTACTACCAAGTATACTCGAACCTTTTGCTAGACAGTTTCGAACCCTTTGCAAGCATTATGGTAAACGTAAATAATCCTTGAAAGTATACTCGAATCTTGGTCGAACAGTTTCGAAATTATTATGAATATCGTTACGAATTTCCGTATTCTTGCATGATCTTATCGTCTTCTATGTTAGAAGTGGAAAATTATCTAAAATCACAATATTTAGAACGCAAAGAAGACCCGTTATTATTTTGGCGTGAAAATTCATTGAAGTACTCCATTTTATCAAAAATTGCACGTGACTATTTTTGTATAATGGCCATTTCTGTACCTTCTGAAAGAGTTTTTTCAAAAGCAGGAAATATCATCGATGAAAAAAGGAGTAGGATAAAATCAAGTATTGTAAGTGAAATATTATTCTTAAATAGTTACGAATTTAATAAAGAAAGTATTTAACACTTACTATGCAGTTCTGATTTCCAAGATTCGAGTACTACCTGTGAAAGATTCGATTCCTTTCAACATCGAAATACTTATAAGTATCTTTTAGAAACTTGTAAGTACTCATTCCGAGGTTCGATAACTGTTTGTATGCAAGGAATACTTTTCAAGTATAATCATTGAAACTTGATTATTGACTCAGAATCGTGAGTACATATTGAACTTGATCCCATCCCTACTTTGAATTCGATGCTATTGCTATCGAACACTATAAGCGGCTAATATGTGTTGTTATTTGGATTTTCTAGAATTATTGTGATCATCTGTGCTTGAACCAAAAATCTGTACAAGAATTTCCGATCGAAGCATCTGTATGAATTCCATAATTATTATATAATACAAACTGTGAAACCGACCATTTCACCGGAGATGGTAGGTTTAGTCTTAATAAGATTTCTGCGACGGAAAAGCCACGATGTCAAGCGAAACAGTATATAATATGTATGGAGAATGTGGGAGAATGTTTCTTCACAGGAAGCTCCATCTTAGAAAAATTCAGGGTGGAGAGCTGAATTTGCCGAACTTTTTGAATTCAACTTTAAACCTCGATTTATAAAGACAATTACTTTTAGTAGAATATCTTCACCATTTCTGTAATTATGACATAAAAATGTTGAAACCTGTTATTTGATTAGGGATGGTAGACAAGGCAAATGGTAGGCAACGATGCGATGTAATAAATAGAGTATGCGTAAGAACATTTCTTTATAAGAACCTCAGATCTTGAAAAATTCTAGTACAATAGAAAGTTTAGTAATTTTTTTCAAAATCTTACAAATGCCTAAATAACAGCCATTTTTCACAAAAATCGTTTCCCTGCGAAGAATTTAAAAAGTTAGATGTATTAAAGAAGTTTTTAATGTTTCCCCCAAACAGAGCGCGCGAAATAATTTTACTCCATAATTTCTGTTTCATTTACTCCCGTCGAGTCACGGTTTGGTAGTCATTCTCATTGCACGGGTTAGTATTTAGCATCATTAAAAGCTCGAGTTACACATTCATACTTTTGCGTGTGACATTGCGGTCCGCTTTGGTCAGCTGACCAATTACAATCTCTCGTTAGTGACCATTGATCCGGAATAGTATAGGGTACACACTAAAAGTCGACCACCACGCGACACACAAGAGTATCCGTACGTCATTTGACCCTATGATGAAGCTAGCTGAACTATTAGCGGGCCGTTAGAATAATTATTTCGAAATAACACGGTTTATACTCGAAAGCTACAACAATGGAAATCGTGGGAAGCCGGTTCGTGTATTTAAACGGGTCAAAGTGAAAAGTTTAACCGTCATTATAGTCTCGAAATTACATTCTAATTAATGCTAGAGAAATGAAGATACTAATGCCGATACTAATATGTTTATTTATTCTGTATAAACAATCATTCCTGGCCCTCTTTTCGAGGAATAGTGTCTGCGTTAAATCAAATGCTTCTGATTTTTCAATATATTTCTAATTATATTTCCGACTAGCAACAATATTTCTACCTTATTATTTTACCAACCAACAATGACGTAACAGTCTTTAGATGTAGCGCACTGAAAAATTAATGCCTTGAATTAAAATTTAAGAGGTATCAAATTAATTTGACGTGGTATGTACATTAATGATCATAAACGTGCTAATATCAGATGAAACGAAGACGATGCGCAAAGAGGAATATACTTAACACGCAATGGAAGAGCGAAACATAGTGCAACTCGTGCACGCGAGCATACCCAACGCAATAGAACAATAGCCCATCACGATGAACATGTTAAACAGGGATTCTAACTCTAAGCTGAATCGAATTCGACTGTCAGTAACCTACTGCAACCTATATCTCTTGGAACACTGACTACTAGATGATGCAGAGTAACCAGGTTTAACCGGCGAGAGCAGGTTACTATGCTGCATTAAGACCGGCAATTTCAGTTGCTACCTGTGCGAAACCCGTGCGAAAATCCTGGTTACATGCACGGGTTCGCAGCAATCTATGTAACAAGCAATCTAGTAATCAATATGTTCAAAGGGTTACGTTGGACGAATCAATCTGCTCGGAAACAGACAACAAGCGATATAAAGATGCACAACTGGCACAAAATAATTTATATAGTATATTCATATTGTTTACAACATCAGTGAAGACAGTAGCAATTTCTTTCTTGTCGTTTCCTAACAAATGTATACTTCTAGTGAAGATAACAATTGCACTCTTGACAATTTGACAATTTGAACTCTTTTGTAAAATTATTTCTAATCTAGATTTTTGGAGAAAGCGGAAGCAATTTTTGTAATACGTTCTTAAAAGTCATATCAACTTCTAGATCTTTAACGACTATGTAGACTGTTATGCTATTCTTGAAAGATTCTTAGTTGTTTCAAAGATTATATTTAAATACCTATTTAATCGAGCTTTCTGTAGTTATATTTCATTTATTGTGTTACTGAATCTTTAAATAATGAATTAAAATTACAAATTAGAATATAGTAGACTAGAATTACAAACTAGAATATAGTGGGCTAGACATGTATCTGCAAAATCGACATTTTTTAAATTACTTTTGGGAACGTACACTGCCACCCAAAAGTATATGGACACTTCCTTAATTCTTATAACTACCTGAAAAGAGTTATGATATATTTGGTAAATTTGATTATCTTGTATGTATTATTTGCGAACGCATCTCTACACTTAATTCAGTTCTTTTCGTGCCCATCGTTAGTTATTTAAGAAAATTAAATAACTAAATTATTAATTTAGTACTATTAGAATATATTGCATACATATTCGTAATAGAATTTAGCAATAAATATCATGAACATAATATCATGAACATGATAAGTGCCTACATACTTTTGAGCGGTAGTGTAGGTAATAAAATGCAATTGTACTCCTATTTTCCAACTGGCAATGAAGACACGAAATAGCATAAGCATCCGTGGTCTAAATATTACGTACTCGGCACGACGCTACAAGCAGAAGCACAGGCTATGGTATTCGTACGGCAGAATTACAGGTTTCGAGCAATGCATTTCCATATCTGACGTGTTCATGGTTGTCGCTTAAATCGGCATCCTCTATATCTAGAATAGAGATAGAAAATGTTGGTTCCTCGACCCTCGTCGTTTCACTTGTCTTTCAGTTAACCAGCTAACTAGATAGCCAAATGAACGGACGTAAATCACTAACTGGTTAATTGAGTCGAGTGAAAACCTGTTTTACATCTCAGAATGCTTCCGTTGCGTGTGTTTTATACGCGGGTGGAATTTGTTCCCACATCGATCTAAATGATCCTTGTGCCATTCCAAAGGAACGGAGCTTCAATCGGTAATTACCAATCAAATAATACAAAGCATATCTATCTATAGCACATTTTCCGTATTCGGCTTGTACAACATTTCTGTTTGACAAATTCAATTACTCTATGAGCGTCGGTCAATAAGTAAATGAGTACAATCAGACAAATTTGTCTATCATTTTTCGTTTGTATTATTTATATTTCTTAATCAGAAAGTTTTAAATATAAATAACTCTCAATTAAACTTTCATTGACTCATTTATCGAAATCCCCTGTGATAATAAATGCGTCAAATTAGTCAGTATCAGGACAAGTGATTGGTGGAGCCATCTGATAACGACTTGGTGAAACTAAATCGTGAGCAAGTGCACAAACCTTGGATAACAAAACAGCACAGACGAGGTATAGCAGCACTTCTTCTTCAGAATTCATTTCTATACCTTAGCTGTGCTTCTACACAGACGAGCTATAGGAATGGACCAATCACCCAATATATATTTTTATCTCACGTCCACGAGGCTCTAGAGTAGAGCACCCTTACCATTTCTGTGTCGCATCCTACAGTATCGGTCGCAACTACTATTGTGGAATTAATAACACAGACGAAGTACAGTAGTAGATCAATCACCATATGGGGTTTCGTGTCTCACGATCTGAAATACCGACATCGTTAACAACTAGATTTCTTACGCCCTCTACGCCGACGAACGATAAATGTTGCAACATCCACGAGAAGCTTAGACCATATACCTATAATAAATGGAGTGCTGACATCTACTCAGCCTTAACATGGCACAGAACCGGACCGTCTTTCCTGGAACAGAACCGGGTCACCGACGAGATATTTAGAAAGACTGCCAGCTTTACGGGAGAATGTATCGTAAGATTTTATAACACAAACTTTCGATTACGTTAATTCTGGTTAAAAAAATAATGTGCGCTCGGTTTTATGCTAAAAAACGGTCTGGTTCTGTTCCAGGAAAGACGGCCCGGTTCTGTGCCATGCTAAAAGACGATCCGGTTCTGTTCCAGGAAATACGGCTCGGTTCTGTGCCATGCTAAAAACGGCCCGGTTCTGTACCATGTTAAAACAGCGATGTCACGAAAGTTGGAGAGACGATCCGAAGTTCTCTCTCAATAAAAAAAAATGTATCTTGTCGGTGTCACGTCCTCTCTGATGAAATCACAATACATTTCGAAATATAGTGTGATATGAGAACACAAGACGGCGCATCAACCGCGAATTCTTGGCGCGAAAATTGAATTTGATATTTCATTGTCATTATGAGAAGTAGATTGCATAGTATACTTCAGGATTGCATAGTAATAATTCATTTATCCCTCGATAAGGTTTGCTTTCCTCGGATTCAGAAAATGTATGCTTCACACGACATTAAATTCGTTCAGAATGCAGTACAGAATTTGATATTCAGTATTGCCAACAAAATAAACTTTTCAACCTACGTCGACTCATGCTAGGGACTTTTGATGGAATCCCATTTTCGAAAGCATTTAAATAGCTGTGTCTTGCACGTGTCTTTAAACATATTTTAATTTGAGTGTTACGAGTAGTAGTACGTGGGACGAGCAGTAAAATGTGATATTTCGTCTGTGAAAAAGAATGATTTTCGGCAAGCTATGCACCAAAATCGAAATATTATGAACTGATATTTAAGGTTATACGGTACGTGTCACTTTATCGATTAAATTTTCTTCTATGAACAGCTGTATGAACATTCTATCGCGTCTCTGAAATCAATCAATCGTTACCGGTATTTAATCAGTAACATTAAGTTCGTGCAATAATAACAATTTCTGTGATGAAAATTACAAATAATGTGTGATCTGTGAGTAAACCTTTTCAAATGGCTTATGCAATTTACACCATTGTTAAATTATTGTGTAACTATGCAGTGATATTATAAAACAATAAACTATTTTAATAATATTAATATTACAAAGCAATGTGGTCTCAATAAACGTGTTTTTATTATTGTTAATCGAATAAATAAGCTGCACGGTTATTTGTATCTGTACCTTTATATCATTCATTGTATAAATTTTCTGCAATTTTCTACTTTGTTATATAATATTATAACAATTGTTCGTATTACAATAACGAGGAAATACATATCAATCATGTACAAACTTAGCTATAAGTCAGAAAATAATAAGAAAAGAAGAATGAATAGGAGTATACATTCAAAGTGAAATTGCAGAAGGTTCACTTCATCAGTATCATTATGACAAATTATTTGCACAATGAAATCACACATTTGTAAGACATTATGTTTAATTTCTGTCTTCATGTTTTATTGAATATAAAAATAAATCTATATAGATTGTTTTGTTCATCCTTTGTATATTAATATATTATTTATATTACAGATGAATTGTTGAACTCATTTCACTGTAATCAAACTTTTTCATTATATTCACAAATCACCATCATCATCATCATTATGCTCTTAGTTAAATTTCTTTGCAAATGTTTATAGTTGGCAGTTATTTATTGAGGCCACCCAAATTTATATTTCTATATGATGGGCAACAAAGTAAACGTTTGATTACATAGTAAGAACAAACAGTAATGTATATTCTTCATGATTTTAAAGAAACGTAACATCACTTGCACGTTACAAGCGTGTTATGCTTATAGTGGACTACTGTGCTATGGAAATGAGAAGAGGAGTTTTTTAGGATGTTTTGTTGCTATCTCCGAAAGCAGGACAAATAATAGGTAATAATGGTAGTTATGTAAATATGTTTGAATCCCTGACGCTTTATTTTGCTGTTCTATGAAACCATTAAAATTTTAATTCTTTAATAATTAATAAATAAATTTTTGTATCATTCTGAATGAAATATCAAGTTGTTCTCTAACATAATTACTCCAAATATCATGAAAATCTCCTATCTGATTAATTCTTTGCTTAAGGCCACCTACTAAATTAAGATATTAAAAATGTAATTGGTCTTGAAATTTTTCAAATTGTTTTCATCCTAAACTTTGAGGGTAAATTTTACCCTTAAACATGAAGGATAAGTGCTAAAAGAAATACGTGTCTAATATTTTTGTAAAAAATTATGTCCTCCCAAAATATCATTAATTTTTTTCTAAAAAAACAGGCTTCTAACAAGTATATTAAAACGTAGAAATTGTGTTTAGTAATTTTTTTAGAACCATCTATACAACAAATATGAAAACAAAGATATTTTTTTTTTGCAATTGGAAAAAAAAGTCTAATTCAAGTCTAATGCAAGTCAGTTTCAGATTTAAATAATCGCATTTCATTAGTCGATCATCAAACGGAAAAAATATACACATAAAATTGCAGTTAATAAAAAAAGTAATATATTACTGGCCCCTTTAAAATGAAAATGTCGTGAATTTGAAATGCATGGCAATTTATGCTGTTAATATTTCGCGCTGGAACTTTGTTTTCATTGCATCTGAAAATTTTACCTTTACGACCTGTATCACAATATTCGCTTTCAAAGTTCAAAGGCATTCGATATTAAGCTAAATTTTTAATCGCTGCGCTTCCGATCGCTTCGGCTTTTACGTATTTATATGATCCTTTGTGTTATTGCGCCTTTTAAAAATTCATCAAAGGATAGAGGATGTAGAATAAGGTGAAAGAATGAAACGGTGTAGTTTGTTTCTCTTTTTTTAGAACATTTTACACTCTATTTTGTTTGAATTTTTTGTATGGCACTTTGTTCCTAATACAGCCCAGACATAATTAAGACTTCATGTTTATTTAGACCCGGCTAACGCTAGTAGTGAATGCATATACGAAAAAGGACTGTGTTATTCGAAGCTGCATGCATTGAAACGAATTTCTTGGAATAACCCATCTAGCGATTTAAATATCCCCGTAGAAAATTCTAAAATAATTATAGTATGTTTAAACTATGCGTAGCAGAATCCGCATCTACTCCGCACTCGAAAATGTGATTATACGGAGCATAGTCGCCAGATCAAGACTTGTTCCCCCACTCTAATTTCCCTTGGCGCGTTTCATCTCAGTCGTGCATACTCCGGCAGGGTGGGAGGGTTTCTTTTTCAATTTGTGCTGATAGGGAGTAATCCAATGGAAAAACCTTTTGTTTTTAATGTCTTTATTATCAGTAGAAGTACAGAGTCTACACGTACTATTTTATGTGTTAGAATGATTCAAATACAGCTGAACTACGATGCAGTCCGATCGTGGTCGAATGAATGCGGACCAACTGGAACGAAACAGCACAAGTTGCTAAGACCGCGAAGGGTTAATAGTTTAACCCTTAACTGGCACACCGAGGTCTCTCATGACCCCAACAAAATTTCTGTACACTAACGTTCTCTACTGCGACATCATTACCGTTTTTAGAACATTTGAATTATTATAAATTATTCCAGTTTGGATTATTCAGTATTCAAGTAGTAATCGCTGTGTCAAGTTTCAACTTTACAATTTCATTGGAGCAGACTAAATTACTTTGATTTCGTCGGATTTCTTTTAGGGGGATTGTTCGACAGTCGACGTGTTAAACATTAGGTAAACAAGTGAGCCAGCATAGCGGCGTATCTTTCATAAAGATGACATCGAGGGCATTCGCTATATTAGCTACGTACTCTGGTCTTAAAAGAGGTCGAAGGGAAAGATTCATCTTCATTTTTGTTCCTAACATTCGCCTTATTTTTTCGATTTTGGGTGGAGATCCTTTGTCGGGCGGAAACACGAAGCACCGAGACCAGTGTCTGATGCTACTAGGGCACGGTGTTGCGCCAGCCGTTCGCCTGATTTCGGCGGGCCAGCGTCGACTAACAATGAGGGCGTGGATCTCGGATCAATAATAGGTGTGGCGCGTCAGGTAGCAGCCGCGGTCTCGAGCGAGGAAGAAGAAACATGATCGAAGCCGACGCACGGGTGACAACCGCGAGAGATTCGTTTTAACGATACGCACACGGCTGGAGTCGCATCTCGGAATCCCGACGAGCTGCGCACTCCTACTGCAAACGCCTGGGTGCCCCTTTCCTCTTCGCCCGTTGCTTCCGTGCTCGCTCTATCGCTCGTTAGGCGCGTTAGTGCTCTCTTCTTGACGCGGAACTTTCGACCTCTCGTTCGTTGGCGAATAGCACTGTCCACTTAGTTTATGCTCGACCCTGTCGTCGGTCGGATCGGCCGGAGGGATACCGCGGTCTCGTCGCTCCAGAAGACGATCGGCTCGTGGAAGCACGTGGGCTACCAACCACGGTACCGTCTGGCGCAAACACACGAACTGGTAACACGAACAGAACTATTTTTACCGGTCCCCCGACTCGCCTATCTGCCCCCCTGTATCCTATTCCTTGCTCGCCAAACCTCGACCGCTCCGTTTCTTCATCCATTAGGTGTTCCGGTTAGCTTTAAGGGCTCCCTATAACTATAAATCCAGCGGAGATATAGAAAAAGTTTCCGCGCGTCATTTAGAAGCTTCAACACGTATAAAAAGTATTTGACCCTCGCCGTTTGCATTTATGAACGTGACCTTACTTCTCACCGCGATCGAAGATGAAGCGCGGCAAAGAACACTTTCGTTACTTGTTACTGTACGTGCCGGTATTGGTCTTGACGTCTCAAAAGCTGTAGCTTTAATTTGAAAGATAAAGACCGCAGTTTTTATTGTCTTTTATCGCGGAGTCCGCTTGTTGCCGGAACAGTAGAAGAATGTTGTAACCGGCTACAGCTACAGAAGTTATAAGTAATATGTTTTGAATCGAATACAATTTAACGTCCTTCTAAAAGAAACGCGTATTGGAAAAATCCCTCAAATCTAAACGGAACAGCGAACACTTTCTTGTAGAATCGTGTTGTCCTTGTTTGCGCGCGCAGTTACGCTCAGAGTCCTGTCCTGATGTGTACCCGCGCAGAGGTCATCAGTTGCCGACCTCCCTCAAACAGTGTTAACGTATTATCGTAAACAATCTAACAGACGATGATCAGTAGACTGCAAATTTTACAGTGGAAAGTTTAAAAGAATCGAAGAGTATTAATATCTGTATTATAGATATGGTCTAATAACGAGAGTGTCAATTTAATGATTAGAATTGCGGATTTCATAGATATAGTATTTTCGTCTATTGAGATCGTTAAAGAAAATACTATCTGTCCAATTTTCGATGCAGAATATTTTGCGTAAAGATCCGCAGTGATGACATAAACTGTATTAGTGTAAACAGTACACCATAGTATGAGACCCCTAAAGGGATTGCATCTGGCAGCCTAGTTTCCTGTTCAGTGTGCAGATCCCCGGTAACTTATGGTCTTTGTACAGTACGGAGTACGTGACATATTCAAGCACTTCCGTTTTTCTGGGGATGACACGATTCTATTGGTTCCACGGTCCTCCCACGTGACCAAGTGTCGCCGGGGATTGTAGAGATTAGAAGTTTGGAGAACGATTAGGGCAACGCGAGTTTCCACAACCGGCATACGCACGACACGTTGTTCGCTTTGGTACGTGGAAGAGGGGGAGTTCTAGCAATGATCGTTTGATCATTTTGCGCACATCAGCGTCGCGCACCTCCTTCATTCAAGGATAACGCTTCGCACATGTCAGTACTAGTTTAGGCTTTTTATTGATAATAATGAACTATTTTTTTCTGGTTGTCTATCTTTCAAGCTCGACTTGTACCGTGCATTCTTCTTGTCGATTCTCGATCTTTTATGGACATAGATGCCCTAATGAATACACTAATGATCTTTACTGTCATTTCTCATTAGACGCACTTGGTAATTAGCGTGTATTCATGGAATCGCCATCATATTTTTTGTTTAGTAGGACGATTTGGCATATTGTGCAAGTTGGTCTCTATATTTTTAATTCTTCGGCTGTAAATATTAACTATGGGAAAAATGATAAAACACATAGCGAGTGCTTTCATTTTTGCACACACATACTTTTATCGTGATTTATCAAAGGAAATTATTTTTGAGTTTCAACTATTTAGTGACAGTTAAATTGTTAAATTCTTTATACTTTTAAATTTTTAAGGTGTTTAGACATCAAATCCGCTGTTTAGTCATAATGAAAACATTTATTTGAATTTGTTGAACTTGAATTAATTTTTTCAATAACAATTGTATTGATAGACTTTTAATAGGCTATGGAATAAGGTCATTTTGAGGTTATTAGAATATGATCAGTACTTCGAAACCGTTCGAATGGTCGGCATAGTCTTGATTCAATTATGAAGAGTTGTTCCCTTACGCTGAAGATGCGTCACTAGTCACTGCCGACTGGTTTCCTTCTTTAGAAAGATAGGCTTTGTTATCAATGACTGGCGGCGTGCTACGCGTGAGAAGGTTAATCGGTGGCTAATAAACATGGGAGCCGTGTATGATGCCGTTTGAATGCTCGAACCACTCAATATGAATGCAAGGTCAAATCGAATAGATTCGATGATTTTACGCAAAGACATGCGTGAATGATGAATAAATTGCATGTCTAGAATGCTACTTCGCGCATCTCAATTTTTCTGAACAACACAAATACCATAGACTTACCGTTAGCCTTTATTTTCTAAAATGAATGATAACGTGCAGACATCGATTCTACATAATTAAGCACAGACTTTCTGGTTCGGTAATGAATAAAAATATCCTATCACAATATATCTTGATTATATCGTGCCATAAATCGTAGCAAGAGGATTTATCCATCAACGGCGACGGTCTCATATGCAACGTTATTATTATGTGATAACAATTTTTTAAACTCGCGTATCATTGTAATGCAACAGTGTGTCAGGTGCGAGGAGAAAATGAGCTAAATGATAGTAGTTATTAAATATGATTCATATCTGTTAGATTAATATCAGTTGCGAACTATTCGGTCAAATGGGCATCAAATTAAAGCTCCAGTTCTTGAAATAATGATAGTTAATTATTAAGAAAGATATAGTATTAAGAAAGCTTCACACATTTTGGATAATGTTTAAGCGCGATATGTTGCTATGTTTCACTGTTTGAAATCGACAGAACGGCAGCGCTTACCTAATGTAAAGCTTCCTCGTATGATTCTGAATTACGCTACGGTAGTTTGAAAAGTATCATCCGTGTGTTTACTTTTCTACTTGTAGTTAACGCCAGAGTAATTTTCTCAAATGTACTAATTCGTGGGCAAGAACGTGAGCTGGTAGCATAAAGGAGAAACGTACTTTATTCGTCAGACTAAATGGTTTATTCGCCCTTGCAAATTATGTACTTAACATCACATTTTAACGTACAATTCTTCTATTCATTTAGCTATCCTCATCTATTAGCTTCCTCTTTTGTTGCTGAAGAGATTTCATGCAGAGCTTTAGATTTACAATTAGCTATGTTTTAAATTCTATGGATCACTAAAGTATCCCAAAAATTACAGAATATCGTAGAAAAATCGTAGAGCTTTAAAATTTAGAATTAACAATTTTTGAAAAAGTATGTGACATAATAAACTGTAAAAAATATTGTGAGATTATAAACAGATGTAACATTAAGCTCTAAACTGCATAAGTATATCAGTACGATAAAAATACAGTTGCGGATACGGATAACAATGTCAAACGATACATAAAGGCGAGAAAGGTTAGCAACAGTATACATAATAGCAATTGTGACAGAGAATGCACAGTCGTTCGTTATCTTATTGGTGGATATACACGTAAATAATGAGGTTAAGTTACTTTCTAGCACACTCAAATTCATAAACGTTGAAAAAGTATCAATATCAAAACATTGATGAGTAGAAATTGACGTAAACAAATTGTAAAAACTTTGTACGTAGCAAACTTTAATTTTCTCTAATTCTCTTATTTAATCAGCTGCGTTGAAAATTGTTGATTTTCTTCAAATTTAAAGAAAATCCGAAGAATTTGTGTTGTACCTGTTACTCACTAATTACAAAAGACTTCACAATTGAAATACGAAGTTGCCTACTTCGTTTTTCCCTTTTTCCCCGTATTGTCCACAGTGCCGATTTCGAATTTATTTTCCATTCACGCCGACGCCGCCGCAACGAAAACCCAGCGCGTTATTTTCGTAGGAGAACCAAGATGGCTGTCCTTCGTTTCTTTTTCCCAAGTATTAACTCCATTATGGTATCATTTGCGTGCTCCATTATGTTGTCATTAGCTTCGGAGGTTTGCTTGAACTAGACTCGACTATTTAATGTTCTTAGAAAGTTGCATTGACGCTCCATTTAAATAATGTAATTATCTTCTGGTCAGCGCCCACGTTCAAAATTCGCTATGTTTTCAACGTGGTACAATGTGACACTTGCACTTTCATTTCTGCTTCAATAGGCAATCGTCACTTTGTCGGATGAGCTTGCATTGTACAAGATGTGTATCAAGACAAATCTTGTTCACATGAGGTACAGCGATTACCTTCTATTAGCCTTTTGCACAACCGGAAATAGAAACAAAACCGACACCTCTTACCTGTTGATTGTCATTAGAATTATTAGAGGAAGATATTAATATTTATTTGGTTCCAGCACATTGGGGCTGATGCAATCAATTTTTATTTTGCATTAAAATCCGCAGACTAGTTTTCGTTGTTACCTTGTCACCATTTGTTTGTTCACACGGCTGTCTCCAATCTTTATTTATTTTTTTCCTTCTACGACGTTGCGTACTGCTCAAAAAACGTTTTTCAAAGGACTGTTTTATAATAGCCATATTCGTGAGTAAACTGTAAAATACAGCGCAAAGATAAGTTGTTAAATCAATCAAGTAAAAACCAATTCCGGAATTTCATCTATGCTTCCCATTTATATTAACGTTAATTTCATTTAAATGTGTCATAAATGAGTGCGAACAGAGTCATTGCTCAGCTGCTGAGTCAGGTGCTGAGCCAATGGAAACACGTTCTCATTTGAGCATTCCTGTCGTATTAATTGTGACAACTGTTGAATATGCACAAGTGTAAATGCAGTAAAATATGGAAATTAATAGTTCTAAAATAGTTGTGAGCTTTGTGTATAATCTTACGAGTCTGTTTTGATAAAAAAAATATCAAGTTACTCTGTAGAATATATATGCACATAAACACGTGCAGGGTAATCATTCTTTACGTGTTTTTAACATTCCAAGCATTCTATCGAACACAATTTATTTATATTGCGCGATAAATTGCACGTGTACACTGTTCATGACCAATTACAATTTAAATGTTCAATTTCAGACATTGTTAGCACAGCAGACCTCGATAAAAACCTGTTTAAAACAAATTGTATATACATTTTGTGATAGTAAGTGTACAGTCTTTTTAAACAATTCGTTATACATTTACTGCCACATAGATACAGATAAAATTTTACTCCAAAATTAAATTTTACTTTAAATATTAAATATAATTTCATTGAATCCTTATATTTTTAAAAGTTCATTTTGAAGGTCCACTCAAGGGTTAGAGAGAGTCTTTCGCGTTGCACTGAACGATGTAAACAGTGATTTCTAATTTATTATTAAATTACGTTATATAGATGGAAGTAATATGCTCGAAGTTACACTGGGAAGTCGAAGCAAACGAAAAAGCGAAAAGGTTCTGAGGAAGGTAAACTTTACACACGAAGTTGAATCACCCGTGGCGAGCGATATCTACAATCGAGGAAAAATCGAACGGTGTCTGTAACTGTACTTGTAACACTCGAACGCCATTACTAGATGAAATTTCATATTAGCAGTAACATTTATGAGACTGCAGATTTCTCGATATCAAATTCTGCACCACTCGAGAAAGGAACTGTTTCAATTTTCTGGTCTGCGCGGAGGTATTGGGTTCTGTCAAAAAGTCTTCTTACACCGTCTGAGAAAGCATAAGAGCGAGTTTCATATCGTCGGATTAAATTCTAGAAAAATGTGCACATCCAGTGTATTTATTTATTTGTAGGATGTATCTGTAAAATGAGAAGCTTTTACCGGCCCAACAAAAATCCGTTATTCATCACAGCGGTATTAACCATGTTTAAATGCAAAATAAAATGTGATCTTTCACTAAAGCAGTGAAAATTAGTCGTGTTAAATTGCAAAATAACATGAGAAGACCTTTTACCGTGCTACTAAAAATTACTCGTGCATTAAATTCAACTATTTTTAATCGCAGGTATAATCAATCAGTGACTAGAACCATCTAACATGTTTTATCTAGGTTGTGATAGGAAAATATTTTTTATCTAGACTAGTTACTGTACCTATTTCCAGTAGTAAATTAAAATAAAAAGACTTGTTATGATAATCTACTTTCGTTAAAAAGTAATGTCTTCGTGGTAAGATTAGGCAGCAAATTGTTAAAAAATATATCACTTATTAAACAGCTATCAATTTGAAACATTGCGATTAGTCCAGCTCGTTTTTAATCCTAAAATAAAACAAAAACACTTTTTATCAGTCCGGCGAATATTTATCGCCCACAAAATTGGTTTAATCATGCCTATATGTAATCGCGGATTTGCTACGTCAGTGATAAAAACTCATTAAAATCATTTCACGAATTATTTTTTCGAGTAATTTCAAAACATTGTACAAAACCTAACTCCGCTTATGCTACTGGTTTTCATAGACTGTATCTTATCAGTACCTTGGGTACGTGCATACATATACGTCCTGTTGGTGCACACTTATTCACACACGATAGTGGACATGAATTCCTTAACATTCTGAGGTCACGCAGTTGTAATAACTGCAAGCGCAATAAAAAAAGCGGTTGTTACATTCTCTTAATTTTTCGTCCATTTTATCTTTGCATTAACGGCAAGCGGCTACCTTATTTATACCGAAAGTTAATCGACCTTCTATAGATAAGAACCGCATTTCCGATAACGTAACGAAGTTGTTTTAATATTTTCGTTCGACGCATTATCAGTCCCGCGAGTACGCTTCATGACCAGTTATTTAACACGGAACTGTTTGTGCGAGAACTAATAAGAAGTAAAAGTCCCAGTTCGAAGAATCATTTGAATCGGAGGTAATTAAAATACAATTATCGTCTCATATCGGAGAAAATTCAACTTTTGGCTTAACTTTATAGGTCACGATACTCGTCAAATGTTAATCGGTGCAAATCGTACGAAACCTTGCGATCTGTCAAACAACGGAACCCTCACGTTTGTTAACGTTTCTATTAATTTACACAACCACGCTTTCTGAAAAAAATTATGTTGAATTTGCATCGAACTTTTGGGAGAATCTACTATTTGAAAGCAAACGGAGATCCTATTGCCGCCTAAAATTTTGGCTCGTGTATTGGTCCAGGTTAAATTTCTCTCGGCTGATGCGGTTCGCTCTTTCGGTTTTCGCAGTTGGCGGACCCCCTCGATCCGGGGCCGGTGTAGCGGGTGAAAAACGAAGTGTACGATGACGCTCGTAAAGAATGCCGAACCTAAGCGAAGTTCCAGCGATCTGTCGAGCGCGGCGATCGAGGATGCGCGGGACGGCCAGCAATCGGAAGAGAACTCGAACGTGAGCCTGGAAGGGAATCCTCTGTTGGAGCCGGATCGCACGTCCATATCGGTGGTCGAAAGCCAGACCAGCAGGCTGAAGAGGACGGACATGGAAGACGGTCAAACCCTGACGAACAACACGAGGCTCGATCCGGAAGCCGTCCCGCCGAACAACAACGTTGCTCCGCCCGATGGCGGGATGCGAGCCTGGATGATCATGATCGGCAGCTTCGTGATCAACGGTGTCCTGTTCAGTGTCATTAACACGTACTCGTTGATCTACCTCGAGCTGCAGAAACGGCTGTTGGAGTCCGGCGACACCGCGGCGTCTTCGAAGGCTGGTGAGCTCCGTTTCATTGTTTTTGATAATGTCGAGCACGAGACTGTGATAACGCGCTCGTTGTTGTTTGGGTGGACGATTGTTGCTACCATATCTTGGCTTCTGACCGATCGAACTACTTTCCATGCTGATTCACGCTTTCTGCGATTTTTATTCTTATTTTGTATCTTCCGCGTTGCTGCGAGCGCATGATCTAACGCCGAAAGGAAGCGCGGTATTGGTAGACTGTCGGGAAAATAATTTTCTAGGTACAGTGTCAGGAATTAGGTAAGCGTTCGAATTGAATTTTAAATTTTCTAAGAATCTTGATATTATTTTGGGATTTGTTAATGAATTCTTGTTTGTTGAGCTCGCAGAAACGTCAGCTTAACATTTTTGTATTTTCTCATGTTTACATTATAATACATATTGTAGCATTAATACATAAATTGATTTTATGCATCTATTAGAAAAATAAGTGAGAGAAATTTAGAAGAGTTAGGAAATTGGAGGGTAATTTTGGGGTAATTTTCAAATGTCTAAATCATTAACCTCGTCGCTCACTTAAGTGGCTATGACGGATATAATTCGCTAAAAAAAAAATCAGAGTTAACGTATTAATATGTTATGTATAGAGGATTTTTATGGAAAATAAAAAGTGTCTCCATCAATTACTAGACACACAATTAATTGTAGTTGTCAAATTCAAATCTACTTCTTTTTATATTGACCCATTTTTTTTATATATTTTTACAGCGTTGCAATTTTTCTGCATTGTGCTGCATTTTTTCGAATCTGTTGTATCGCTATACATGTTATACGAAACCTGTATTCAACAGTTTTTTCTGGTAGAAGCATTTTATTTTGAAAATTTTGTGAATGAAAATTCTAGGATATATAATAAAAGTTTCAAGAAGTCAGTCAACTAGAAAAATGGCTAAAAATTATTTAACTTGTATCTTTCATCTTAACATTGACCTGACGAAAAAGATTGTTCCAGTTAATCTTATCTGTAAAAAAACGTTCGATTATTTGATAGGCGATAGCTAATAAGTGTCTTGAATTTTTCTTTCATGTACTTACTAAATGCATAGTTTATCTGTAGTACTTTATTTACTATTATATTTATTGTTGATAATATCTTCTCTAAACATGAAGTTATTTTGTAATGTTCCTTTGTCGATTATGCTAAATCTGTGCTTCTTTGACTTCGGTGCATGCATTATATTTATATTACTCTATTAACTTACCATAGAAAATCAATGTGATATTAGAAAAAACAAACAGGTTCATTAGTTAGTGATTCATTCCAATTTCAGGAAAATTACTGGTGAATCACGAGCTGAACTAATATCATATAAAAATCGTTAGCATAATGTGCAATCTACAACTTTCTCTAGGTCTAATTACGACGAGTACAATAGAATCTTCATGCGGCGAAAAGGGAAAGAAAATACTAATACAGTTTGTTTCTATAAATCTCTGTTCTAAGTGGCTGTGCTGTCGGTGCAGTCAACGAACCGACGTTATCTTCCCATTTTTAGTATTTACGAATTCTTTTACCGATAACGCATTATCTAATAGTTACTTTTAACGACGGATCAATGAACTGTCGTGACTTCATTCACATTTTGTTTTCAATCGTTGTGTACTAATTCTTTCTTTCGAATTTAATCGTTCGACAGATGAACGCTGAAATAAGCTATTATTATCGTTATTATAAGAATGATAACATTTTCCTGCACAAGAAGGTCACGCAAAATCGAAATAAAAACACCGAAATTAGTTTCTATAATATAGTCCCTACCAAAAGGATGCTATATTAATTTGCTAAAAGTGGTTTATGTACTTTGCAATTTTTGTTACATCTTATTTTACACATTTATAATACAAGTGGGTGGGTGAAATATAACACAGTAAAAATTGTAGAAGAATCTCGGAATATAGACTGTGAATTTTTATGAAACATCGTCTGCAACAATTACATTGTCTTGCAATTGATTCAGCAATTAACAAAGCAAATTTTTATTGTGCACAAAAATCTAAACACACGAGTGAAGCATGTTTACAAACAATTGGTAAACTACGGTGTTACAGATCATAGTCTGATGATAAAAGTCCGTGGCCTAATTGTGTAAACGCATGTCTTCAGAAATGAATTCTTCGTAGCCGGCTGTTTCTTGGGCTTAATCATTGTTAAACGTGGCATGGAATGACTACTTTGGGTTGCATATCAATTAAACCGATCGATCAGCCTAATCACCCATAGAGTCAATGCTCCGGACAACCTGGATCTGAATTAGTCGACAATTACGTGGACATTAATAGTAACGAGGGTCAAATAATATTAATCTAGGGGTAGTTACTCTTTGAAGTAAAACTAGGCCTTTACGAACCAATGCGGGCAATGAACGACGTCTAACTATAAGATCATGCATCAAGATAGGAACCTTTTATTGTTTATTGATGTGACATTAATTTGCAATACATCCTTGGCCAATATTAGGTCCGCTGGAATGTTCTGTCCAGTTTCAAATACTTAACAGAAATTACGTTCATTTTATTACACTGATAAAGTTCATAGGGTGATCATTTTTTTTTAACAGATGGAATAGTATAATCATTGGACTGCGGATCTTATGCATTTATAACAAAAATGAACAATCGATATATTGTTTCTAACTCGTTGAAACTATTTACGAAACAATTGCTGTCTGGCTTCTTTTATGTTCCATAAAGATTCGCAGTCTAGTAATTATGGCATAGTTAATATTAAGATTATAGACTTAATATTATTGTTATTTTGCTAGAAAATGTACATGTTCTTGCACAATTTATTTAATTTTCATTTGAGGATCTCATATCGTTAACAATTACAGTGATCAATCAACTTGTGTAAAAATATTCTAATACGTAACGTAGAATGTCAAAAAAAGGTTTCGCTTTCTAAAATATATCTTTCATTATTCCTAAAAATATCTCATTGTCGTGACGGAATAAATTAACATTTTTTATCGAATGCATAGAAATACTAACCAGTTGGTTATCATGTTTAAAACATTCTATCATTTGTATTGATTCATCAAATTGCAACAGATCACGCATCCAGAACGATCGCATATGAAAAAAAATGTAATTGTTTAAACTTACCGATGCTCGAATGTATTGTTTACTTTACGTAGCCTTGGTTGGATCGTTAACCATTGGTACTACGTTCTTTTTATCGCCGATCTCTGGCATCCTCACTGACAAAATTGGCATCCAGATGACAACGTTTCTGGGTGGCGCTCTCGCATCCGGCGGAATGTTTCTGTCGTCGATGTTTTCCAATCAGGTGACTAGTTTTCGATTTATTTTATTTCCTCCCAACAACAACCCACTGCCTCGAAAGTTTTATCGAAAATATACCTCGATAAATCTGTTCGTTTGGAATTGCCTTACTATCTTTTGCTAATTCTAGATAATTTTAATTTCAGTAAAAATAGTTCAGTATATATTGCTTATATCTAAGTGAAAGGAAATTAATATTGAAACTAACGCGTCCCACAAAATAAAGAAAACGAGAACAATAAAACTCGTGCTTTGAAAAATATTCGAAACTAAACGATTTGATTAAATGTTTTTGCTAACGAAATTGTAGTAGTATTGCTTTACTCAGCCCTACGGCTGAGAATTGGACTTGGCTTACAATATTTATTTCACTCATTCATTCCTACTCCGTCCTACTCTATTGTTACCCTGTTTATTGCACCCTTTCTTGTTCTCTTACATTTTTTATTTAACTCTGATTTTCTTCGATTCCGGGAGTTATGCTTGAAAACTTCGATTTTTAGTGTGTGGTAGTTGTAAAGAACGAACTATTTCCCTCCTCCTTCCCCTGCCTCCCCACCCCCGAGTATACTAATCAATTTAATTGCTGTACTTTCTGAATTCAGGTGACATTACTCTATTTGACCTACGGGGTGATGTATGGACTCGGTGCAAGCTTAGCTTACACACCGAGCTTGGCGATCCTGGGACATTATTTTAAGCGATACTTGGGCCTGGTAAATGGCATCGTCACAGCTGGAAGCTCGATATTCACCACCCTCATGCCATACTTCATCGAAGTTATACTTCGTCGTTTCGGATTGGAAGGCGCGCTGAGATCGCTGGCTCTGCTCACTGCGATCGTCATGGCCTGCGCGATACTTTTCAAACCGATCCCGTGTAAGTATCACATTCAGTATCCTCGGCTTGACTATTTGAATCTTCGCAAATAGCCTTCGTGGAAGTGAGAATTTGCATAAAGATCCTACGAATGAATAGCCAAGGGGAATAATTTACTGTTCGGTGTCTTCTTATTTTTCTTCTTTCGGCTCCCTCCCCCTGGCCTGGTCTCCGGCGAGAATTGGTCGACTTGGATTATAGCGCCGGAGGATATTAGCATACGAGCCTCTGAAGATGTGCGCGAAATATTAAATGCTGCTACACTGCAGACGCGGATTTTAACCGAAAGCGTCTAATTAGGGTGCTTGTCTTGTTACTTTCATGACCGAGTCGAGGATTACAACGCGATTATAACGAGCTTGTAGCTTACACTGAACATACCGTTAACATTCCCAAAATTATGCTACAAAAATTCCATCCTACTTTCCAGAAATATAATTACGTAATTAGACTTTTTATGCAAAATCAAACTTGTCCTCATTCGCTGTAATACACCTATATATTTATTTATTTTCTCAGTCATTTGTATAAGTGAAAAATAAAAAGTCGACATTTGTAAGTTCTCGGAAATTTGTTATAAATTATTCTGAATTATTTCCCAGTCACGCCTCAGCCAAGCAGTCAGCTGAAATCAAAGTCGGACTTCAAAAGCTGCGTGAAAGCGGTCGTGAACGTCTCGATTTGGAAGAAGAAACGATACGTGGTTTGGGCAAGCTCCATTCCTCTAGCTCTGTTCGGGTAAGTACGAGTCGCGTTACCATGATTACTGTACCGTACGATAATCCTAATCGCGAGCAACGCGGATCGACGGTTTCGCTGCACGCTTTTCCACTCGAACGATCGGCAACGGTGTCGACGGTGGTGACCGTTCGACGGAAATGATTTTCGAAGCCGGTCAGTTTCATGGACGACACGCCGGGGGCAGGTTGGCTGGTGTTGAAACAATAGAAGCTGTCGCGTAAAATAATTTCAGCCCGCGCGGAAACGCCTGTCATGGCTCTCGGGCAACGGTGTTGCGAAAGTAAAACTCGTTCCTCGGACGACAATCAAGTTACACGCGCCCGTGTAATTCAAACCATTGTAAAAGAAACGACCGCAGCGAAAGCGTCAACCGTATAAAATGACATGGGTTTTCAGATCAATGAGAATGTTCATTTCAGGTATTTCGTCCCGTATGTTCATATAGGGAAATTCGTTGAGACAGTATTCAAGGACGCGGACGGAAAGCTTCCAATCATGTGCATCGGCATCACGTCCGGCCTCGGCCGATTGATTTTCGGCTATATCGCCGATCTGCCGAAAGTCGATCGAATATTTTTGCAACAGGTAAAATCGGCTGCTCTTCTAACAGCTTCACTGCCGAGCGAATTTTCTGCGTTTCGGCGCATGTTTTGTTTTATTCGTGGAAGCGATTAGCGTCTTTCAATTGTCAATTATTTGATCACGAAGCTTTCAATCTTACGCCACAATTTAGTTAATGTCAGTATTAATAAATTGGTGTAAAGCTGTCAACTATTTAAGGGTTAAAATCTCATTCTTGCGTATTGCCTTCATTCTTTATTCACGTAAAGAGGGTGATCCATTGTGCCTGTGGCAGATGATGTTATCCACGTGGAATAATCGTATGTTTTCAATTTGTAAACTTCATAATAAGAGATAATATGTACACTAAATTCGTAGCTGTATTGCAATTCGAGTTGCCATTTAAAAATTGGTTGTTATCACTGAAAGTCGTCGACTTGTGCGAGTGGTTTTAATCATTTTATCGCTCGCTGTGTATCAAAAATTACACAACTACTGTATTAAGATAATCGATATGAAGATAACTCTACTGACATGATGTAATCGTATTATGTCTGATTTTGTTTTCAAATTATAACAAGTTCGGTGTGGTAATAACATCTTTCATAACCTGCGATAATGCTGCAAGTGATTTTATATATTTTTTTTTTAATGAAATGAAATTTTGTATTACTATTAGAAGTGCGCGAGAACCCGAAAATGTAATACGTTTTAATTTTTCTTTCTTGTTCAGATATCGTTTATCAGCATCGGCGTTCTCACCATGCTTCTTCCTGTCACACCTTCCTTCATGGTGTTGTTACTTATCTCCCTGGCAATGGGACTGTTCGATGGGTGCTTCATATCCCTCCTGGGTCCTATTGCCTTCGACATATGCGGCCGAGAAGGGGCCACTCAAGCCATTGGATTCTTATTGGGCATGTGCTCGATACCTTTGACCGTAGGTCCGCCAATTGCTGGTCTTCTGTATGATCATACTGGTAACTATACACAATCAATTTTATTTGTCACATTTATTTTGATATTTCTCTTAAAATATGCGGTTGACGGTAGGTGAAAGAAATCCCAAAAGGTGAGTATTTCAAATAATTTAAGACCGAAATACAAAATAAAATCGTTCTGGCCCTAATAGCGGCAACCTGACCAACAGGGAAGCATGAAATATGACTATTGCGCCTCTCTACCTCTTATCGAACATACGTCTGTGTTAGACAGTTTGCCAATCTTTAGGCGGATTTTTAACTGTTCACAACTAAAGACAGTTATTGCACTTATCATTTTGGTTTCAATCATCCGTTTCTTATTTTTTTAATGTTAAATTGACACAATGTATCCAATATTTATCAATTGCAAGGAAAACGCTGGTTAGTAATAGAGTGATCACCCTCAAAAAATTTTAATGAACAAACTAAATTTGTTGTGTTCGTTGGTTTGTTTAGGTAGCTACGACCTGCCATTCTTCCTAGCAGGTATACCACCCATAGTAGGGGCACTGATGATGTTCCTAATAAAGTTCGTTAAAGACGACAACGAGATCTGTGTTAGAGAGAACGCGGATAATAAGGCGGCTTGTCAGAATGGTCGGTAAACAGGTATTTGTGCACCCTTCACATATAACTAACAGAGTCTGTTTCTCCGTGTGGTATTGAAACACGTGCGTGTCAGTTTGTGTGAACTGTGTTCACGAAGACGGTTGAAACTTTCCATGGAAAGCTTTTCGGCAAAATAAAACACGAATCCGTCTGCAGTCAAATGGGGAACAGAGAGCACTTGGTAAAAATGAATTCAATATTTGGAGGAACTGTGTATGCACAATTTTCTTGCTCAAAGGAACGATTGCCTCTATTTTTTTTTATCTTCTATTGCGCGCTGCACCACCTCTTGGGATTTGTAGCATGTTCCCGCGATCGCACCTATTCTGTTTGCATGGTGCTCCTGTTACGGTAAGGAATTTAATAGAACATACTAGGGCCATTTGAAAAGTCCCTGGAAAGTGGTTGATTCATTCATTATTAATTACAAGGTCAGAAAGATAGAGCGTTTCATTCAATTTATTGACGTTCACATTTTCTGGGAACTTTTTGAACACTCTACGAATACCATAGCTTTGGGAAATGCTTGTGAGTTCTGGCAATACGATATCTGGATTTTTCAACAATGTTCTATGTTCATTTATCCATTAAACGCACGGTCATTATGAAATTAGACGCAAGGGACGCCCTCATATTTACATAGTTAAATAATTTAGTGTACATATTGAAAAGATTTATGTTTTGACGCAACCTATGATAATTTTTCAATTTAGAATCACACTGATCCCATGCGCCTGATTATTTTAATTTTACATATAAATCCGCAGTCTAATTATAATTCTATTATATTATATTCGCTTGGAACTACTAATCTTCAATCAGAATATCTTCAGTACTAATGTCATTTATTGCTGTTTTCGGTATTTCGACGTATAACAGGGTCTACTAAAATAACATTGATAATGTGGTATCGGAATAATCAGCTACTTATTGCACCTGGGATTGTTTAATTAATTAGTTTAATCTCTATTTAATTTGTTTGAGTACTTTTTAGTCTTAATACTGTGCTTTTGTTCTTATTGATAATCAATATGGATTTTATCATTGACTCGTGAAGAGATCATCAAATTTATAATTCCTTAAAAATACGTATTTGTTATTTAATAGTTTTTCATACTGTGACTAATAATTTGATCGACCAGTGTAGTGTATTACACACATTCGATCGAATTTGTAGTTTTTTGCAGCAGGACTTTCGGGATATCAGCCATAACTCCATGATTATTAAATATTCTCTATCAAAATATTCTAAGATACGCCTCAAAGTATCTCCTTTCAAACATGAACATTTTTTGAGAAAAAAATTCCTGAAAATCACTTTCTCTTTCGGTCTTTTAACCTAGTGTAACCGCCTAAGCCTTTCGTTTTTGTAGTTTGCCAATAGATTAACAGCAAGGTGAAGGTACCTTCGTTATCCCTTTAACGCTCGCCACGTATTGCATCCCTTGAAAGCGATCGGCATATTCCAAATGCAATGCAAATACGGTAGTGCTCATTTAAATTTGCCGAGTTTGGAGAAATCGACTCGAGCACAGCTCGACAAAGTAAGAGAATAGATATAGTGAACAAAAACGAGATTCATCGAGCATCGAGTCTCACTTTTTCGAAAATCGTACCAATGAATTATTGAGATTTTTCCGATTCAAATGAGTCCAAACATGACGTAAATCGGTCTACTTGTGTAGACTTCGTACGGATCGGGCCGTGGTGAAAGCCTAGGGGGATAGCGCGATAGAAGAGGAAATTAGAGTGGGGGAACACGTCTTGGTCTGGCGACACTGGTAACGCTGCATGCTAGTTCTCCTGCCACACCTGAGACCCCCTATCATGCTTCTATCTGGCGTGACAGAATGGTGGAGGACTAGGAACCTATATAGAAGCACGGTAGGGTAATTCGAACTGGCTAGTAGTGGGGGAACCGGCACAGTAGTAGTGGGGGTCGTGAAGCGACGGCGGGGAAGTTGCCTAGCCTAATCTAGTCCGGTTTATGTCGTGTTTGGACTCGTTTTAACAAAAAAAATCTCAACAATCCAGGCACTACGTTCGAACAGACAAAAATGAATGAATTTGAAAGTTTCTTCAATCGCATGACCAGCTTTTAAGTTCGCGGCGCCTCTTTGAAGTATGTCTGTCCCCTTTCCTTTGGCAATTTTATTCTCTTTCCTTGTCGACTGAGACGAATGGACCGAGAGTAGTGGGGATGGGTCGTGCAAATTTAAGCGTAACAAATTTAGCAAATTTCAGTGTGCACTACTGTACTTCTGCGAGTCCGCCGATTGCCGGCGAGGAATCGTTCGTGTCGGCTCGGTCCGACGGTCGAACACGAAAATTTCAATTTGCCTGGCTATGAAACAATCATACTTGCGATTCGCAGAGTACTCGAGCGTCGACTATCTGCCACCGTGCTTCGTGGCGGCGCTCAAGGACGTGTGCGATTCGCAACAGCATCCAACACGGAGGATGATGCGTTCGAACGTGCGCCACCATAACTCGAGACGCTGCGAACTTAAGGATGGCATCGGATGCAAGCATCACGGAGCCAAGTGTCCCGATCACTATGAACATTCGGAGAGCGTGCCGTTGCTGTACGGCGAGAACGTATCGCACAGAGGGAACGCCGGATTCTGCCAAAGGACATCGCGGTCCTTCATGTTCCTCTCGTTTTAACAAACCCTGCAACGAACCTGAACAATCAAAGTCAATAACGTCGCTGCGACACAATCTTCACCCGCGTCTTTGCAGTTGAAATGTTCAAAGTCTTCTCGGGGTCACGCATATCTTTCGAAAAAATCATTTTAGCATTCGACTTTGCATCGACACGTTCGCTACCCGTCTCGCACGTGCGCAATGATCAAGATTTTGCATATCGTCTAGAGAGAATCAGGTAGAATTATAAATAGACTGCGGATTACATGCATTCATGGCAAAGTGAATAAGGTGAAATGCAAAATGCGTACACCAGCCGGAAAAGAATCAATTTTTGTCATTTATTGTATCGAGTATTGACATTTGGAAATTAGAAGCGCATATTTAGCTGCACTTCCCCATTTGTGCAAATGATTGAAATTGTTAAGAGAAGAAATATTTTAATGCTGGACGCTTAAGGCTTTTTTAAAGAAATGCGAAAATGTAGCACTTGATTTTCTGCATTCTGCGTTATTTGTAAATTGAGAATATTAGAAGCCACAATAAAGCGAAAAAGTCCAATGTTAGAAAATCTTGAGATCATGTTTTGTGCCGACATAGCTATCTCCTAAGCAAATGGGTCGTTTAGGGTGTTTTCCGTTCTCAGGAAAAAGTCTGGAAAAGTCTAATCGAAACGCACGTTCCCCATACGTAACATAGAGAGTTTTACACAAAGGTCCGCGGTCTAGTTATAGCGCGCGATAATCAGGGAACTTTATTTTTAATACAATACTGTAACCACGGAGGCTGTTGCCGAAGTAAAAGCTGATAGCGAACGTGCCGAAGGTGCAAATATAGGACACCTAGGTGTCATCTTCCTTTTATAAATTTAACGGTATAGCGAAGAATATCTCTCATTTTTAAGACAAATATAAAACACAAAAATATTTGCCAATTATTGAAAATGTATAGCATTGTATATGTGTAGGTGATCAATATTATCCTAAAAAGATTCGTCTTCAACGATAGTAATGACGAATCGCGAAGTTCATGGGTGGTGACACCTTATCTTTAGAATCGAAAATCTAGAACAATAAAATTAGGATAATTCAATGGTGTAATCGAAAAGGTGTTTTACATGTTTAGAGACTAGCAACTGTGAGAGAACAATAATTGTTAGTTTAGACAAACCGAGATGTAAGAAATTGTTCAAGTCATTTTTGTATCGTTTCGAAAGTCTGCAACATTTTTAACTGCAAAGTAGCTGTAACATTATACTATCGAAAGTAAACGATAGAAACATTAGATCAGATTACCACCGTCGAAGAGCATAGTCCGCCATTAGCGATTGTTAAAAATTCCGCGGAAGTTATATATTTTTTAGCGATTGAAACGAGAATCTCGATTAGTGATTTTATCGAGCCAGACGTACCTCAATGCATGTTATCTTTGCCATAGTTTGTCGCTGGCAAACCACACACAGGAACGATAGCGAATCATGCGCAAAAGAGTCAATTTCACTGGAGTTAGTTGCTGTTCACTGTATAGTGAGATGTGTGAGGATATATATATATAATATATTTTGTAAAAAGAACGAACCGGCGAGGTAAAGTTTAATCGTCGAACGAAGTAATGAAACATTGCGTTGCTCAACTAAGATCCGGATCTCTTTTTTCATGAAAATTTTGTATGGAAATATTAGAAAAAGTCCTGGCGAAAGCAGCACCGGTGAAAAGAACCATATTATGGTGTACGCCGCGGTTATTACATTGTGTCCGTGTCCCTTGCAGATAATGCGTTGCGTTATTTTCACCTTTTGAGAAAACTGTCAGCACGTTCCATAGTATTCTTTCCCGAAAGAATAAATGCAACTGCGGGCTCCTTTCTTCGCGAAAGGTTATTGTGGAGTCGCCTCGACAATATATACTTACGTACACATAATTTCCTATATCGTAAAGTGTCAATTAAAAAGATTTGTAGTTGCTTCTCGAAGCGTTGATAACTGAATGGAATACTAATTGTTAAAATGATCAGGGTCGTTCAAACGAACAAGTGCATTATGATGTTACGATGTTGATAATATAATCATTGTTAACTGTTTTCCACGATAATGCGTATCCATGCAGTCATCGTTCATTTTTTTTTGTCATGAAGAATTTTCTCTTGCATCGAATAAATGGCTTTAAGTTGTTTAGCTTCGATTTCGGACATAACTGAATTTAATTCTAGCATTTTTAAAGAAACGAAAGGGCATGAACATTCCATTCAGCATCTCCTATTTAATTCATGTTTGTATTATTATTAATGTAACACCATGTATTTATTAGAATTCGATTAAATTTCAAATCCATTTGAGTGAAGTCGTTTGTGATTCATTGTGTACGAACCCTGTGCTGGAAAATAAGAGAGAGAAGGAGAGAGAGAGAGAGAGAGAGAGAGAGATTTTTTAGTAAATATGTTCGTATTTTGATGGCTTACAGAGTAAACGTGAATTATATTACTTTTATTTTCTACTCCTTCGTAAATTCGTTTAAAACATTGCTAAATTTGTGCAATATTTGATATGAAATATCGTTCACTTGAATTTTTATGTGAGACAGAAAACGATATTTTTACATACAATATTAGCTTTTATAGAGGCCACTTTTATACATTTTAACAGCATTTCATAGAAAACTTTTATAGTAAACATATTTTATAGTAAACTTGAGTTCAAATAGCATTCTTTCAATTTGTCTACAAACTCATTTTGAATTTTCTATGGAATATTAATTTTTATAGGGAGTTAACATTAACACATTTTAACAGCATTTAATGTCTCCCAGGTAAATATATAATAAACGCTAGTTCAATATTTGCGTTACATGTTTCACAGAATTTTTATTCGACAAGTAAACTAATGAACCGTTTATTGCATTATATGCTGCATAAATTACACAAATGGATACGATCTTATCGAAAAAGCCCTTTGTGGTAGTGAAGATTCTATTCCTTTCATGTAATAAGGCTTCATTGATTTTCTCGTAATCCCAATTCAACTGCTCGATTCTATCGCCTTTGGAGGCAAGACTCTGTACTTTGAACAAGATCTCTCAGTAGAAGCGTTCTGTATCGAACGTGCACTTTCTATAATTCACATGGATTTTTGTTAACATTTTACCTGGTAGCTCACTCAGTCGTCTTTCTCTGTCAAATAATTCGAACGAGGAATAACGAACAAGCCCGGGAAAACTAAATACAGTCCTCGTTGTTGACGCCTCGGAGTATAAATTGCGTTCTCTGCGAACGAGCATCCCAACATTTTGCTAACGTTACTGATTCAGTTAAGCAATTGAAATGTCTGATTGATGACCATTACTCCGGAACATGAATAGAGCAGTTTAAAGCGAACTATCATCACGAGACACGTTGCGATACCAGCTTGTCGAGTCGACCACTTAACGCGGTTAGTTCTGGGGCCAATGAAACCGCAATTCTTTCGAAAGGGTACAAGAACTTCTAATCTTTGACAAGACTATAATGTGTCGACGATCGATCAGCGATAACAGAGTTGCGTGTTCTACCTTGTATAATTGTACGGTCAGTTTGAAACGGTACTATCATAAGGAGGGAATCTAGTTGCACATATCTTTGAAATACTTCTGCACGAAAAGGGCGTTCCACTAATCCTGTTGTGCGACGCAAGAAATGTTTCCTACGTAATTTAACACTATCATTGTCAAACCAACAAGCTCGAAAATGTCGACAAAACAATTTAATACTAGAGCTACCGTGCACTAAACGCGACCGACGTATAACAACGAATGCCTCATAACAATGACAATATTGTAGTAAAAGCGTTCTCAACAAATACATAAATCTACAAAATCTCATGGGATCGTAAAAGAGTCTGCAGAGTTTATGAGAGATTTAATCTCCGCCGCCGGGATAATGAGTCCAACGAAGTCCAACAGGATCGCCAAGCTCGTGTAAAAATGGTACAGAAAATATATTATACTTTAAAAAAGAAAAAACATTACACTGTTCTGTCACATCGAAGAGAAACAATATTCCATATACGTTAACAAATTGAAAAATATTCAACTACCTAAAGTAATCTCACAATGTTTGTTAAACAGGAACAACTTTACCGTTTCCAGTAAACAACGCCGGTTCTGCGAGGCCATTTCTCTTTCGGTATGCATCATGTGTACAAACCGCGGCCACGTTTTTCATAACGGGGCAGCAGAATTGTTAATTTCTGAGGGATGTCGTCCGATTTTCGATTTCATTCCGCATGATTGACATTGCGTTAATTAACACTAGATCTTCTGGCCACTGAAACTGACTATTTACACCACTGTATAAAACATTGTTATTGGAATACATTCATTGAAAATTTGATAGCGGCCGTAGTAGTTTTAGTGTCAATTAGACTTTCTCATATTGTTCATAGCTGTTTACAAATTCAAGAACAATAATGGGCGATGGTATGAATGAATCGTGTCTAATTAATTGGCTGAGCAAGATGGCCTCGTACTACATGGGTAGTCGAATTCGGATCGGCGCTTATTATTCATTTTTTAACATTTTGTAGTAGAACTCTGGACCCTTCGATTGATTAGAAATTATGCTTCAAACCTGGTTCAGTTTTATATTCCTAACAAGCGAAATACTTAGAGTATTACTAGCGGTGCGAATGAAGTATTTATAAATTAGGTCGAACCTAGGCGTTGGTCCAAAACTCGACTACTCTCCCCTAAATGTTGAAAGACTCGTTGAAGTCATTATGATGTACGGACGTCCCTGAAGGGAGTTTAGGGTCGACTACTTGAGGAGGACATGACCGGGCAAGAACGGGTATGTGTTGTAAATGTAAACGGGTCGGTTAAAGGCGAAGGAATTCGCGATGGCCACGGCTGGGTTCGTGTCGTCAAAGTCTTCTTCAGGAGCGCTCGAGGGCGTCGTTGGCTCCCTGGTCCGCGGTGTCGTTGTGGTTCTCGCTGTTGTTGTCGTGGTTTTCGTTGTCGTTGTTCTCGGGGCGACGGTGGTGGTGACAATTGGGGGGTAGCTCGTCGAGTCTGGCGGTTCATAGGCTGGTAATCCGGGGGGCCCGTAATACGTATGCAATCGATTGTTGGTAGGATTAAAGCGTTGACCATTAGGACGCCATCCCCTTGGTTTATATGGTGATAAATCTGATGTTGCCAGTCCGATACAGAGGAGCATGAGGGTCAACTGGAAAACGGAAAAGCAATTAATGGCTTAGCTGTCGCACGATTTTCCGGACGTTCCCTGTTGGTGCTGCCTCCCTCGAACCCGACGAAGAAAATCGTCACATCTGACGGTAGCCCCACTTTTGATATGTCTTATGTCATAAGTGATCGCGTTTTTGGTTAGTAGTCACGAATGAGAGCTAAGCTCCTATTTCTACGATTTGTTTATATGTTGTCCGAACAACTTTTTCTTACACGTTAATGTCTCGATATATAGCTGCTCTTAGGATAATTTTTAGTTTTTTCTTCTTTTATGAAACTTATACCAATGTATTCGTGACATCTTTCCGATTGAAATGACACCAAACACGACGCAATTTGTATGATATTTTCGATTATCCGAACCGTACACGTGCTTCTCTGAATCGACTTGTGTTCCACTAATTAGATTAGAATTGTTCCGTACCGCGAATTAAACAAGTAAATATGATGTAAATTGTGTCGTGATTGGTATCGATTCAATCAGAAAAATGTCACGAACGTGTTAGATGTTTCAAACATTATGAATGACAATGATAAACGTTTCTTAAAAAAAAATAATTGAACGTTGACGCAACATTGAAAGTAAACATTAATTTGGCGTTATTCTTGGGCGATGCAGGCACTGAATTCACAGTTCAAATGAAAATTGAATTTACCGTGATGTGTGAAATAAGAATTTAAAAAAATTAAATTAAATTAAAAAACATTGGTACACTAGTATGCCAGTTCCAAGTAGCACCGAGCTGTAAAGGGTTCTCAATTGAAATACGTATATATTATTATTATTCTATATTCTATATATATATATGGTATAATTGGGACCAGATAATTGAACTAATAGCAGTGGGCGTTTAATGAACATTCGACGAGCAATGAGTACCCCAATTTGAACGTATCGTTCTGTAACGGACGGAAGTATGCGGACGATGAGAATAATGTGGAGCGTTTACATAAAATGATTGATATTGAAAATAGCTAACGAACCAGATATCTCGTTACAGTTCTCCTCATACTTGCTGGCCAGGACCGTTAACTTCGCGCCGAAAAATTTGACTGGCCTTTGCCAGTGTCTTTCATCCGTCTTTATATGCGGCCGCACGTCTATGAGATGGCGTCCAACCATCGTGAATACGAAGCAATACGAAACGATTTCGTTTCGTTGGTTATTGCTTCTCGTTTCGTAACTGCTGTAGACCTATATTACGTGTTACGAATGATCATCGGATAGCAGAAGTATCACGATGTTCATGACGTCTCGATGTGACTTCTTCTTATTCTCACAAACGGTCGCAGCGGTTCTGCCCTCTTTCAAAGATTTTGTCGCGACCAGTTTTGAAAAATAATCATAAATATACCAATCTTTTTACTGTTAAAAAAAAAATTATAATTACGAGCGATTTCAGATTTGTATGTTAGAGAAGATTAAGTGAGTACGTATTGCTTTGAAAAAAAGTTCAATTTATAAAAATAGAAAAATACCTATACTTATTAAATAACACTGTATGTACGAATTGATCTATCACTATTAAAGAAATTTAGTTTCTGATGTTTAAGCTAGCAGATTTATATTAACTATCTGCTTACAATCCATAAAAATATTTATAATCGATATAGAAAAATAGATAAAGATTGTAAAAGTTGATAATAAAAGTTATCATTGTATACGCGAAGATTGTGAACATAGAACAACCGCAAGCTGACAAGTCTGCATTAATAACATGTTGTTATTACCACAACCATTATTAATGTGGTCAATTCAGGTTAATCACGGTTTGGATTATTTCAATTATTTATTTCGATACATAATTTCTCTGAATGTATCGCGTCGTTACTGTGGAACTGGCAGTCATGTGAAAATTCAATCAAACCAGATACATAAATGACGCTTCGTTATACTTTATTTGAATATGCATATCGTACGAGAACCGTATTACGACTTTCGGAAACGTATGCTTCATCAATAAAGTTTTCATTTCCCTGAAGATGACGAGTTTGAATACGAAACGGGCGACTGAATGATTTCGATTAGAAAAATTAATAATGTTGGTACTGAAATTTATCATTTACCGTGCATGTTGTCATTGTCCATTAGCACGTGTACCCATTGCGCGCCCTATGACTGATAATTATTCAAATTATTCGAAATATTCGGGACACAGAATATTGCGCGTACAGAATTAAATCGTTTCACGTGACGAATCATTTTAATTTGAACAATTTCAATAATAACTATTGCTTTAAAGAATGTTTAATTCGTCAAAGAATTTTTATAATATATTACTGAATTGTTTTCTGCATTTTATAATTTCTCTGATGAGTTCTTTTCTCTGTTTTTTATTTTATCATTTACCCCGCGTAATAACAAGTCTTTCAATTGTGTTAGCGTTAGGAATATTACAGGACATTTATACTTACCGTTTTATACCTTTCTTAGCCTTTTAATTAAATAATTACGAGTGTTACTATACATTGCTACAATGCCATGGCGATTAATAAACCACGAATTTTTATACGTCTGCAAATAATCAACAGTCTCAAAAACCTAAATGATATTCATACAGTCTTTTTTAAACAACTTTTTTATCGCGTTGTACAAGGCTCTGCTGCGTGAAGAACTTTTATTTTGCATAAAGATCCGCAGATTTTTTATCATGTAAACGAGGCCGAATTAACTCACTTGCAGCACCATTCTAATTACTATCCCCTGGGAATTGCTGCACTCAAAATTTTTTAATATCTACTCTACGTTTTGCGTTGTGTAACGCGTTACACCGGTTTGCACTAAACGGCTCGTTTGTCTGACCCACTGTAACGATGAAGAGCTGCACACCGGCGTGTACAAGGTGGACCAATAAACTGTGGCCACCATGAACATATCAATTATCTGAAATAACACGAAAAAATGATACATACATAACTTGCATGGTATAGAGAGGGCAATATTGCGAAACAGATCACCTGGATAACTCGGTTGCTGATTGGTGACAGAATCAAATGTGTCAGACGAAACATGTTTGGTTTCGAGGGTGTACTAATCTCATGGTAATACTTTCTTTGTTACGCAGAGGACATACGAAGGTCAACTTATTTCCCATCGCAGTTGACCTTCAACGATCTTGAGTGAACTTGAGTCTTAGGTCACTGCACGCGCCCACCTACAAAAATATTATTAACACATCATGCCACCCTCGAAACGAAACAGGTTTCGATACACTTTTCTCCAATAGCAACCGAGTTATTCAGGTGGCCTGGTTTAAATGTCTCGCCTTGTATGAGTATCACTTTTTCATATTATTACGGAAATCGCGGAAATATTCAAGCTGGTCATAGTTACTGGTCCACCTTGTAGAATTCGCACGGGGACCGAGAGAGAGAGAGAGAGGAATAACAGGTTGACATATTGATAAATTTCCAGACAGCGTATCGAGTGCTATAGGGGTCTTCGTCTATCAATTGCCAACGAGTTGGCTGGCGAACGCGTTATTTACAAACGGCGGCTCGTGTTCACTGAAATTTCCCCGCGGGAGCCGAGCCTGGTACCATCATCCTGGTGTGATGGGTAATTTCCTTCCCGTCTATGGGCGCTTTAAAACGCGCCGGGCGAAAGCACGCCGTTGTAGTACATAATTTTGTCATGGGTTACGTGAGCGGCGAACGTGTCCCGAATGCGGCGTGTATTATGAATTCGCAAGATCAGCGACGCGGCTCTTACGCGTACGAATTCGATCGGCTCGGCGCGGCGCGGCGCGGTCCAAAAACGTGTCATGCAAACTAATTACCGGATTGACAGTGAAGCTCGGCCGACTTCGATCTGGATTCTGCTTGCGGACCGCTTAGAACTTGCCGGCTCGAGGACGGGAACGCCGACGACGTCGACGCCTGCGGCGACTCCTGTATCTACAACATCGACAGAATCAGTCAACTTCCATCGACAACGCCGGTCCCAGGTGTCGAACTGGTCGTTTGAGAGATTATTACGGCCTCGTGATAATTCCCAGATCATGCCTCTCGTTCTTTTTTCTTTGCCACCGTTTAACATCAATTTTTCTTGGACTGCGGAATTTATGCGGCTACAGTGGACGTTTAAATTGTGACAATTTCGTCAAAACAAATAGCACAATCATAAACCTGGACTCGTCTTAAAACTTGAAACCTTTACATTCGCGAATGACTGTTTATTTTCTTCTAAGATATTTTTACGCGACGCAGCACGTGGGAAACTGAACAACCATTTCTCCTTAAAAACGCTGCAAATTCAAACGTCTCCAAAAACTGACAAAATTTTGCAGTTATGATGACTGTGGATGAACAAGAGCCAAATAAAAATGTCTGGTTGAAAGTAATGTACAGTCTCTACTCGATAAATGTCTCAACTTTCTAACATATAATTGTCCCAGAACTATCCCCACTACCGCAAGGTTTGCCCCGTGAGAGGCCTCTACAACTTCGCAGCACTATACGTGCGGTAGTGGATCAAACAATAGTATCTTCTAGCCGAAAAATAAACTCTTTTCAATCTTTCTACTGTTCTAGATTGCATCCACTTCTTTTCGTCAAAAATACGAAAAATCCGCAGTCTAATTATGTCAGTGGATTGGTCAAATACAAAAACAGTGAAGACGTTAGAAGAATTGAATGGTTACCGGTATTGATGCATTGTGCACTTACGTAAATGCAAGCAAACTGGTAATCGTATGCCCAAAGAGAAAGAGAGAGTGAGAGGGAGAGAGAGAGAGAGTGACTTGTGCCATTTTGTTTTCTCAACCAGACACCGTCTCATCACTGTGCATGCAATTGCAGCAATACCACAGGGACTGTGCGAACGCCGAGGAGCTCCAGACGCAAAGCGTTTCTTTATTCGCAGTAATAGGACATTGCTTGGCCAAAAGAATAAAACAGTTAACGTCGTATATTGCTCATATTCAAATTTTACAGTTACCATTTCGTTGAGAGATATAGCCATATTTTTCTTTCACAATTGCTCATCGTTATGCTTCTTTGTGCCCGTAGATAAAACAAAGTAGAATTAGTAGTCAACGGAAACGATCACGAACTCGTGTCCACTACTTTCTATATTATACATACAGTATTCCCTTCATATAGTCACGTCAACCAGTTCACGGAACGTGATTATAGAGACCGAGGAATTTAGCAATCGTTTCATTGACTTGTTTCCGTCATTCGTGACGTGTTTGTGATCATCAGACTGCGGATCTTATGCGTTTACAACAAAATTGAAATTGGACTGTGGACTTTTACGTAAAATAAGATTTGTCTGTATTCATTCCAAGATTTAGATCATTTTATAGGGTTGAAAACAATGCAACCTGATGCCATTATGCGGTATATACTCCCAACAATTATCAATTCATAAATTGACTGCAATTTGTCCTCTTACAGTGTTAAACAAACATTCTGAGGAGCATACGATTACCCGGTTTCAAAATTTAGTTTACCAAAGATGCGTAACTCCGTTGACGATATTCTCCACGATGATTTTCTGGAATCATCACCAGTTGACTGATAAAATCGAAATTACTTACCTATTATCTTCGCTCGTCAGCGTTTTTCAAAATAGTTATAAACCGTTGGACCGAGCAAATCTTCACAGAAAACCACAAGAAGTTAATCAATAACATTGCCTGTTAAAATCGAGTCAGGGATTTCATACGAATTAATACGAAATTATCAACAAACACGTGTCATTGGAGGAACAATCGAATCGGCATTCGCAAATGGGCAGTATCTGCAAATACGTTGGTAAGACGGCGTACGAAAAACATTGAAAATCGCGTAGAATATTTGTAGAAAATTTTCCATTTATGTTCGCGCGACAGGTGAAGGCCCGAATGAATTAAATGGAATTTATCGATCTACGCTGCCATCGCGTCCACTCGAGTCCATTTGTAGTGACCTGTCGTTTCCGCTTTTCATTCTCGCCCGTTATCGATAATCCATAAGTCCCTTTGTGATAATCGCAATCTCGACGGATACGGAGGCCACCCTTGCGTCCCAATCGAACGTGTTTGTGCTGTCAATAGATCAATATCTTTTTTTCGCAGATGCGTTTGACGTAGCTGCCATCGCCTAAGAACCGGCGCTGGACTCTCGGGAAATCCAGCCGGCTCTGTCTGCATACGATTTCGCGAGTTTTCGAATAGAAAGCTTCATCATACATACAGAAATAATAATTATGTGTTTATCAACAAAAATTAGTTGGCGAAACTTCGAACTTCAGAACCGTTAAAACAGGATTGGACATTTCTCGCGGTAATGATTTTTCTTCTCGAATCTACTGCAGCTATCAATTTAAAATTTTTAGAACGTCTAGTATCATAATAGATCTACATTTTAGAAACACCTGCAATTTTTTAAAAATGAACTAATGAATGAAAAAACGTTCCAATTTTGAACCTAATATTTCTATATTTCGAAAAAATTAAAAATTTTATAGTTAATGAATATCATATTATAATATTATGGAGTATTGTATAATTGTATAATTAATTCCATTGTACATACTATTTAAACCGAAATAATATTAACGCGAATATCCAGCCCACCGTGAAAAATAATGACATTTTTGCGATAATAACCTTAAGCCTATGATTGTAAAAGTTTTTATTTCACATTTCTCATTTCACATTACTGCTTTCGTTGTTGCAAGACTGCCGGGCGGGATTTCGTGCAGGATTAAATTTAAATAATGTAATACCCGGCTCACTTCACATTAAATTAAAAATACATTTTTGTGTACGATACTTCGTTAAGATTATTAAATGAACTATCGCGAAGTGCTCTCTCGTTGGACTCGGTTAACTTTTTACTCGGGTTTCATGGAAACTTAATTAAACAGCAAAGTTGTTGTAATATTCGCGTGTTAATTTTCCGTTTCGCATTCAGTGGAACACGCCGAATGCGTTTCACGCGAACACATTATGTACGTTCTTTGAAAGAAAGACCTGTAGGTGATGGCTATGATTTTATTTTTAAATCGACCTGTCGACCGTAACCTGGAAAATTATTGCTTAAAAACAAAGCTATTCAATCGCTTTCGTGCGACGTCTATGTCTGGTTGAAATTTAATAAATGTTATTTACATCAGTCGCGGAACACAAAAGATTCTGTTAACAATATGTATTGAAAATATTGTCAAGGTGAAAAGAGGGCAGCATTTTATATTCACGAAACATATTTTTTAAATTAAAACAACCTTTTCTGTTTTAGTTGTTTAGTTCATCGTCTATAAAACTATATGCAAAGTTAAAACTTGTCGTGTATAAATAAAATATTAATATAAAAGTGAACATGTTTGTTTTTAAATTATACACTTATTTAGGGGATGGTTTAATCACCCCCAAGCATTTAAAACATTTTTATGAAAGTGTCTATTGTCATTTCCACCGTTACAAATATTGAAAAGTGCTGTGTTGGCGCTATTTCAATTTGCTTATAATTTTCTCATAAATTTTTATTATTTCATATTTAGTAAAACACGAAATAATCCCCCGTTTTATTGATACTTTTTCTTAAAATATCGTTACCTATTGAACTGCATTTAATATTCAGTCGGGAACAATGTCAAGTGGACACAGTTTAAGAACTAATAACTCTTTAAAAACTGGATCAAACGACCCAGGTACAACTACCATTATTCATATTTAATAGAATTCCAAATATTTTCTGCAAGGAGCGGCAATAGTTTCGACCGTCTGCGTTTTGGTAAAATCTTCCGAGTGTCCGCGTTCGACGGAGAAATGAAAATCTTGCGGCACAAGACAACGGCGATTCGAAGCCGTGCGAATGGTGGGACTTTTTATCGACAAGGGATCGTCGTCCTTATTTTCTGGTAAAAGGTACAGGACCGAGGGTGTAGTGTGCCCTGTGTCTGACAGGTGACATGACGTGTGCACCACTTGTTACTCGGCCAGAATACTTGATATACCCGATCAGAGAACAAAAGTACCCAATGCGGACTATTATATTTTGCGCTTTCGATCAACCGGGCACTCCTATCTGTCGGTCGCAGAACGTTACGTGGATTCCATCTAGACGCTCAGACGAGACATTATTCACCCCTCGTCTATTTTTACCGTAGCCCGCGGCCGAAGAATTATCGAAACCGAGAGGAAAGGACTCGGCTCTCTCTCTCCCCCCCTCCTCTCTCACTCTCTCTCTCTCTCTCTCTCGCTCGGTCTATGCTCCGCAGCCGATATTTCCCTGGTAATCGCCCGACAGCCGGATATACTGCGCTTTGTTTCTGTTTTCTGATCATTCTGCGCGAAAGATAGCAAATTCGGCCAACCGGTAGGCCGCTCGTCTAACTCTCTCCAAGAATATCCGACGATAAATAAGTAGTTTCTCCGGAGATCAATAATGAAAACGCGGAAAGATATTCTCAAACGAGGTCCTCTTCAAAATTTTGACAGCATCGACCGATTTCTAAGTGAAATAATATATAATAATATATATATATATAATAATAATATATTCATGTATTGAAATAACGGTTTGCATACCCAATTAACCCCTTTACGTCTCGGATATATCCTGTGCTCCTTATACAAGACAGTATTGTCAGACTATTTCCGATCGATTGGACCTTTTAAGAAAGCAAATAAATTACTATTTTGCTCTAGTTGGTTGCAATTAAGGTTGACAATTTTTATTTTGCATACAGCAATATTACATGCAACACGTTTCTTATTATCTCAGGAACATATTTGTTTGTCGTACACAGAGTGTTCCAAAAATTTTGTTCTTTCTTGAAAAGGGTGGTTCCTGAGGTCAGTCGATGGAACTTTGTCGTTTGCGAAAATATTCTCCGCGGCTCCGTTAAATAGTAATTGACCAAAAACACGGACCAATCAGGGCACGGCTACGGTGGACGGACTCCGTGATTGGTCCGCGATTTTCGTTAATAACTCCTTAACGGAGCCGCGGGGAACATTTTCTCAAAGAAAAAAGTTTTTCCAAATCACCTCAGGAATTATCCTTTTCAGGGAAACACAACATTTTTGGGACACCCTGTATATATTATGAACACTAAAACTTTTGCACACGGCAAATAGAAAAGAAAAGAAAAACCCGGAACGAGGGAAAGAATTTTTTAACGACATTTCGTAGAAATCTTCAATACTTTATTAAAATTCGTTGCTTATGCTCGAAAGAAAAACATGTTTAACCCGTTACCTTATAATAACTAGTCAGACTTGTGGTTAAAATTTCGAGCCGAGTTTAACGAATGTCGAAAGGTCCTCCTTCCGACGAACTATGAAGCGACTCTGACGGTTTCAATCACCACGAGATCGTAAGTGATTAACACGTTCGCTGCCACCGTCACCGCACACACGCGACACTCACCATTTACTAAAGACAGTTAACTTAATTTTATACACTCGCACACAGCATAATATTCGGAGACTGCTTTAATCCGCTAAATTGTTTAACCCTCGCACGCTCCTCGGAAATAGGCGCATCAAAGATCCTGGTACAATAATTCACCCATTTTTGCTTTACGCTTTAAATCAACAAATTACGCTTCTTTTATAGCGCCAGAAAAATTTTACGTTTTACAGTATGCAAAAATAGTAGACGGGTGAATCTTCACACCGAGTGACGCACGAGAGTTAATAAAACATTTGAACAGTGAAGATAAGCAGCGAAATAACTGTGGTGGTGTCGAATGTGTTATGAGTCAGTGAAATTCTATAAAATCGATTTTTGCAAACAATGGTTGCACTGTTTACAAACTTCGGACAAAAATCTCGAGCAGCATACTATAATTTTCACTTATGATCGTTGAGAGTTGCCCATTGAGTTGTTCGCGGCAGTTTCGCTGTTTACGTGTTCTCGTGTAAAAAAATGTATAAAAATGTATACACTTAAAAAAGTGTATTGCTTAATTCACTTTGAACTCCGCGTGGAAGTGCACCTAAGTGTACCCGCGTTCACTGCAGTCGATGTTCGCGTCAGTTTGACTGACGCCCTCGTATCGAATGCCCTTTTTGGCATCTTGACGCCTTTGCACGTCCTTCGTTAAAACGGTGACGATTAAGCCAATCACCAACGCTATACAAAGTCCCACGTGTACCGGAATATCTCCGTAAAGTTCCAATAACTCGCCCAGTATTAGGACCAGGACAATGCCATAAATGTTATTAGCCACATTCAGCATTCCCGCGGATACGCCTTCCGATTCTGGGTATGTGTATTCCGCGCATAATTCATATCCCAAAGCTACATAACCCAGCATGAAGAACCTGCGGAGAAATAATTGGATCTTAGATGCGTGGACACGAGCTCGTTCGATCGTAGAAGAAGCCTAAGTCTTTGCGAAGCAATTGCAGAGAAATGCCATAGAGACACTGTTCCTTGACCTCTTCGCGCTAGCATGAAATGTAGAATAGTAGATACATGTATGACCTTACTTCGTACATTATTTGAAAAATCAAAACTATTTTTTAAACGAAAAGAACATGACGCTGTTTAGGTAACTAATAAGCCGTAGCACGTAGAGGTAAAGTGTAAATAAAGAGTAAAATGTGTAATAAAGAGTAAAGAGCAAAATAAATTGTAAAATGAGTAGGTATAAAGTAGTACCCTAAGAAAATGGCCGACAGATACACCATCCACTGGATTTCGACGACGCTACTTATGGCGAAGAAAATTTGACCACACAGCGAAAGGAAATACACAGCCACCGTGGTCTCCCTAAAAATTTATTACAACAAGTGAAAAATAATTTCAATAAAAAATATGATAACGTCGAAACAACTTGGATTATTTTTAACATAGAAGAATCAAACGCATTGTAATTCATTTTAGCTCACAAATAAATACGTTTCCAAAAATGCGTTTCTTTAAAAAAATATTAAAACAAAAGAAAATACTAAATTGAAATTCTTACTTGAACTTGTGGGTTTTGTCAATAATAACTCCGAAGCAGACGGAACCTATCATACCGGAAATGATCATAACCAAACCGATTCTACCCGCGTCTTCTTCGCCATTCTGTAAAACATGATACATAAAGAAGCTCTGAAAAATAAAAACGAATCTGGAAAAATAAAATTCTTTCCTTTTCCAACTCACCTGAAAATGCACTAGGTAGATTTGACTGAATAATGTTGCTACGGCATTTAGTACACCGACATTTAAGCCGTACGTATTGCAAAGTGATATGTATTGTCTGTTTTTGACCAGCCTTTTAATTGGCTCTATGAAGCCTTCGTTATCCGCCATTCGATTGATTTTTTGAAGTGCTCGCGTTTTACTCGGCGGTAGCTTTGGATCATCTTCGAACACTATGCAGAATAATTTGTTTAGCATAGGCTGATTGCCATTTCTAGTACAATGAATATGCGTGTCCCCCCAAAAATAATAATTCACAAGAAGAGTTCATAATTTGAATTTGTTAAGTAATAAAAGAGTTCATAAATTGAATTTGCTAAGTAATTGCAGAAGTTTTGATCACTCAACAAAAATATTGCTCCTTTAAATCTCATAGTAAATTTACTTTTAGTTTTACTTTGATTATTTTATTTGAGAAAAAATATACGTGGCACTTATATTATAATTATTACACTTGACTATGGTATAATGTGGCGCTTGTACAGCAGAACCTCGGTTATCCTAGCTAATCAGTAAAACATGAGTACGTAGATAATAATAGAAGAGTTGTTGACAGTGCTAGATTTAATCTTGTACAAAATGAAGTGTTACATTCAGATATTCACACGTGGAACATGTTCGAATAACAGAAAAATCAGATAATCAATGTTTAGATAATCGAGGTCCTACTGTAGTAGTGCGATTACAAACTTCCTAAGCAAGTTGTTGATTTTATTTTTTTTTCCAAGTAGCAAAAATAAATTTTATCGTTCCTGAGAACAAACTTACATATTACGACTAGTATAAACGCAATCGTCAAGATGATAGCAACAGCCCAGAATAGGATCGACAAGTCTTTGCTGATATCATCTAGATTCTCATGGTTTTTCACGATGATTGGTGTTATCAAGAAACTCAATGCTATCCCCAATTGATTCCCGAAAATGATTAAAGATGTGGCAGTGGACACTTCGTTGGTGTCGAACCATTGCGCTGCTATGCGTCCAGGGAAAATCTGAACTATAGTCTAATACCACACAAAAGCCGATCAATTAATTAATTTCATCGTAATATATAATAATTTAATTATTTCAAAATAATTTAACTATACTTTTAATGAAACCTAATTCTGTATAAATTAAAATTCTCCTTCATTTTCTTTCTACTTACAACGAGTTACTCTCTCTTAATTAATATTGTACCATAAGTAAATTTCTCTTAATTAATATTTTACTCTAAGTAATTTCTTTGAAATCAATATGATACTATATTAATTTTTATTTTAAATTTAATTTGCTGTTCATAGAGTTGGTTTCCAAATTTTGTTTCTGTGCTAGGCAACGTTAAGTTAAACTTGATTTACTGACACGAAGAGATAAATGAGATTACTATAATATAAAATAGAGAAGATAAGGTATCACTCCTACTATTAGTGATTTTTTTTGCGCTTATGGCAATCTGAATAGGTCAGTTTCAAAAGTCTAACGACATGAGAAGAATTGTACTGTTTTCGTCATGTGACAATTATTAACAGCAAAAATACATTTAGTTTCTGTTTCGTACAATCGGCATAGAAAAATTTTATTTTGCATAAATGTATGAACTCAAAATGAAACCATATATCGATTCAAAAGTGACGGAGATTGGAGGAAGTATTTAACTTTTCGAAATTGGAAGTAGGTATAAATATCAGATTCTTTAGAACGATATCATAATTTCCTTTTCTTTTTGTGCACTGAAACAATAGGGATTTTATTTTAGGTCAACACGCAGTCGGCGAACGCAGACACGTAAATCTGCCACAGAGACATTACTCTTATTTCGATTATTTCGATATTGCACCTCCAGCTTAAGCTTTGGGTACATAAAGAACGACTAGACTTGTAATACCCTGCGTTAGCAGAAATTTATTACACATTTTCGCGGATCCACTTCAATTGTATTTGTGAGTAGTCTTAGCGGGCGGTAAACATATACTCTGTCAATTTTAGCTTCCGTGTGCACATATTGGGAATTTTAAATTAAAACAGTGGCGACAAACTGCAAATGCATCTCGGCGTGTGTTTAATCGCTTTTACTTGCACGATTACACTACGAATTTTTATACAAAATTTTTCCGTGTCAATTGCAAGAAATTAGAAATAAATAAAAATTGGGCATTCAGTTTCCCAGCTGCTAGTGGGAATTGTATTGATCGTACTATTTTGTTTTTGCGACATTATTTAAATATTGACAAGTTCTTCCGAGAATCGGAAACGTATTTTTCAGTGTCGTTTGATTTTTTCCGGCAAAGGATGACATTTGTCTCTAAATTCGTCGTTTCATACAGGTTTGATACTTTTGTGATTATTGATGTATAAAATGTGTCGCGGATGGAAAATACATGTTCTCGATAAAGTTGGTGTCTAACCTGAGTAGAAGCGACAAGAGAATGTCCAATGAAGGTAACGTAAAACCTGTCAGGACTGACAGACAGCACTTTTATCCACGATCCGAAGCAACTGATTCCGCATCCTACAATATTAGTCCACCTGAGTCCCCAGCGGTCCATGAAATAGGTTACGGGGATGACGAAAATTACGTAGTATGCTAAGAACGACATCGCTGTCCAGTCGACGACTAATGAAGATACTCCGTAATACCTGGATAATGAGTTCAATTTCATGAAAGCTCGTTTTTAAAGACTGGAATTTAATATTCTGACGCTTTAATCTTGTATATGATTTCGCATTGACGAAGTGCTGAAAGAGACTCTCCAATTATCGCATTATACTGTAAATGAGCGGAAAGAATTGCAGAGGATATACCTCAGCAATAATATTTTCCTTCCTTCTTTTACTACGTCTTAAAATTTCAAATGACATAAAATCTTACAGCAGTTGAGAAAAATTTTGCAATTCAAACAATGTGGAAAAGAATAAAAGCAGTTTCATGATAATTGTCGATTCTGTCGGAAATGTGTAATTTTTGAAAGTGGAAGATATTATTACTATTTTTGAATCTATTTCTTAATGTTACGTCGATGCACGAGTACTTTGACATTTACAGAATATAATTTTTGAGAATAATGGTAACTTAACCTCTGTAATCCATTCAGAAGTTTGTATTGTTCATCAGTGTTTGATTGTAAGATTCATGGACTCACCGATAAGATATACGATGCAATTGCATATACCGTTTCTTTTTAGAAAGAAGATTGTATTTTTATGTACTCTCATGTTTCATTAAGAGGAGCACATGCTTAACATCATTAACGTATGTTTAATTACATAAAGACTAAGGATATTACGAATTAACATTTTTGACAATGAATACTGCACTACCGTCATGTTTTTTTAACTTTTTTGTGAGACTGATTACTTATCCATTATTTATAGACTATCCGATACATTCGTTCTTTATGAATTTCTTCTTTAAACTATTTTCTATACATTTCATTATTCTCTCTCTAAATTTTTTTCACAGTTTTTCTCGCAGTTTTTTGAAAATTCTTTTACCACGCTTACCAGTTTGTTAAATATTCAAATTGTTGAGAACTTGTTAGAAATGAATTTTATAAAAATATTGTAAAGTTTGAAAAACTTGAAAACACTTCGAGGTACTTTTATTTTATATTCTATATTTTATCTTGTTTCATAGAAGTCTCGTGAACTTCCGAAAAGCTTGGCAACGCAACGAGGAAGATTAAAAGTGGCCTCGCATATGGTATTAGCGTTAGATATTTTCAAAATTTAAAACATTTAATGTTAATCATATTTTCAAATTTTCCATTTTTTTCAGTTCTGAAAGATCACTGTTAAAATGTACAGAAATGTTCAAATCGCTTTCTTTTTCTTTCTTTATCGTACAATTTATAAATACTTTAAGAACTTTATTGGGAGGCAATTTAACATAAACGTACATAAACCTGCACGTAGATTTTATTCCTTTTTTTCATAATTTAGTGTTATGGATGCCATCCACAGAAATTTACAAAAAGGCCAACTACTAAATAATTTGTGCTATTTTTCGAAATAAACCTTCGAAATTTACAAAAAAAAATATTCTACTTGCTAAATACTTGGACTAGCACTTGGTTTAAAGCAATAATAACGAAATAAATAATGAATGCAGGATGCAGACTATATTCACTAAATTAAATCACTAAATTGAGTTGCCAAATTTTCCATGAATAAACAATGGTATTCTGCATTCCGTAAAAAAAAACCAACGAAAAGATCTCAGTGCAAGTAGTTTAAACAAGTCAGCGATTCCCACGAAAGGATACGTATCTAGGACACGCGTATCGCTTTAGGAGATTCTAGTTCGAGCGCAAAAAAAAAAGAATTGCGGACAGAAAAATCTAGGACGGAAAACGGCAAAATACCTTGTGATTACGTTCGGCACAACGGAGTACTGGACCCACTGGAAGGTGCTCATTCCGGTGTACAAAATAAACAAGCCGAGTATGAGCCATCTTCTCTTGTACACTTTGATTTCGAGCAAGTCTTTGCTTTTCTCTCCATTGACTATTTTCACAGGATATTTGGTGCACACCGCGTCCTTCAATTCCTTCTCACCGGTCATTCTCATACTCCACTTTGCACAACGATTCTCTACTATGGATTCTATAGTTCGGTGCCGGGTGTGCCGACTGTCATTTATTTCGGTGAACACGTTCGAGCTCGGAGCGGTTGTTCAACGGGGCATCTGCTTGTTCGTTTAGCCCTGAACGGTGAGCCTGGTCTCCGAATCACTTGTTGCCATTCATGGACGAAGGGTGATCTGCATTTCACCGCGGTGGATCGATCCTCGCGCTCACTATGATCGTCTCCGAGTCTCCTCTGTTCCGCGAAACGAGTGTATCAGGACCCCGGAAATGTTCTTCCAGCCTCTGTCTCTCTCTCTCCCGTGGCGCGGTGTCGTTTCCACCTCGGCTACAGACGAACTGCGCCTTCCGTGGCGTCATTGCTTATTGTTTTATCTGTATTTGTGATTAAACAAGATCGACTTATTTGCGCCAAGCATTTGCGACCGCCTACACTCCCGCGTGTGTTACATAGCTCGGTCTTATCGGCTCGGTTTTTATCGTGATTCACGACCGATCTTAGACGCCGCAGAACCTAATCGATCCGTTCACTCATTCATCAGAGGCCACACCGACCGATCTCTTAGATACACCGTCGTTCATTATGAGGAAAAAACGATCGAACGCCGCCGCGGATCGGATTTTCCCCGGACGGCGCAGCGCGGCGCGGTGGCGCGGCGAATCAATATTCATGAATCGCAGTCATCGACGATTATTAACCACTTCGCGACCACAGCGAGTTACCTCGCGAACAAGTTTTGTTTATAGGTTGGTCGCGAGATAACTCGTCCGTGGCACAGCGTAAGCGACATTGCGTCGCGAATAATTCGCCTGTGGCACAGCGTAAGCAAAATTTCGTCGCGAGATAACTCGTCTGTGGTTATCGTGCGCGCGGTATTTCGTCGCGAGATAACTCGCCGTGGTCGCGAAGCGGTTAAGCCGAGATATTCTCCGGTAAACAATTAACCGAAGCATATTAATCCCGTTTCGTCTTCGAGAGGATCACTCTGCCTCGGAACGAGAAAGTACATTGGCGCCAACGCGTATGTACATACACTGCACCCGGTTTAGTCGCTGTTGCAATCTGCAATCATTGTCGGCCACGGTCACAGCTGACGCGGGGCGGAGGGGAGGGAAGGGGAGATACCATTAATTTGTTGAACACAATCGCTGAAAGTCATGCGCCTCGTCCCCTAGAAAAACTTTCCAATTGTACGACCGAACTCTTGGTAGATTTCCGACGATCTATCCCCTTCCGTGTTTAGTCTCTTTGCCATAATTTGCTTACATTCCATAGGGACCATTTTGCGGAATTTATATATCCATTCCGTTCAAGTATTTACTATTATTAGAACGTACGAAAGTCACTGATATTTTCATCATTTTTTTTTCACAACGAATATATTCTCGATTGTTTTTAGTCTGTTTTATGAAATTTTTCTTTTTTTTTTTTGAAATGTTGTAATCAGTAAACTGCAAAATAGATTAGAACTTTATGGAAATGAGACTTGAAAGTGTTGCCAGATTATTTGCAGATTTTTAAAATAATTCGCAGGAGAAATAAACTTTGATTACCTTTATTGATTCAATTTTTATTACCTACCTGATTATCTAATTAATTCTTCCTATTGTATTAACTTTTTAGAGCAGAGCATAGCAGGATCCTGAACAGAACAATGTTTCGTTCGTGTTCAACGAATTTCAGAGTTTTCGAGGGTTCGTTCATTGAATTCAAATGTAGAGTATCTGTTCCAGAAATATTCGTATTATCTCCGAGCAATTTTTTACAGTTGACAGCCACGTACGCCTCAACGGCTTTCGTCTGATAATCGAACAATGCGTTCTTCGAGCGGAAAGGATACCTCAATAGCGATATAGTTATTGTATTGCGCTTTTTAACCGATCTTATATAACCAACTTTTCCGCGAGTTCAACAAAGAATTGGAACGCTCGACAGGTTATCCATTTCTATCTTACAATTATCACACGTCTGCGGTTTTTGTTTTGACTTCCTATTGTATTTCCGATATCATTTTGCTTTCGATTATATCGGTATCTCTGCTTCTAATTTAAGACAAAATACTGATAATATTATTCGAATCGTAGCCGTGCTACGTTCACTCGGACGATACGTTGGACTCGTTCTTATTCTATTCTCGAACAATATTTCCAATCGAATACAAATTTTTCTTCCCTCGTTCGAACTTCTCGTCGACCAAAGTGATCCACTACTTTTTTGTTGATTTGATTCTAACGTTGTTCTATTACAAATGTATTGTGGACCGAAAAATTATTTGAACAGTAAATTTCCCATTCTGGAATCACGAAAAATTTCTCTTCATTTTTAATGTTCTTTGCTTTTCATTTTATGGAGTTAACCAATTTGGCAAATGAGCGGCTCACGCATGAATTCTAAGAATAAATGAATGAATGTCGTCAATAAAGAATAATATCGTACAATGAATAATAACAGAAGTTTATTAGATATTACACTTTAACAATAAAGACAATGTAAATCTGAGGCTCCTTGAGTTACATAAGTTTACAATTTATTACAAAATTAAACATCTCCGACACATTCCGCTCCATAAACTCCGCGACATTCTTAAATGCATTATCCTCATTGGTAACATTAAAAACCGCTGGGAAAAACTATGAACTGACTGAACGGTGTACACGGAAAAATTTTTTCACTGTAAAAATATGTGAGCTTCGCGAATGATAGAATACCGAAATCCGCGGAAACACATCCGAAGAATCCGCTCGCGTGCTAACCGAACGAAACTGATGGTCGCGGGAGCGCAACAACGAATCCAAAAACGATCTTCGATCGAGTTCGAACGTAATTTTTTAACATTTATGTACAGAGATGTTTCGCGCAACACACGTAATCTTCGTGGACCTCGAATCACCCACCTCGGAAAATCAAACGGAACTTTCTTGCGGAAACGGCAGTCGCGTTTCCGACGTATAAAAAATATACCTTCTATCCTAAAACTCGTTCGAAACCTCGTTCCATTTTATTGCAACAAACTGAACAACGTTCCTAGTGGACATTCTGGTATTCTACCATTGCACGATATGAATACTTTATATTACACGCAACGTCGCTGCTCTTTCTCACTCTCTCACTTTCACTCACTCACTTTCTCTCTCTCTCTCTCTCGGTCTCTCTCGCAATAATAGTTTTGTTGTATTTATACAAGTACATATACCGTTCTGTTTGTTTTCACCAGGGAATACGACAAATCATGCGTTCTCGAAACAAGCCCCCGAAAATATATTACAAACGGCAGACCTCTTTCTTTCTCTCTCTTTCTCTCTCTTTCTCTCTCTTTCTCTCTCTCTCTCTCTCTCTATTCTGTTTACGAAGTCGAAAGAACAAGTGTTTATTTTTTTCATTTTTATATATATATATATACTTTTGTACGGATTAATGGTAAACTGTTATTTTTTATTTTGTCTCGTTTATAGAATCTATACACATAGTCTAACGATTACTCGAGTCGTATTTTGTATACAATTTTATTGTTTAAAGAGTACTATGTAACGCTTTCTCTTCGGGACCGTGATCACGTTACATACTCGATATTCAACATGTGTTTTAACGTATGCATACAGCGGCACGGTATTACAAACTATTCAATTCACCGAGCAACAGTTCACAGGGCGACACTCTCTTTCGCGTTTGTGGAGTAAAAACACGTGGAAAAGTCGGTTTTGTTCGCATACGTTCGCCGTCGTTCGACGGACAAGATAGAGATAGAACTCGCGCACCTATACGTACGGTTGCAGTTACGCGTACGCGTAACTTTTGGCCAAGCGTTTCAGTCGTTTCGCGTCGCTTGCACGTTTTGCTGCGGATGACGTCATTCCGCGAATACGTTCACCGAGAGTATGTACCACGATCCGCGGTTTCGTTGCGCAATTTTTCTGCGAAATCGCGGCTCGATACGATTCGATGTACGAGCAGCGCGAATTCAACGTCGTCGGGATTGTCTCGAGAGGATTCGAGCCGATCCGTATCGATCCTCGCGAATGTCTTCGAAGCTCCCCGTATTCGCCGATCGTTCCCACAAAAAACGCGACGACTGCGGCATCAAAATTGTCTTTCTGCGAAATTAAAATTGTCCGCGTCGATTACGAGGTACTGGGACCAAACAAAAGCTTGTTCCTCCCTTTGATGATGGTAACCTTTCAACCGGGGACGACGAATTGACCTCGTTGTTCGTGACATGTCGAAAATTCGTCAGTTTCGTTCAAGAATTTAACTCCAAGGTTTCCGCTTAGAACGCACTATTTCAATCCGTCCGACGCTCTAAATGAGCGTCGATTGAAATCAATGTAAAATAGTTTAGACTGCACATGTTCAAAATTAAAAATAATCGAGTTTTGCACCTGTAAGACGTTAGAACAAATTGTTAATTTCACGAAATACAGTGAATTCTCGATATATGTCGGCAGGAGTCTTGTCAGTGTCGTGTATCGACCAGGATACATACCCCGAGTCGTGTTATGTTTTCTCGGCGTCCGAGGCCTCTCGAGCTGCGGGGCTCCTCACGGGGTGTAACCCGCGCTAGTGGGGATTATTCTGCGACATTTATCACCTAGGTCTTGGCGACAGATATAGGGAAATCACTGTAATTCTTCCACTGTGTCATAATATCCGTATCAGTGTCGACTATGTCGTGTTTATATCCACTGCGGCAAAATTGTTGTTATGCTTATTTATTTTTCGTCATGTCTCTGTGAATATTCATGATCGAGTCACTCAGTCGAAAGGTTATTAAGTTGAAAATAAAATGTGGATACCCTTAAGTTCCTTTATTATAAACTCCTATTGCTCGTTTTTGTGAGGAATGCAAAAATCCGCAGTCCACGGCAGGTCCATGCGAAATAAAAATTTTCACAGAATAAATAGAAATCGATTTCCACGGTCGATTGTTATGACACATAGAAAGTTATAGGACCTTCAAATTCTTTGAAGTTGATGCTGTTTAAAATTTGTGCTCGATTTTCTTATAAGTGCAGTGTAATCCGCAGTATACAAAGGAAGAAACATAAAATTTAAATAAAATAGGGGATTTGAATATATCATTACCAATGAATCGATAAAACAAAGGTTAGTAACACGTTCGATGCCACCGTTACAGGTACGTGACGACCGCAATCCTAAAGGACAATTAAACGCTTCAATTGCAGCGTTGGTCATATGTGGGTAACACAATTCTTTATCGATCTGTGAAAATTAATTTTCTTCAGAATATAGAAGCTCGAGGATAGTAGCTTAATAGTAGCTTATAGTAATTGAGTAGCTTGGGATTTATATGATCTAAAAGAGCTCGAGAAGAAATGTCTGTCATAAGCTTTAACCGTGCATTTTTCCGTAAAAATTTAATAATACGTTCACATTGAACCTACAGGCAACGAGACAGTTGATGGTAACGAACGTGATAAAAAGAAAATGCATAGAAAATAGAGAAAGACTAAAAAAAACAGACTAAAAGACTAAAATTGCAATAAATCTTCATAAAAAACGCGCTTGGAAATCACTCAACTTCAGCACTATTGCATTTAAAATTAATTCACACTGCGTCATCGAACGAATGCGACGAAGGTCGACGCCAATAGCGACGCGCGTCGCGACTAAACACAAGAAAATGGTCGCAACGCTCGCAAACAACGATGCCAACCTTCTTGAAACTATAAAATCCCAATCTATGACAGTATCCAGTATTTTCACACCTCGCGAAGACACTCGCGATCGATTCGAACGTGCACGAAAGCTTCCGATGCATCCACAGCGAGCAATGCTTTCGTTTTCCGAAAAAGGGCGGAGAAAAAAAAAGAAAATCGAAGGCGGCCGTCCGCGTAAAATTTCAATGTTGATTCGCCCACGACTGGAAGCTGTTTCGAACAGTGGTGTTTCGGAGCGTTCCTCCTCGATCAACTTCCGGGGTGTCTCGCGATTCTAATTGAATCCTGTTCGTCGGCGATTCCGCTCGAATTTCGAAGAGTTTACGAAACTGGGAAGAGCAGCGGAAAAATTGAATTCGAGAACGGGCGTTGTTCGAGGAAGTTGCGAGAGCCGGAATTCTTTCCTGGCGGGAAGGGTGGGGACAGGGGAGGGGAGAAAGGGACGAAACACCGCTGGATCGTTTTATTAGCCGTTTGGTTTACCGAACAAGGGTTCCAACGAATCGAAGAACAACGGGGAAGAGCATCGAACGAAATACGGTAACGCGTGTCACTGCGGAAATCGAATCCCGCTTCCGGAACAGAGGTCGCGCTGCTGCGCGTAACATTCTCGGCATTTCAACAGAGTAGCATAAAATTTATCGAAAACGCCCAATCGTTTCAATAATATTATTTGGCACGGTTCGACGTGGTGCGTGAATATTTTCTCGTTCGGCAGAGCTTTGTACCATCTCCTCTCTCTTTCTCTCTCTCCCTTTCTCTCTCCCACTTTCTCTCTCTCTCTCTCTCCCCCTCCCTCTCTGTCTCTCTCGCTCGCTCTCTCAATCTCTCCTTTCTTTTGCGATCTCGGTTAAACTGTACAAAGGACGCGATCACTTCGCAGCGTTTTCAAAGACTTGGATAAATTGGAGAAATTTCTTGATCGCAGCACACGGCATACATTATGATACAAATCGTGAAAAATACAAAGAAATTTTCTGTCCGTTTTAGAAGGCAACGCATAGTAGTCGCTTTTTTAGTTCTCGGTTTGCTTAGGTTTCGGCGAATGCAGGATCCCCTCCTCAGCCCACGTCTGTACATCGACGTATAATGTACAATTTACAATCGTTTTTTTTTTCAATTTACAGGGGATGTATTAGCTTGTCCAATAAGTTTCAGCGTTTTTATCGTGGATTTTTTTGTAGAATTTATTTGTAAAGGTCGCGTTAACATCAAGGTCGTCAGCGACCACATTAGGTTTACATAATATTTACACAGTTTACACGAGATTTACATACGTTACAGAAAACAGTTAACATTGGTATAACATTTAATATTACACTGGATTTATCAGATCTTTTTCTGATAACAATTGTTAGCTGTGCTCGATGACTAGTTTTCCCTATCTAGAACGTAATTCATTTATGTGACATTATAATCGAAACTTAAGTCAATTGTCGGAAACAGAAATCCATCAAAAAACAGTTTTCATTTCATTTATTTTAATTTTAATTCAATTATTGTGAATTTTTATAGAAAACAAGTTTCTTTTAAAAAGTAAAAACATAAGTTTTAAAATGCATTTTCGGTGAATTAAAAGTACAATAATTCGTGTGAAAGATATATAATTTTTAATAAATGAGGATTTCTGACAATGACAAAAGTAAAATACATTCGAAAATCATAGATTCTCCTGTATCCTCCTTTTTCTTGGAACGTTTTTACAACGAATTACCACCGTTCATTTTTCTAGAAACGTTTCTTGCAAAATTGTAAATCTGGTAAGGAAACTAAAACAGATCCTCGCATTCTTCGACCATCGATTTCAAATTTCACTCGAACATGAAAAAACCAATAATCAATAAATTAAAGAATATAAATTATTCTGAAACAAAAGTTCTCACTCATAAAAAAATGGCATAAACTCATTGGACGAGCTAATGTAAGAATTATAGGGTTCAATGTCACCTCGCATAGCTCTCGGGTGATCGATCTTGGCTACAAGAACTGCGTCGATCTACTGTATTTATAACTACTCTAGTTTGTTGAGATTTGATTCGATGGTAAAACTAAATAATGATAACGATCGTATGGAAAATTTGTATTGTACACGAATATGAATTATGTGGGTTCGGACGGACCTCGCATTCGCCGTATAGAACGTTCGGCAACGCTCGTGGGTTGATATAACGTGAACAATGTGATTGTAACATTGTTCGTTAAGGGCACGGTACCCAGCCGCCTCGGAAGAATATCGCGTCACCAGACAGCCAACAGAACCGTCGAATGGAAATTCGCGCCGACTGGCAGTGTCTCGAACTTTCTAACCGTCTGAAATTCAGCACGATCTTCCATTAGAAGTTGAAATATTTCCCTGATGCTCGAAGATAAGTTCGCACCGCTTCTAAACCGGATAGACATAACGTGTCTAATTGGATTTGTAAATTTCTCACTTGGGAAATTTCGAAGTAACCGCGGATAATATCTCGAACCATCTGAACAATCTCTCTTAAATATATAATCGGAAATTCATCGGGGTAACAAGGGTACGCTTCTTCCGAATTCTTCGAATAAATCGTGAGCATGGTCTTCAACATCAATATCCTACTGTAACAATACTTGTAACAATTGCTTCAAAAGATTTGAAATGTGCACGAAATATGCCCGTCGTAAACATTCGGATAATCGAATAGACGCCTGTAATTTAAACAAATTTTTGTCAATCGGTAGTATCAAGAACAGAGTAAGAAATACCTAATTATTAAGGTTTATTTTAAATATATGTAAAGAGTTCAGACCGGAACGGCTCAATCAATATTTTTTCGTAATAAAAATTTGTTCGATCGAAAACGATCCGTGTACTACACGATTTATTGTACATATCATGATCCGAACAATGTTCCACTGATCAGTTCGGATAATCGATATTCCACAATATCATAGATTAAACAAGTAAATATGATCATAATTGCGTCGTGTTTGGTCTCATTTTGTTCAGAAAAATGTTCGCAATAATTGACTGTAGTATGCGTCTCCATCCAGTGTGCAAACAATAGGAGTAAATTATTTACTGAACGATCAAATAATTGAGTTATGTTTTAGGAGCCTCGTTAAAAAAGATGGGAGCGAGTTATAAAATCAAATAAAATTTTGAATAAAATTAAAACTGCATCGTAAAATTATTTCCAACTGTTTGCTGAAGCAAACGGTCGTTAAAGAGCGAATTAAATTTCGCGTGCGAATAGGCGAAAATAATCGGGCCGGTTTTCGTTGACGCCGGGTCAGAAATTAATATGAAGCTGGTATAGACTTTATCGCGGGTGTCAGCCCGTCGACAGGGCCGGTTCACGGAATTTATTTCTGTTCGAAAGCTGGGCCGAGCCTTTCTGCGACGGCTGTTTCCGGGCAAAAATACTATTTTACGGAGGTCTCGGCCATCGGGCCGCTGATAAACCGCTGTTCCCTGGCTGTCTGGCTTCTTCCGCTTTAGTGTCACATGTTACCATGCGCGACCCTACACGGCAGCTCGGAAAAAACATTATCAAACGAGCATCACGAGTGAATCGTTAGTACACAAGGGGAATTCGCGAAACGCGTGCTCTCGGCCTAATGTATCGTTTTTTCCTCGTTTTTATTATTTTTTGTCTTTTCGCGATTTTTCTCGTATAATGTACAAACTTACAAATGGTGCCGGGAGGAAGTTCTGTTTTACAAAACGCCCTCGGGGGTTTTTAGGTTGGCGGGGGCTGGGGGTGGGATGTAGTGGGGGAGAGTTACGCTAATTAGTCGGACCGCTTGGCAAATTACATCTGTATACGACGATAGAAAAACGCACGAGCGCTCGATAATGGCTCCGATATGTGTCATCTTTCTGTTAACATGTAACAAGATATTCTATAGTAACGTTTATATCGATCATCGCCCGAGCCGATTTATTTTTATTTTTTTCTTTTAATTAGACAATTTGATCCCAGAACACATGGCAATAGTTTATAAACGTATAATTTCCATCTTACTCTTCTTCGTTTTATCTTTTTTTGTCCATTTTTAATTTCCATACGAATTTATGTATAAATGTACAGTGGCTTGCGTCCTTTCTCGTGGGTTACCCTGACCGACCATCGAACCTTGCGCTCCTCGAGCTGGAACGTGTCGATCGCGCGAAAACATTACCGTTCGAAAAACAGAGGACTCGCAGAAACTATGATTCAGTGGGTCGTTAGTATCAAACCAAGTAGAAGCTTTCGCCGTTGATTCTCAAAGCGTATACTCGGTTCTATCAGTAGGCTCTGAACAAGAAGACTAGTGGAAGAAAGTTTTCACTGTGATCAAACCGCCGACGATTGGCGCTCGCATAAGTAGCGATATACTGAGGCGAACGATGCGTTCGTTGTCTGTGATTTGGTACATTACCGCTAGGTTTGCGGAACACTATGAGTAACTATTTCACTTTATAAAAATAACAAGAACGTGCCTATTCAATTTTCTTTTGAAGGATTAAATTTATTGAACAATTTCTCGTGTAAAAAAAAGTCTTTCTATTTTCTTCACAATTGATATAATCGTATAAAAAAATTATTAGAACCCGTCATTCCGACGTGTTCCGCAAGCATAGCGTTAAACGAGCAATTGCAATCTACAAAGTTGGGATACAATGCCTTTTTTCAATGCTACCCAAAGGACCATTTTTCTTATGATGGCTGGTTTATCGGTACGTTAAACTGCTAAGAAAAAACATTATTTTCAGCAGGAGAACAAATGACTTCGGAGCTATAGAGAACAACAGGAATTACAAATTATTGTCGATGGCAATGAAAAATGATTTATACGAAGCGCGTGGTTATCAATGGAGATGTGCGCGTCACTGTAGCTCTGAAGTACAGTATTACCTCGACAATCTTTGTAAGTTCCATCCGGGTATGACGTCTTGCAAGGTATTTTGCGTGCGAGGTTAATAAAGCTCGAACAGGCTCGAGCTTCGAGTGGCTTCAGCCAAAGCCTGCTTTTATAAACGTTTCCAAAAGTTTGTATACATACAAACATAAACTTGCTTAAGTTGGCTTGCGTTGTGTTGGGGCTCGAGCAAGCTCGAATTTCAAGGTGCTTCAACTACCCGCCAAGACCTTGTTGGATTCTGGTACTTCAAAATGGCGTCGTACTATAATGGCCAACAAAAGATTCCCTTCTTTACCATTACCTCCAAATCGAATGTCAACCAAGTTGCTCGCTTGCCAAATGGATCTCCAAAAAATAAAAAGTAGGGGAAACCGATGAAGTACAGTCGTTTTTAAAAATTTTTCGAACCATTGTCATTCGGCGGTAAAATGTTAAACGTTAATCGAGTGTTTTGGCAGTAAGGTGCCAACAAACTTGATTGATGGTTGATCAATTTCAATGGTTGATCAATATCAACTAATTTACAAGAAATAATTTTAAATAATATACTTTAAAATAATTTTAAACGATTATATTTCGAAATAATTTTAAGCAGCATAGTTTAAGATTGAACAACAGCTTGAAATAATTATATACGAAAAAGCTTGAAATGATTTTAAGTAACAACGGTTGAAATTGTTCGAAATTAAATCGCTTTAATAGTGGGCCAAATTGAAAAATGAAATTAAAAAAAAAACAATGAAATTATGAAAATGTAAATCTTGTAGAGTAAGATTGAATTAAATTGTGCAATCTAATACTAATAGTGATATTGGTGAATACTTGAGTGTTTCATCATTTTTCTTAATCCACAAATTAAGTTCTTTCAAGATATTGGAAACTTTTTTTGTAAGAGAATCTAAGAATCGACACGCGCTTGTAACATAGTGTTTGTTGACACGATAGATCGTACTAATCTTTTCCGTGATCGAATATTATCGTAATACTTGTATCCAGATACCGAATAAGGCATTCGTAAGTACGTCATTGGTGTATGTATAAATACGGGATTTCGAAACCGACCAATACAAGGCCATTAAACTCTGTTCAGCTTTATACTATACGGACACACTTAATCATGACTTTATATAATTGCGCGAACCTCGCGACGCATTTACAATCGTGCAACTGCAAACAAATCGCATTTATCGTAATACGAATTGGTTAATTTTGAAACTGTTCTCGTTGGCACTATTTAAAATCGATATTGCTCTCTCAGCAAGCCAATAATGCACATTATTGCAAATGCACAAGACTAATTAACATTAGAACTGTCGAACCCCAAACGTACCTGATGTCTCTTTATAATAATGACTAGACTGCGAATCTTTGTGCAAAATAAAACGTTTCTGGGTAAGTTCTCTATTCTTTTTTTTTACAATTATTATAGATTAAAAATTAAATACCGATATTCTTATTTCTTTAGTCTTCCTACTATTTAAAATTGTACCTTCTCAGTTTGTTCATATCGCAGTCTAGAAATAAACTCTGAGGAAACTGTAAGAAATTGAAAAAGTGTTAGACTGCGGATTTGGATGCAAAATAATAATGATAATTTTCTGGATCGATTTCAAGTGACTAGAACCAAATCACAATTTGCTCCATCGTTTAATAACTTTAACAAGTTGGTGATAAAATCCGCAGTCCATTTGCAAAAACAGTAGCACGCAAATACATTGCGCGAGGTTAATACCCGTTCTCCAAAAAATTGTTGGAGATTGAAAATCGCAAACAATGTTGCAAATCGTTATCCTGTGCACTCGACGCGCTGCAAACGAACAGTCAACGACTAGAAACAAGCGTAAACGATGAAACGGTTATCAAAACGCTGCTCGGGAATCGCTGTAACAATTAATAAATAAGGCTACGTAGCGTAAATGACGACCATGACTCGGCAAGAGAGCGTCGTCGTTTGCAGAGGATTAACAGAACACGATCAGGCCAACTTTGAGATTGTTGCGGATTTTACCGACTGCGATCAGAGATCTCCGTAATTAAAACGCCGCGCCGCACCGGCGTAATCACGGAAACTGATACGGGAGTCTGCCGAGCTAATCTAATCGCAGCGAAATCGTCGATATAATTAAACCGTCAAGTATAAACGACAATTAAAGCTTGCTGGGAGCTGGGAATAGGGATAGGGGTCGGGAGCTTACATAAGTAAATTAACGATAGTTTTCTTTACACACTTCCCGTAAAAATACATGGCCGCCGAGCCTGCGACTCGGATATATCGCGATAAATTAGGGTTGTGGGGTAAGGCAAAAAACAAGAGAGGGACTTTAGAATTGCCTCACCAAATTTTTGGCATCTCTTATACGTTGTTCTACTCGTTTTGATGTTGTCCACATCCTTCTGTCCATATTGTCCAAAGTCATATTCGTATGTAGCCTGTCAAAACGAATAGAATGCCGCGTATCCTAGTGCACGGTTAAATTTTTAGGAGTCGGCACCACTGTTCTCACAACACTCAGTGTCACGAGCTCGGCGAAGCTTTCTCAGTAGCCAAGAATGTAGAATGAATACAACGTACACAATGTCACGATCAGAAAGAGCAAACGTGGAATAGACAAAAATTTTATTTTCAGAAAATTGTCGTCTTACCTTTATAATAGCAGTAATAGATGGCTAAGATTCTTCCGATTAAAACGAACCCAAACACGAGCTTTATCGGCCTAATTTTACCGATTCAATACGGAGCAATCTTCGTCCCAATTTTGTACTGTTCGTGCCTCACAAGAGTCCCCCACTCGCTCCGCCTATCCCCACCGTAGTCCCAGCATTCAGGCTTCTGACGTCACACGCACAGTACTCAAATCGACGAAAACCAGACCGATTTACATCATGTTTGGACTCATTTCAATCGGAAGAACCACGGCTATCCATTGGCACTAAAATCATGAAGGTAAGACGACAATTACTGCAAATGAAATTATCTTTATTGAATGTATATTATATGTAAACTTAACCGCGCTCTATTATAATAGGTAGAAGAAGCTTGGTGGAGCGATTCTAAGGTCGAGCCAACGAGGGTGGGAGGAAAGGAAGCGAACCTGGTTAACTGGCTTACGAAAGGGTTAAAGAAGCTCTTCGTTTTCGTCCGAGACACCGTACATCTGGGGCCGTCGATCCTGGAGTTGTTGCTCCCGCTGTCTCTGCGCCTGTTGCTTTTGAAGTAACGCGATGCTGGCAGCCTTGTAGTTGATCGGCCCGTAAGATCGGTAGTCCACGTCGGCGTAGTCAAGATCCGAAAATTCCGGCTTGAAGGGCTGCGTAAACAAAACATCACAACGAATACCTTAGTCTGCTTCGATTACAGGAGGAGATAGAGAGGGGCCAGGGGGGGGGGGGGCGTCGTTTTTCCGCGCGGAATTCGAGGCGGATTGCGTCTGTCTTTAAAGCTCCGGGAAACGTTCTCGCCGGAACGACGGCAATTCGAGTTCAATGTAGCAGCGAAGAAAGACAGGGTTGGCATTCTTCGACGGACTATTCGAGTCCCCGATCCGTTTTACACGAGCTTTCCTTCGGCTGTACTGACGCGAAATTCCTCAGGGTTTTGCGGAATTGATATGGTTGTTAATTACGCTCGGGGATCGGCTGCGCGGGACAAGTAACGAGGGATCGTGGAAACGAGTGTCTCGATACGCGAGACGTTCAGTGACGAAATGGCCTAAGTCGAAACAGTTAATGGATAATGTGGAATTAATAAATAGGATCTCTAGTCATATTGAATTTCATTTAATTGGTATGTCAATGGGGGTTGATGACGATGAAATTTTTGAGATGTCGCGTTGAACCAAACTCAGAAACTTGGATGTGTAATTTAATTCGGTGACAATTTTCGCGGCTTACATTACTTTTTTATAGAACTTGTACCAATGTGGTCGCGACATTTTCTGACATTTCAAATATGTCATTCTTGGAGTATATTCGGTCGAACTGATGTCAAATTAAAATGGAATTTATATCATCGACTCGTCGTTTCGAGATAAAATTACTGAGCAGAGAGAATAAAAATGATCACAGACTTCAGGCGCCAGCCACACACATTACACCTGAGAGTTATTTAGGTACTTTTTCAACGGTGCAGCTGTCGTCTACAGGTATATACAGCCTCGAAAGATTTTTAAACCCCTTTTTACATTGACTTGGATTAATTAAAATTGATATTTTGATTTTAAAGATGTTCCCAATATATCCATGCGAACTTTACAATAATTTAAAAGATTACAATAATTTAAATCTTGAACTTTCTTATCATGATGTACATATACACAGCACGAGGTGAATTTGTTATGCGGTATAAACATGTGACATGAAAATAAAATAAGAATACTTATGTGTATAATCGTACTTTCGAAAATATGATTGAAGAGTTTCGTTCGAGCTAACGTTTGCGAACGTGGTGAATTAATTTCCGTTCAGTACCAACTGTTTCTATTTTCAACAAAAACAATCCTATAACAGTTATCTACTTTTTCACGACTGCAAAAGACAACAAACAGCAGTTAATAGTCGTACACATAAGTAAAAATAATTAGTAATAATTAAGCGTTTGAGGTAAATAGCGCTTGGATTCGAACGTGCCTGAAAAATAAATTAACAAAAAACTCTCTACCTTGTAAAGAAATCTCTAGCCAATTAGAATTTAGAGTTTCAACCACTGCTTAAAAATTTCTTATTGTTATTGATATCGATTTTATTTATTTTTTCTTTTTTGGAGTTTCGTATTCCGGAAGCGGAAGTAACTTTTGCTGCGAGTAGAATTTGGAAATTTGGCGATCGCTTAAAAATTATTTATGGCTGGTATTTTCGAGTACTGATTTCATAGTATTTTTTGCAGCTTGTATTGCGAAAATGAAAGTAACTTTTATTCTGATTAGAATGTAAAACTTTGACCACAGCTTGAAAATGTTTTGATAATTTGATAATTTTCGAGTGTTGATTTTATACTTTGGCGTTTCGTATTCCGGAAGTGAGACTAACGCTTGCTCAGATATCGCGACGCAGTGTTTCGCGAAATGCGCCGCCGCAAACGAAGAAACAGCGAGCGTGTAACAGGATTTAACGGATTTTTCTTTTCTTTTCCCCCTTTTTTTTTGTCGTTGCCGTAACTACGGCATTAAATTGCTAAGAAATCTATTCCCGACGTTAGTGTACCGGCACCGATCGCGTTTTTTCGGTTTTCGTGTGCTCGAGGCCAGTTTAAGCTACCGATTAGAGGTGGTATATGCAGACAGTATCTTCTGCTTCAGCTTTCACGTATAAATGTGTTCCTTTATTGGGGTGGGATTAATTCGATGCAACGCGAATGGATTCCTATTTGCACTGTATATAGTCATCTCTCCACGAACGCGTACCGCGAAAAATAAAAATGTATACACACGTATCAAAGTATGTTCGCGATTTATAGCTCGCCATAAAAAAAGCGGGATTAAGAAATATGTACTTGGGCGGTGCAGCACTTGCGAAGTCACTCTCTCCCGATAAAATTATACACGCGGAATCTCAGGTGCATCTACTGCATTTCCGTTCTTAGCACAATTTTTATATGTTTTTTTTTCTACAAATCATTTTTACAGAGAAGAAATAAGAATTAAAAATTGAAAACGGATAGGAGGCGGAAGAATTAAAAATGGGGAGATAAGTATTTTTTTCTTCAAGCTCTCCTTCTGACGTTTGCCTAAGAATACCTACGACGCAATTTAAATACAGTGTTTACTCGATATATGTCCAAAACACGGGGACATATATCGGCCAGGAGATACTATTCTTTCATCCACGCGACCTTCTTGGGTACACACGGGGTATATCCCATGATAGTGGGGATAATTCCGCGACATTTATTATCCAAGCCTCGGCGACATATATCGAGAATTAACTGTATCGCGGTTTTTACAGCGCAGAGCGTCAGCCTAGATATTATTATCACGAGATTGTGCGACACGGGTACGGTTATTAAGGAAATGCTACACCGTATTAACATTCCGTGTCATCTTAGGGGAATGTTAAGTCGCAGGTTCGCCGGTGTTGCCCGTTGATGGAGCAGTTTCGGCAATAACTCGAACTCCGGGGGCATGCACAATTAAACGCAGGAAAAGCGGTATCGTTATTTCAGCGGTAAATCAACGCGTTTCTAACCGGTCGGTTCTAAACTTTCATGAGCACGTGTAGGTGTTGGACGAGTTTATTGTTCGGCGAATAAACCGTGTTACTGCCGGTAGAATTTTAATGGCCAATCACGCGGACGTCGTTCGTTAGCGAACGCGATAACGCGAATCACTGCTTTGTTCATTACTGATACTTCGCAAGTGTCATATCGAGTCGTAGCCAAACGAAATTTAGTAGCTTGTTGTCGGCGTTTCGGCGCTGCCAACAATTTCCCGAGACCCGAACCGATACACAAAGGAAAATTTGTATCGGGAAACGGGGAGGCACGCGCTTTCCACGAGAAACTTATATTTCGTTACACCGCTTTTTCGCAATGTAACATATTTTTTTTTATTTTTTTATTTTTTTTTTGGCGAGCGATACACGCCCTCGCGTGTTTGCATTAGACGCGGATTGCTTCCGACTATTGGGTTGCAGTATACACAACGCTCGTTCGCCATTTCCCACTGCGCCCGGCAGCCATGTTGCATCGGACGAGACTTCTAAATAACAGAGACACGACTTCGATCTGAGATTCGCACCGAAAACTTCCTTGCAAATTGACCGTAGGAAAATTGAAACAAGCAATTTTTAATTTGCATAAAGATCTGCTGTTTGTTCTGTTCTTTTTCAATTTTTTAAAACATATTTTTGAAGGTACTTCTCGGAGAAACGTTAATTATTATGTCGGTTTTAATACAGACGCAGTTCATTTAATTAATTCGTCAGAAACTGAATGACGATTTTGATACAGCGGGTCTGAACAGACCCAGGCTTCGCTGTCGGAGGATTCAACTTTGTGCTAGGCGTACAAATTCATTTTTAGTCCTCACAAATCAGTTTACATTAAATGGTAATATTTTATTCGTCAAGTTGAAGATCTCGCCTCATAAATAATTATTTATGAAATGAATGCACAAAAAATGAAGAAAATTATTTTCGACAGTAAATTGTGTTTTGATTGTACATAATCAAGAAATTTGTGTAACAGTACTTGTTACTTACTAAATGTTCACGATTTATTTAACACTTTAACAGTGTACGCAGTTTTTGGCGAAAAAGTACAACTGATTCACTTAACTGTTATTTTAGAATGCAATTGTTTGTATTTTATTCTGAAGTCGGAAACGAGCTTTGAGAATCATTTAACGAACATTTGCGGTGTTGCGGTATTCTTTGGAATCGATTGTTCCATATATTACAACCCAATAGTGCGTTCATATAAGCAGTGCGCTGAGCGAATTATGAACGTTCTGCTATTTCGCCCAGAAATCATAAAACGATAATAATTAATCCTTTGCACTAGCGAGTTCGCAACGGAAGGATGTTTATGCGTAATGGATAATTGGGAGGATTTGCTATTCGCAGGTACGTCGGTGACGTGCTGAAGTAATTACTCACGTATATTACGCCACGTCGGCGTAACGCTAGACCGAACTACGTCCATCAATGAAACATAAACTATTAGTAGTCTTATGGTAATTTTTGGATTTTTGGAAAACAATGTCTGAAATTGGGTTCGGTATTCGTACTGTCAACACGTATCTTCTAAATCACAATCAAATATCAGAGAAATCAACATTTTAAACAATTTTGATCTAACGCGTTAAATAAATATTTGACAACACTAAATCTGTTCACAATTATCTAAAAGTTCCAATTCTGACGCCATTCTGTTCTAAACTTCTTAGCTGTCTATGATCAGCATATTCGTCGTTAAACTAGATATTTTAGAATATTAAACAAGAAATTGAAATGTTGATTTGAACTATTTACAAATTTTTGCAACACAATCCAGGTACAGTTTAGGAATCAAGCAACACAGTCAAGAAATTAAACAACCAGAATCGTCTGAAAAAGTGGTTGTTGTACTTTAATCACTTGTTTAAACTTTTCATCACGAGTTGTAACATTAAAGTTGCTAAAAACATTTGCAAGAGCCCTAAATGCTTTTATTGCGCGTGGTCAATCTGATATGATGAAAGTTAAATGAACTGCAGATATAATTCTTTTGGGAGCAGTGAGCAATGAAATCGTTGCTGCAGGTCACGGTCATACAGCGTGTTCGATTATGGTACCTCCATTTCGTCGTCTTCCGTCGAAGGAATAAGCGTTTACAATTACATCGTACAAAAACTGTTCACATGCCGGAAGCGTTTGCGTTTCAGTGCAAAGGATTACGTATGACGATACCGGAAGCCGGTTCTTCGCATACAGAGCTCCGCGATCTACGTGTTGGTACATGTACTGGATTGATGGCCATACTGACAGACATGTCTAAGCAATACGGACGTAATTCATAGAATACAATGTACCTACAAGGCATGCCGGACGCCAAAATGTCCTAGTAAATGTACGTATCGCTCTTTGCCTGCTGACCCTCCTACGAACAAACACATTTAGATACAATTGTCATGTGTACCGGCATAAATTCGCGTTTCGTTGGTCACTTTTCAATTTTCTAATTAAGCATTCTAATCACTTCTGTCTCGTGTAAATTTGGTCCAAACTTTGAACTATCTTTACGATAGTAATAATTTCTATAAATTTTTAGTGCGAATAATCTTCAGGTTACTATTTCTCTCATAACATTAGAACTGCCGAGCAATAAATGCGACTAACATACAGGGTGTTCCAAAAATGTCTGCAAATCTTGAAAGGGGTGGTTCCTGAGGTCATTCCAAGTAAGTTTTTCCTTTACGAAAATTTTCTCCGTAGCTCCGTTTTCGAGTTAATAACGATAAACACGGACCAATCAGAGCGCGACTACAGCGGACGGATTCTGTCTCGGCCAATAGGAACACTACGCGCAGCGGAGCCTGTTGTCGACAGCGTGGTCCGAGTTTTTCATTAATAACTCGAAAATAAACCAGAAACACTCCTTTCAAGGTTTTCCGTAATTTTTGGAACACCCCGTATACTGCTTTGAAATAATGACAAAACTGAATCTGAATAAAGTTATACAATTTTTATTGTAATATGTGTTCAATAAAGTATTTCATTCGAAAATTCCTGATGAAAATGTTTATAAATTTCCACTAATTGTCAAAGAAAAAAATTACGTACCAATTATTGTTAGCTGGGTCGGTAGTTCTAATGTTAAACAGTTCAATTTTGATTATGAATCCGCGATTTCGAAGTGTCCCGGAAATATACTCACATTGTGCTGCCTAAAATAATTCTATTATGTCATTAATAAATAATCCCCGATTATGTCGTTCGGGGTGCCATTCTAAAATTGCGATATTTTCTATTTCTCTTTTATTCTCCTCTATTCCGAGATATAAATATATAGATGTTACAAGTATCGGAATAACTAAAAATTTCTAATTTAATTATTTTAGTAGAGATTCTTACAGAAATTCTGACGAGTTTATCCCGAACGATTTATATTCGTTATCGCGATCTATCGCGTTTTATCGATCCCCCATTGACCATCATAAATCGTCATACTTACCAATAACGTGGACGGCGATCAAACAAATGGAAAACGAACAAATGTAGAATCAGTTCACCGTGATATTTCAAAGCATTACATTCATACAGCGTAAATAACAAGCTTGAAAGTCATTTCAAACAGCAAACCAGTGAACGAAGCGAAACAGAAATGCACGCAAACAACATGGAAAGGCAATTTTTTTTTGCAATCGGGGAAAAATGAAACGTTTTAAAACAAAATGAACACAAAATGAAAAAAATTACTCAAGCCATCCTACCTGTGTGTTGTATGGCAAACTGAAGATTTAAACAAAAAAATATGTGGCGACTGCGACGAATGCGTGCGAATGATTATTATTTCATCTGGCGCGAATTTGCGGGTTTTCATTTTTCTTCTTTTTTTTTTGTCTGTTACACATACTGCGAACGACGTTGGCATGAATCAGAGCAGCAAAAGAACTGGTTCTGACTCTTTAAGAATTCGCGCAGCTTGTTACAACAGTATCCTATAAATGTTTAATGACTTGTTTCTCAATGAAATATTTTTCTTTTACCAAGGAAACAGTTCATTAGTATCAAGGAGATCGTCCGGATAGAAGAAAATCGATTCGATATGATTACCAGAAATCAAATTCAGCGTCTAACATGCTGATTCTGTACATTATGGGAACGCATACGTATTCAATTTTATATTACTATTTTCTTCATAGTCGGGAGCAAAATTGAAACGACTTTTTTTCAAAGAATTTTAGACATTCAAATGATTGATCCATTAACTTCGCGAAGTGAAATTCCAGAATTTGCCGTTTCCACAATATGTTTTATGTTCGACACTCGAGGGACGTTCCTGCTTCGCATCTATTTACTATGGCTAACTGCAACGGCTCGTATCTACATAAGAGCAACCCCGCCAAAAATAGTTTTCCTGCTTACATCCACTTGAGAGTAGAAGCAATAGCTACTGCACACTAACGGCGAGCACAGTTGCCCCTAAACTTCGTGTCAACTAGGGAGTTCTACTGCAGGAACCAACCCTCCAGAGTAAAACTGTGAAGTCGATACGCAACACAAGGAGGGCAAGTTTGCACTACTGCAACCATGATTACTGTTGGCATGCGAACAGTGGATAAGATTTTCTACTTTAAACGCGTTAATCCACTCGACTCTGGTCTTGGCAACATTTACAAGTCCGCGAATCTCGAGGACCGATTCGGTCTGCTGTCTGAATCACCTAGTTATTCTGGCAGCTAATTACCCTTCGGTTGGTGCAGAAATAATTGGAATTTTTCTCCTAGAATTTTAATGTTATATTTTTATTTGCCGATCTTAGCTAAATGGCCAGTACTTTTGCAGCCTCTCGAGATGTTTTTCTGTGAATTTCATGCATTTATTAAATAAAATTTAGAAGAGTAGAATCGTTGAATATCAATGTAAATTTATCAGAGAAATTGAGAAACTGAGATATTGAGAATTGTGTGTTACTATTTTTCAATTCGTTGTTATTCCAAATTGTAACGCGCAGCACGGTATTCGTGCACCTCTTCATTGTTTTGTGCTCATGTGTTTTTGTTCGGATTTTATACGTAACATCGGATAGTTTTGTTGAGTTTCTATGAAAACTGTTTTCAATATGAAGCCCGATAACTAGCAAACGTGTTGAATTCTTCTGATATCTTTACTGTTTTGTATTTCAGTTTCGCATTTTTGCCATAAGTTCCGAAAATCCGCAGTTTAGCGATATTAAATACGTTCAAATACTTTCGGCGAAAGTTATCTTCCGACGTTATAGAGCAACTTCCTAAATTCAAGATTTTAGAGACCGGAATATCCGATGATTGGTCGCATGACGATGCTCTTCTGCATAAAGCGACCATCGTTAAAGGATTTCTTGCGAAGAGAAGTTACAGGCTAAGTTATTGTTTTTGACCCTGAACTGATGAGGTGCTTTACGATGTATCACATTTTTTGCTCGACGCGATAAAATTCTAGAAAACGAGCAAAGTTTGGTAGCCTCGATTAACCCTCGACATGAGACTAATTCCCGATGCTAAGAACCGTTCGCTAGCTTTTTGTATCAATTTTTTTGAAACATATTTTTGAAGGTACTCTTTGTAGACACGTTAATCTTGCCATTGTTGCTAATGCGACAGCTGTTCATTACATTGATTCTCCAGAAACTGAGAGTAGTTGAATTTTTGATACTCTGGGTCAAATTTTATATTCGGGTTATTGTACGGTAAGAACTTGAACTCTACTTGAGCTTCTATTTCCGAGGAACCTTTGTTCATTTTCTTCTAATTATGATAGTTACTTCTTATTATGATATATTATTGTGTATCTAAAATTAATCGGATTAGGCATGTTTAAAAAAGAATTGGAAATCTTCAAAAATCCGGAAAGATTTAATTTTGGAGTGCAAAAATGTGAATGCGATCGATAAAATGATTAATTTGTAGTACGCAGTGATTTCTCTATATACAGTAAGGAGCAAAACTGATTACACACTATTTGAAACAGCATAACTCTTTAAAAATTAGATAGAAAGTGCGATTTTTAGTAAAAAATCGTGTAAAATGGCAATTTTCCCACTTTTAATCGTTTCTAACTCGTAAACGAAGTAACCAATATCCATGAAATTTTCGGCATGAATATAGTTTATTCGAGTCAATACAACAAATTTTTTAAATTTTCAATACATGCTCAGATAAAAAAGCTGAACAAAAACCAAGTTTTACTATTTCTTTTGCGATTCCGACCAATTCAAATTTTTCTAAAAAATTCTTTACACCTGGTCTAATGAACTAATCCTCCTAACTACTCAAAAACATTCGAGTCATTTGATCTAATTTTAAAAAAAGTTATGTTATTCCAAATAGTGTGTAATCAGTTCTGCCCCTTACTGTATGTCGTCAGGGCCTGGAAGACAAACGTCGCGGGCAGGACACGTGTTGACATATATCGAGAATTCACTGTATCGATTTGCAAAAGGGGCATCGAGAGTATCGAAGCTCGCAACAGCAAGGCGTTGGGGCAACTAATTTCCCGAAATTCGGTTCGGATCTCCTTAATACTGGTTGTCCGGTCGGGGCCGGTCGACAATTTACGGTGTCCACGGTGTGCCCGTCGTTTCTACTGACCTTTCAGACATCGATCTCCTGACCGACGTCCCGGAAGTGCAGCTCGGCGTACTGCATTATCGTCGGCGCGGACGGCGATCGTCCGTCACCGAGGTTCGACGACGAGGACGCTCTTTTCGATTTATTGCGTGTCTTGGTGTCCGCGGTCGCCGCGGGGTCCGCGTAATACGTGCTTTCCCCTTGGCTGCGGTTCGACCGCCGTTCCCATATCTGCTGTCTGCTGGCCGGGTTTAGCCTGTGATATTCGGTCGGGTACTCGGCGACGTTGTCCTCGTAGTAATGGGGATAGGAGATCTTACAGGTCTCCGGTATGCCGAGCTCCTGTACCTGGTGGAAGCTGGTCTCGCAGGCGCGCTCGCTCCGCCTCGGCTTCGACTTCCTGTCCGTCCTCTTGTGCTTCCGGTACTTCTGGCCCCTCTCGTTCCCCCGGCTAACGTGCCGCCGGGACTGTCTCGCGTCGTGGTTCGTGTAGTTCTGCTGATCCTCGTCCGGATGCACCACGGACAGGTGATTGACGGTCTCGTGATGCGGCAGGGTGGACGGACGGTTGTTCGCGTGAACGAAGGAGTTTTGCAAGGGGCTAACTATCGAGGAGTGGTAGGGGCTGCGCGTTAGTGGCAGTGTTAGTTGGCTCGAACTGTTGCTCGGTAACGGGTAGCTGTACTGCTGCATTTCCTGCCGGTGCTGCTGCTGATAATGTTCTTTGTAGTTGTATAGGCTGTCGGTCTGCAACAGGCACGGTTAGTACAGGTTGGAAGTTCAGCATCGCGCACAGGGATTCGTAGAGGGACCGACGGGGGGGGGGGGGTTAATGTTAGTGCCGAGAGAAATCGTGGACAATCGGGAGGCGAAATAGCATGCCGACCTTCTGTTCGAATGACGAGGCTTGAAAATTCCCGACGATTCAGAGATTTTTCAGATTCGTTCGAATTCGTGTGATATTGATCGCTCTGCATTAGTCGTCGCAGTAAAATTGAATATCGTAGGTATACATAATTGAGGGCGCGATCCAATGAATATTACAAAAGTTCCGTTTTTAATCTGAGAGAAGTGTCGCAGCAGATTTTAAAAGACGTCAAAAAATAAATCGAACATCGTGCTCGTCCTCGTGCAACTTTGAACGCTCGATCTACGCTTAACTGCACTCTTCTGCTTTAAGAATAACAAATACGATTTCAAGATACAGACGAGACTTCAATATTTTTCTGTTTTTCAAGGGAATTGATTAAACGGATATGGTGCTGCGGAAACAATTTTCTTTGACTTCGCGAAGTTTTCTAGATTTCCCCAGGCTTTGAACGGCGAAACGAGCAAACATTTATTTTTCTTTTTTCTAATTTCTGTGCGACAACGATTCGAAGCTTTCATCCCATCGAAAAGGGAGCATCGTACACGGTGTCTTTGAGATGATCGAAATAATATTTTACCTCCTTTACGGATAAGGTTTAAAAGCTCACCGTTAAGCGCACACGCGCGCATGTGTGCTCGTGTTGGATAGTAGCTGTGTCAGTGAAAACTTACTTGATGCGCGGCCGACATACACAAGGACGGTCGCTACATAGGTGGCCAGATCCAGCTTAGCAGGGAAAATATGATTTCCGATTATAATTCGGCTTCCAGTAACTCTACCTCCTATTTGCTCGAAGCTGTTGCTTTATATCTATTGCGGACACGTAAATCGTACTCATGCAGTAGGTGCGATGCTAATTATTATAAAGGTGCTTAAGGGAGAGGATTTACTTCGCGTGCTCCGCTATTGCTGCTGCTGCATTCTTCGATTCAAAATTCTTTGAAACTCTCAAAGAAATCAGTTCTTGCTTCGTATAAATACATCCAAGTGGAAAAATATTTCGGTACAGTGTGACGATACAAAACAAAATTAAATATCGACTAAATATTTTCACAACCTGTGTTGTCACTGTGAGTATGCTCAACATGCATTTCTTATTATTAATATTTTTAGATCGACTGATATAATTTTCCAAGTCCCGAAAACGATTGCCCAATTCCTGCATCTGAACTGACAAGCGAATCGTTTATTTGTATTAAACGGACACGAGGAACATTATCTGAAAATGCTGTTTATAAAACATGGTTTCCACGAACAGATTAAATCTATTCTAAACAGTCTTTTAATTATGTATGCACATACGTAGCAGATGTCTAAAAGTATACAATTACTAGGTTATACGGTTTGTTCAAAATCTTGATTACTTCAGGTACGTTGATGCATATTCATTGCTCATATGAATATGTAATTTCTACGGTGTATGACAAACTTTTCTTGACATCCCAAAACATCTACAAACATATTTCGTGTAATGCATTCCTAACAGTTTCAACCTCAAATTGTGCCAAATATTTCTAACCATTCAAACATAATTCTTGACGATTCTACAATACTATTCTAGGACGATCGAGTGATAATTTTTAATTTATTGTTTGGTTCACTGTTAAAAATTCTTAAGACATCTTCCGTGCGAAATATATATAAAATCACTTAGTTACTAGAAACTAAATTTTTCACTGTTCCTTTGCCATGAGAAAATATTAAGGAAACAAGAAGGTAGAAAAAGTCCTGTAAAACATTTTAAATCGCCAAGGAAGATTGGTCGCTCGATAGTTCTTGGCACGAATGATTTTATTTAAAATCTAAATTTGGCAAACAATGGATAATTTACAAGGAAATTCCGTGCAGAGTTAAACGGGCCGTGGAAAGACATTTTAATAGAAACTAGTTGCACAGAATGAATTTTCCATCGAACCTGGGTGGAAATATTTAGCAAAATGAAGGTTGAAACACCTGCCCTCTTAAAGCTCCAGTTCGAGCACCGGCGATCTTTCTTGTTGCGGGAAAAGAAAAAAAGTAGCGGAACGGGAAGGAGGGCAGGCGATTGAGCGAGGACGATTTAACTACTTGATCGCTTAACATCGATCGATCCAGATCTGTCTCTCGTGGAAGCAAGAACGAAACGATTTCTTTGTCCCGGTGGTAGCAGCAGCGGTGACCGCAGCAGCAACGTTACGGAGCACCGAATGCGGGTGCATACTACCAAAGAACATGAGTAGTCGACAAACCTTTGTCTTAGGCAGCGAAGCGTTTTTTGGCGGGAAGACGGGAAGGGGGACGTTTTGATAAGTGTGTTTCGAGGGATCGGTTTTCCTGGACCTCCTCGGCGCCGGGATCGGCGGTGTCGTTGCCTCGGTGGTCGCCAAATCTGAGTGACTCGACCCGGCCGTCTGACGGTTCGTCAAGGACGGCGTGTCCGGCGTGACGATGGTCGCCAGCGTGCTCGTGCTGCTGTTCTTATGCGGACACTTGTATATCGGTATCGCGTAAAGCTGATACTTCCTGTTGTGCGCGTTCTCGTGCCGCCGGCACAGTCTCAGCGAATAGAACTGCGACCGTTTATGCTTCCGACGACGCGGCTTCAGGCTGTTGTACTTCGGCACCGGTGAGTTACTTCTGGGCATGTTGTAATCGCTATAGTGCGGCCCAAGGTGACTCCTGGTCGATTCGTAACCGGAACTACCGTCACAGAACGACGTCGTTCTGCTGAGCGGCGGCGGCGGCGTCTGCTCCGTGCCGCGCGACGACCTCACGATGGTATGATGCAACGTGCCATGCAAAGTCGAAACTCGGGCAAACATAGGGGAAACCAACTAAAACAAAAGACAACCGGCGGCTACTTAGCTGGCCACGACCTCGACTCTTCGCGACCTGCGCCACCTCCACCGGGGATCACGCTGCGGGCCTGCCACCTGGCGCGAGATTTTGAAACGTGCTCGATACCTACTTCTTCGTTTTTACCTTGACACTGAACCATTAAGCGGGCCGGCAGGCATTTGGCCTTGACTGTCGCGCTATGCTACGCTGTGCCTTTTTTCTAGACGTTTTACGTCTTAAATAAGTATGTAATCAATCAAAAATGCATACCACCATGTTTGTACATGTCTTTGCTACGGCTGTCACTAAATCTATCGAAATTAAGAGAATATCTTTGCAATATTCGTATATTAACTTGCAAGGGTCAAAATCTTGACAAATTGACGCTTCAATATTGCAATGAGCAGTTTAAAAGTGGTCAATTGTGTTTCCTAAAAGTCCAATCTACGTCTGTATAGAGCCGAAATTGCGAATTTCTACCTCATCGTGGAGTAATTCATAATATTCCGCAGAAAATTCGAATTCTGAAGCAAGTATGACGTCACAAGATGGCTGCCGCTGAGAGATTTTCTCAATTTCGAGAGATTTAGTGTTCGTATCGGATAAAGGCTCTATACAGACGTAGCAAAGACATGTACAAACACGGTGGTATGCATTTTTGATTGATTACATACTTATTTAAGACGTAAAATGTCTAGAGAAAAGGCAGAGCGTAACATAGCATGACAGTCAAGGTCAAATGCCTGCAGACCCCCTTAAAGGGATCGAATCTGCTCGAATCTAACTTTTATTCGAGATTTTGGATTAGGATTTGAATTGGAGAGCTGGCAGCAATAGGAAAACGTCGGATAACGTTCGAAACTGCTTCCACTATTCACCTCGACGATGAAGAAATGCAGGGTTCGGTGTTTTTACCTTGATAATCAAGAATCGAAGGGTGTGCAGCAGTGAGGTGACTTTTAAGTCACTTGACTCAAACCTGGCTTTTCGAGTGACTTAATTCGAGACTTTGGATAATGTTCCTACTTCTGTTTTTGTTTTTATCTTGACGTTGAACAACCGACGAGGTGCCGATAGTAAGAAGAGCCCGGGCAAAGTTCGAATCTGTCTTGACTCATCCAGACCAGCCGATACTGTTTCTCATTAACGCACGAGAGCCTGACTACTCCCAGCTAAATCGATTTTCTAGAAAACGATATCTCGTTTGGTAAAACTTGTATCGCATGTTCTCGACTTGCTGATTTCCGTGGAATCATTACCGATTTAGCAATATGATACCGTCCTGTTAAGTGCGCGTACGCATTTAACGATAATCACGAAGGAAATCTTGCCGTTATTACTTTCAAGTGTTCCGAAGTGCCCCGGCATTCAATTTCAGATAACGCGAACCGCGATTGAAAGTTTTTGCGTGGAAAGTACTTGAAGAAGTTTGCGGTTCTCATGCACGGAAACCGAACCGCTCGCAACTTCGAAAGAATCGCTCGGCGTATAACGAACATCAGGATATCGTGCCCTTAGATCTTTCTCTCTCCCCGTGGAAGAATTTATTGTAATGCCGGCGCTGAACAATTCGCCGGTTTCGTAAAATTGCTTTCGAACTGCGGACTGGTCAATTATCATTTCTGATGTTGACGAGCGTTCGCTTCGGAGCGAATATTATTATCGAACGAATTGGCGAACAGAAATCGCAGTAACAAAATATGCCCGAAAAAAGAACGGGTCCTTCGACAATGAAACAAATCGATCTCGCAAAGTTCCGCTACTGCTGCTGCAACCCTTAAGGGTAAAACTCGATTTCCTCGTATACGACACCAGCTGCGATGAGAGCCGACGCGAGCCGCGAAGTGCTGGTTAGACCCGGCTCGGATTCACTGTATCCTCTGACTCGTGTGGATGCTAACGAAGTGGGTCTCCCGGTCTGGGTAGAGACGTTGTAATTTAGATCGAGGAGTGGGTCGAAAAATTCGCTCGGCAGGCATCAGCCGGTTATTGTCGTTCGGACGCGAACTGTGTGTCCAACAAACAAATAAACAAAGCAGACTGGGCGAGCTCGAACGTGGTGGGCTGCGGAGAGCCGAGGTCCGGTCATCGAGACGGCCATTGTCGGGATTTGCCTTCGTTTCAATCTCAGCGAGCGGAATTGCTTGCCCGGGCAGATTCAAGGAAAATCCAAAGGCACTGGCGCGTGCGCGCACACAGCGGAGCAAAAACAAGATGGAAAAAATACAACGGTCGACACGGACGATGGCGGGCGTGTGCTATCTTTCGTTTCTCGAAGGCTAGATTCCTCCTCTAATTGTTCAGAAAGCCAACGGAGCCAAGTTTATTTACCAGGTTCTACGGTCTTCGAGAAACTCAAGGTAGCACACATCGTTTATTCATGAGAAAAGTGACATAATTCCTAAAAGGGGGAAATTTTACAAGGGAGCCATTTGAAAATTACCGAAAATTGCCAATTTTTAATTTTTGTTACTTAGATACTGTGTTAATTGTCGCGTGTACATTGGTTATGAAGTACAGTGACTTCTCGATACCAACATATGCTGATATGATGTCACCAACATGTGCCCGAGCTGTGTTATGTTTACACTCCTCACGGTGTATACCCCGCAGCGGTGGGGATAATTCCGCGACGTTTATCATCCAGGCCTTGGCGACATATATAGAGAAATCACTGTACATCACAATTTATATATTTTTATTATAATTTTTTACAAATATATTTTCACTTTTCATATGAATGAGCGACATGTGCGAAGGTTTTGTTGAGCGTGGAGGAAAGAGAAATAGAAGTGAAGAGGCAACAGGCGTACATTCTAGCGGCGGAGAGTTTTTCTCCGTTGATCCGGCGTGTGATCGCACCTACCTGGACAGAGCGTCGGGTCATCGTGCCGATAATTGTCTAACGCGTCGGCGTTCGATGCCTCGAAACGTGAGAGATCGATATTTTCCGTTTCAAGGTGGGCCACCCCCGTGCCTCGGAACATGCGTTCGGACTCCAGGTTTATGACGGCAGCCCCGTGATCCGCGAAATTAATTTGTTATGCCACTGTAATTCTGACACTGGCCGCGTCCACCGATATATATATACATATATATCGATCAATCGGTCGCTCGCTCGCGCGCGCGGCGATGACGATTTATGTACGCGGCTGTTCGAAATGTTTCGCGTTTCGCAATGGACACGAGACGCGAAATGCGAACGGCTCGTGGTTTCCACGGGTTCCACTGATGAATATCCATTCATTAACCTTTCGCGCATTCGTCCGATGCTTCTGCTTCATTAAGGAGTGCTTTAACGACGCAGTCTTTCAGCTCCTCTCTTCCCCTACCAGCCGTCATTTTCGAAATTTCAAAAGTTGCCGGGATTTGATGCTGGTTACACGCCGATCTCCGTCGAAAGGGCGGAATAATTCTCTGTAAATTCGTTTTCCCTTTTCTCTTTTTCACGCGTGCGCGTTGAATCGCGCGAAATATTTCACTGCTGCGAATTATTTGTATGTTTGCGCGCCGCGGGAATCTTCTCTGTCAGCGTAATTCATGTTTTGTGCTCGATATTACACGATCCAACTATGGTTTGCGAAATTTCATATTTTTGAACGCGTTCGACGGTAATATTTTCAAGTTAGCATAATCTGCAATAGTTGGCGCTGACGTACTTTAATATTTATAAATCGTATGTTTCTGAATTTATTTATTTTGGTTTCTTTCACTGTAATCTAAGTACAAACAGTAGTGGCGGTAGGACTCGGAGAGTTAAACCATCTTTTTAGCTCGTTTGTTTTTTTTTCAAGTTGTTCATTTGACCCTCGTGGCAGCCAATTTATCAATCGTTCCTTGGATTTTCAAAAAGTCGTAGTAGACAGGTATTTAAAAGTTCGCAGTACAATCGAATAACTTTGCAAATGAGCTTCAATGCTTGAGAAACAAGAATTTTTACGATTTTGTTTACAACAGGTATACTAAGAAAACACATATTTACAATTTTAACACTTATACAAGGGAAAATGTAAAACTCGTCATTTTTATTAAAAAAAAATGTTAAAATTTTCGTGATAGTATTCGATCGATGTTAATCGGCAGCCCACTGCAGCGTGTCAATTTGTTAATTAGCATGGTCTGAGAGAAAGCCGATGACCGATGTCAATCACGCTTGTAAAAAACAATACTCGAGGAACAAAGGGTGGGGAGGGGGGGGGGGGGGGGCGGTGTGTGTAGGCAACCGTGCGACAGGTAGAATGAGTTCTCGGTTTAAGAGGAGGCAAGTGGCAATTATAAGATTCGCAATTATTGAAATGGACGTCCATTCAGGGACCGAGTGTAATACACGGTGAAAGGGAGCTTCGAATGGACCCTGAAGCCGGCGTCGCATCTTTGATCAAGCACTGACAGTTTCGTGTAATCACAGAAGCCCCGTTCGCAACATGAGATGCAAATTGGCCACCATTTATCGATTCGCTGATTATTTAGCGTCTACAGGAAATTGATCTTCGCCTAGGCGTCGCCGTCAAAGCGCAGCGGCGACGAGGCGATAATGATGTTAAATGATCTACGCTGAGCGCTGACGTCGATGAATAATGATTCCAGGGGACACGTCCGATGTTTACAGGCGATCTTTAATCGTTCTTACCGACCGGCAGAACCGTGGACACGATGTTCGAGCAGCGATCCCGTGTCGAGCTTAATTACGACAGTCAATTGGAATTGATATTTCTCTGATGATCTTGCAAACGAGTTGATTGGTATCGATTCTGAAAGAGTAATTCATTAAGCGGTGGACTGCATACCTCTGGTACTATTATGTCACTTTAAATTTGTCGAATGCAAAAAAAAGCTATTGAGAACTGTTAACACTTTTATATTTCACTGTTTTCTCTGTTTGTACACCCAATAAGACGATCTACAATAGCGAGTAGAATTTTTCCAAAATTTCGGACCACGGGTTACTGTTTTCAATTACTTTTCGGAGTTTCGTTGCTCGCGTTTCGAAAATTGCTATTATCTCGTGGAATTGGCTGCGGCCGGTACACGCGAACTAATTATGGCGACCACCACAAAAGGATCCAATTCCACTTAACCATTACTTTATGGTACGCTCGTTTCCGAACTTCTGGTTTCATTTGTCGGAAAGTTTGCTCGGGAGTTAATTATTTCTGCTCTGTCATTTTTCCCGTACCCTCAAGAGCATCGGCTGTCGTCGTCGTCGTTGTCGTCGCTGTCCTGAACCGTGACAATTAAGCTGGCTTAACATGATCGAGGGTATCATAGGGAAGTTCCGGCTCGCGTGTATACTTGCGCAAAATTTCGGACCGGTTCCCGGCGAGAGAGAGAGAGAGGTGGGGATCCCGGCCCCCGGGAACTTTTATTCATTGTTATATTCTCTTTGATGTCGAAAACGAACGGCTGGCGAGCACGCGCGCGCGCGCGTTGCCAATTTCAAGTTAAACGTTTCCGTGGCAAAACGGAGTTGCGCAGTCGAGCACCGGGTAGAGAAGATATCCCCGCCTGTAGACGCTGTTCGTCACGACGACGCCACGTTTTTTTTTTTCGGGGATACCTGCTTTGCAATTCAAAGAAAGCACGCAACACTTTCGAGGTATCAGCTTCGAATGGTTGTTGCCTAGTCGTCGGGGCTCCGTGCCGGAAATATTACAGTTTTCCATGAAACCGGATTTTTTTCCCCTCGATAAACAACCCACGATACCTCCGAGAAGATCGAATCGTCGATCACTGTTTACGTAAAGCTGACAAAATCGGTTTTTGAAAAATCCTTCGCTATTTTTCGCGACTCTCTAACACGCTGGCGTCGGGTTATTTTTTGATAAATGACCATTGTGTCCGCGTAAACTAACGTGTCTAGACGAATGATTAATTTGTTTAAGTCTTGAAACGCCTATTACAACCAGATGTTTATACAATTTCCAATTTTTGTAGACAAACTTTAAGGGAATCGCATGAAATCTTATTTTTGGTGGAAATAGCCTTCGCAGATCCGAAATTTTATATTTTTGGACTTCTTGAACATTTTTATAATAAAATATCTAAGTATTTCAGGAAGCTCCCGCTCTTTACAATCAAGTTAGACAATTTTGAATTTTGATATACCTCTCGTGGCTGTACAACACTTGATGTTTCCTACCAAATTATTTAAACTTCTACGTTTTTAGAATTTTTTTAATATTGAAATAAAATGTGCAAAATCCTCGTTTCTTTTTCAATTGTCGTGATGGAACAAATTGTTCTGTCGATTTTTTAAGGCTTGTACTGTGCAGAGTGATACTATGTTTCGATCGAAATACAAATAAAAGAGGAAAGTTGAAAGGGAACAATTGTTGGAGTCACAGATATTGCTATCGAGAGTTGTATTGTATATATATATTTTTATTAATATTTCTCGTGATACTAGATTCGCAAAGTGTGCCGCTACGATACGTATATCGACGTGGGAGGTAAATTCAAATTAGCGTAGAACGTGCTGCGTTACAGGATCAAAAGATGTGTATGTCCCACTTTTCGAATAGAATTCAACGGTGTAATGTTAATTATAGAACTTCGATAACGCATTACAGTTCCTATAACGTTGTAGAAGCAGAAACGCAGTTTCACCGAGAGAGTATAATTTTCCATCGCGCACGAGGGTAGAACTTCAACCACGGCGCAGACATGTCGACGTATTATTTCGAGATATTTTTCTTTCACGAGCATCGCGGTTGTTGCTGATTATTAGACGAACTTCGTCGAGACCGACGTTTATACGCCACCGTAAAAGGTCCGACATCTTTCCGAGATAGTTTTGAAAACATTTTACCGCAGTTCATAATTTTCTGGAAACAAAGGGTTTAGTAATCGACATAAATGACATTTTTTTTATCTCCTGAGCAATATCTTTTTCCCTGGAACGAGAATTTATAGAATAAAACTTCTTTCTATGACCTATCGGATCTCGACAGATTTTCTCGAAAACAAAGCGTCGCGTGAAAAAATTTTATTCTCGACTTCTTTTTACGTAGAATTACCCTCCTTTTTCGGAGGTACCACCAGTTATCGATCACCCTGTAGATAACATGCAAAAGATCATATTCGTGATTTTGTGCATTATCATTCGTAAATAAAACGCGATGCAAATTAATGGGATCGATCTTGAAGTTTTCGCGATGTGTGGAATTTCAAGGATCGGTTTAATTCAATTCCAAGTTTGTCGACGCGGAGTGTCAAGCAGGGCGAGAGTGCAAGTGTCCGTAGTTCGGCGGCAAGATTAGCTGAATCGAACAATGGCCGTCGGTGCATCGACTTGAGTCAAGTCAAAGACGTAGTAGTTCTCGAAGGTACAGGAACTGTCTATCAGCTTTATGAGGGTCCAAGTGAGGGTTGAACAGCGACCCTGCATAGTTTACGATTCCGTTGGCCACGAAGAGAGGTTAGCTCCCCCCTTATTTAACCAAGTGTCCCCTCCCCTCGACCTATACGTAATGACCATATTGGAAGCAGAGGAACGGTTCGTATCCGAAGTAATTGAGTATGGACAGAAGCTGAAAGCGAAGAGGCAAGAAAGTGGATATTAGCGACGGCCTTTGTCGGCCATCTTTGGTTCGGGGGTGCTTTTACCAGACGTGTCCTGGTTCGGCAAGATCCATATTTCATTGCTAGCACCACTCGCCTAGCCCGTAATAGATTAATGTGTAGATTATTGATCGACTATTAAGCAATTCCAAATGTTTACTTATTTGGAGAACAATTGTCATGCGTGAATCACCGTTAGGAGAAATTACCGCGTTCTGCACTTAGGGGACTCTCGATCATTAATACTATTTTCGCGGACATGTGTATCGCAGTCTTGGAGCCCAGTGATGCCAAAAGTTGACTCTGTGCTCCTTCATTTTGTAAAAATCGTAACGCATTATTTCATAATTATTGAAAGTCTACTCCTAGTGACGTAATCTAATGATATTTTTTGCTATCATGTAAAAGAAGATTTTTAAGTCTTTAAGGCTTCTAATAGATCTTTATCTACGACACTTTTGTTAACACTAAATAGCAATGAATTTAGATATTCCGCGATTTTTGTTATATTAGTAAAAATAGTGTTTCTCATTTTCCAACGAACATTTTCCTTTTCGTCTGACACAGTAAACTGTTGGATCGTGGCACATCAAAGAGTATAAAAAAAAGATTATTGAAGCAGATTTTCTTTTCAAAAGTAGATCAAAAAAATAATGAAGGTATGGTTAAATGAACAGGTTCTACTTATAAGTTGAAGCATCAAATTATGTTTATCTTTCAAATAATCTAAAAAGCCCCGGGGTAGAGACGCTCGAAAAAAAAAACAAAGAAAAAAAATGGGATGCTCTTGACATTTTACGAAGTGAAGGCTGTCCGAGTAATCAATTTTGGACATTTGCATACAGAATTCGAATTTTCATGCGAAAGATAAAAGCGCAAAAAACGAGATACTCTTGTCCTCCCTGAAACGCTCACCCTTCAACCTTTAAAGAAAATATTTTACTGCTAAATCGCTCGAGAGAAAATGTTTGCGCTTCCTCTACTTTTAGCAATTTTAACGAGACGCTTTGCAAGTTCCTCCACATTTTCAGAACACTCTTCGAGAATAGAATCGGAGAGGTTACGATTTCTATTATTAAACAGTATCGATATATCCTTGGATTTTTGCAGTGGTACGCTCAATTTGATTGGTGAAAAGAAAAAATTAATTTTTAAGTCCGGACAGATTATTCCAACACCCAAAAAATATGAGTGACCTGAGCAGACTCTGTACCAGTGTCAGGGTTATCATCATTGGGTAGAATCTAAAAAAGTATTTTAATTCTCTAAAATTACCTGATCTTCCTTGGGAGAATCTAAGGATAGCGCAGGCGCGCTGTATTTTTGAGAATATAGTGTTCCGGTGCAGTCGGATTTAATGGACGATCATTAATCATCGTTGTTACGGGGAGAGGGTAAAAAAGCCAATGTCGAAATAAGGAGGGGTTGAATGCTAACGGGGGAAACCTATTCCTAATTACGTTCTCGGCGATTAAAGCCTCTCACCACAAAGTGCAATACACACTAGTTCCTTCTAGCGACGGTTCCCTGTGTTTCTCGCGTTCTCCGCGTTCCTCTTCGAGGGCGGCCGAGGCCTCAGACTGCCGGCGCTCTCCAGCCTCTTATAATGCGATTATTTCACGGTGACTTTCTGTGCCACGTTTCGCGGCTGAGAGCCTCGAGTATTCGCGTGCTCCTGATATTTTCGACCCCTTTTATCAAATTACCTTCATTCCTTCCTCGAGTTAGCTTCTCGTCGGCTCCACGGGCCGGCCTCGCGTAAGCAAAAACGTTTGACCTATTACATTGCTCGAGCAAAAAACATTTTTTCTTCGCCGTCCCCGCGAAAAAGCTCCACAGGGGTTTTACGTGTTCCGGAGCTCTCCCGGCTCTTTTCTGTCGCGACTCGTTTTTCCGAGGTTAATGGATCTTTTGGATACAGTGGATAGCATTTAAACACTATATTTCCGTTTCTCGGGAAATTGTCCTTATTTAAATTGCGATCCGTAAAAACGAATAGTAGAACCATTAGCCTCGACTCAATGTAAAGCTTATAAGCCTCCACTTTCGCAAAACAGTGTTCATTTTCCTCTAAGATATTTCTAGACTCATTTTTTCCTCAACAATGATGTAACTTGAAACCTCGGGAACAACATTAACATTTTTTCGTAAACGAATCTTCCACAGATTTGAACAATTTTAACTTTTTGAAATGTTTTGAATAAATTTGAAAATGATCTGCTTCATTCTCTGTATATTTGCACTATTTTGACGGTAACTGATGAATTACTCCTGAAATGATAACGATTCCGATGTGCTAAAATTGTCGTTTAATATATTGTATAAAGTTGAAAATAGTTTCGCCTATTCATTTTTGTTATGAACGCAACGAATCTGCAGTCTAAAAATTAATAACATCCAGCTGTTTTTCATAGAAATTTTTAGTAAACTCTATTTAGTTGATTGTATTTGAAATCTTTATCGGAAGTTTATAGCGGTTCGATATTGTATGGTAAAGGGTAAAAATCTATAAAAAAAAACACTTGTTGAGAAAGCAGACCCGTCGAAATTGCTTTAAGTAAATGGAAAGCGTACAGAGAACAATTTCTTCCGTTCAACCGAGTGTTTTTGTTCCATTTTATTTGGTCTCCAAATTGCTCGGCTACAGAACCGGTAAGCCCGGATTAGGAATTTTCCTTTTTTCCTCGGACGAAATTGTTTGGATATTACAGACGATATTGATTTTATTGGCCGGCCGTGGTCAGCACAGCTGTATAAAAGATCAAGAGAGACTCCCCGGTTGACGGTACACAATTTATCGTGAAATTACTCGCGAAAGAAATAGTGCTCCAATAATTTTTATCACTCGAGTTGTGCGCGCGACAACTACAATGTCCTGTACAAATTACTGCAACACTCATTCAATGAGTACGAGAATAATTGAGTTGGGCGCTTGGTTAAAACCGAAAATGTAAGGTGCAGGAAAATGCACTTGCTTAGTGTATATTCGTTTCGAATTAATTTGATTTTCCCCACGTGGTATACAAAATTCTGGTCGTCACTTATGTATGATGCTGGTAGTGTTTGGTAAACTAAACCTATTAAACAAATCCTTCTAGAATCCCCCCAAAAAATTCAAGTCGTTCGGTCCAACTTAAAAAAGATAGTTTTCCACTTCACTTTGGCCCCGACTGTGTGCTCACAGTTCTGAGGAGCGTCACCAAAAATTGAACTGGATTGGGCTTATCGAATTCCTCGGAATTCTCTTATATCCAGAGGTATGTCCTCGTATTCTCAGATCAGCGACTATCAGGCGGTGTCGTTGAAAATCACCCTAACGCGCTTCTTCGATTTCCACGTGGCTGGTGACAGTGCAAATATATCGAATCGGCAAATGGAAAATATGAATGATGAAGCAGAAGCACACGGACGGTCGGGTGGCCGCGGCAAAACAAAATGGACTCGTGTTTGTTTCACTGCACTTTCGACGGTGGCCGGCCGGCGCGGTGCAGGGCGGTGCAGCGCGGTGCAGCGCGACGGGATGTTGTGGTCGGTTTTATTGGCCGAAAAAAAGAGAGACATAGAAAAACAAGAAAAAGAGTATAGGCTGGTGATTCCGAGGCGAGGACGGAGGGTGCGTTCCACCGTCGAACGCCTCCGGCGCGATGCATTTCCATATCCGGCTGTTACTAGCGCGTAAGTGGAACGTTAAGGTACAACAGTCATGCTCTAAACAAGTAAACGGCGTACAATAGTGCCCACTTCAATTTGCAAAGTTTAAGACGCGAACGTAAAGTTCTTGCGTTGCAGGTGGGCGTTCCTATTCGAGTAGTCGACTCGAGCTCGGTTCGACAACGCAAAAGAACAGATATAGTGAGCAAAAACGAGATAGACGCGGTCTGTCGAGCATCGACGGTCGAGGTTCGACACTGCGAAAGGATACCGTGAGCGTAAAACGTGAACGCTACTTAAAGAAAATATCAGATTCAGTCGTGTTTGTTTTACCTTTTCAAATGCGACACGAGCGAATTGTCGAGATTCTCCCGATTGAAATGAGCCCAAACATGACGTGTATCGGTCTACTTTTATGGACTTTGTATATAGCAATCATACGTATGATCGTAGTTTTGTTATTTACGTCAGGCCCAGACAACTAGTGGCGCGCTACCTTACCCCTTCCACGACACTATTCTCCGGCGGCGAGCATCTCTACGCTCGCGCCGCGGCCCGGTCACGTGACGCGTTTCGTCTCTGTCGCGCATTTGTCACAACGTCACGTGACTAATCTGGTAATGACGGAGAGAGGGTAACTGTATTCCCCTCAATTTCAGCTCCCAGTAATAGGGGAGGCTAGGAACCAATATAGAAGCACGGTAGGGTAATAGGAAGTGGTCAGTAATGGGGGAAGAAGTGACTGCGTCTATAAAACTAGTCCGATTGACGTCGTGATTGGGCTCATTTCAATCAGAAAAACCTCAACAATCCGCTGGTACTACGTTCGAAAATGTAACGCGAAAGTGACTGAATTTGAAATTTCCTTTATTGCATGATTATCCTTCACGGCATCTCATTTAAGCGCGTCTGCACACTTTTCTCTTGGTATTTTTATTCTCTTTTATCGTCTACCGAGATAAGGCTCCGCCGAGCTGAAGCCCCTAAGTTGTCGGGGGCAGAGTGGGTCGTGCGAATTTAAGTGTTCACGAATTTAGCAAATTTAAGGGAGCAGTACCGTGTACGCCGGTCGACGGGCAGGCACTCCAGGTTAGGCTATCGATTCCTACTGACCTTGTTAGGCGGCGCTTGGATCCCGTGGAAGGGTAGGTTCTCGTAGAACGTCTTCACTCCGGACTCCGGAAGACCCTCCGACACGCTGTTCACGTGATTGTTATTCGCAGCCTGATTGGGATCTGTAAGTGCAAATGAAACATGACTTTGTAGAATCAGGCGATGGGAGGACACCCGAGCCGAAAGGTGTCGGGGATATTCGCCTGTAACCGACTACAGGACGGTACACGTTCCGAAAGTTTCTATATAGTGGGCTTGTTCAAGTAGAGAGTCTCTCCAGTGCGCCAAAGACAGATAGGGACAAAGATAGACAGCTGGTGTGAAAGTGAGAGAGAGAGTGAGAGAGAGAGAGAGAGAGAGAGAAACAGAGAAAGACATTTATCCGGCGATGTTCGTGTGTGTGATTGCAAACGCTATCACAGGTGTAGAACTAGGCCTATGGCTACTCATGTTGCTGCACGAATTCGCGATCTAAATGTAGAATCCCGATATCTTTATCTGGATCGTGTACACCTCTTATGTCTGAAGAGTTATGAAGTGGACGTGTTGTAATTTTCCTTTCTTCAGATCGTTCCTGGGTTTCGGGACAAATTTATGATCGGAACACGCGATCGCTCTGAACACACTGTTGATCTTGATTGAAATCGCTGATTTGTAACTGCGCTATTTTTACCGTATCTTCGCTGTCGAATAATAAAAAGTGTGTCTACCAAAAAAATTCTAATTGGAACTCGACGGTGTACAGATCTTCTGATAAATAATATTTTAATTTTATAAATGAACGGTCTGTTATCTTGAAAATATTCTATATTTTCTTTCGCCTTAAACACAACACTTGATTTCTCAATATTAACAATTTCTACATAGATTTACTCTCAATTGGTTTCACCGATTCGAACAATGTTGCAAAACTGTGTTCTACTGCTTTTATAGAAATATTCGACATACATTTTTCACGGTGTGCAACAAAGCTTTTGGGGCAAGTGATTAAATATGATCGCTGTTTTACGAACGCGATACGTGAAAAGGGTGCATAACATTTGCATACGTATGTTTATACGTTCAGGATTTATAGTGATCCTGTAATGGCGTTAGACGGATCCATTTTTTGAGTGTACACATTCTATTCATCATCTTGACATCGTACAATAAATCTGGTACATTAACTCCAGAATCTTCTGTTATACATCGTAAAAATGATCGTATATCTTGTCGAAAGAAGAGAATAAAATTCGAAATATTAACTGAATATATTTTGAATTTGAAGTATACACAGATTTGACATTAGGACTATAACTAAAATTTTTTGTTAGAATTACTCGTAATATCGTCAAGTCTTGCGATTTTGACAGTTTTTTAGCCAAAATTAAATCAAAAGTTTCCACGATAGACTACAATTTTCCTTCGTCGTAAAGTTGATAATAACAAGTGCTAAAATTAAAATATTATTTTCTCACTCAAAATCTGTCTGACAAAACTTATACATTACTAGAAAAAGCCTCCAACAAAACGTACATCTACCAGTTTATAAATTATCAGAGAATTTTCTTTATTTACAAATTCTAGTAATCTCAGCTTGGTTTTCGTTACATTACCTTCACTGGACTGCGGATTTGATGCATTTACGACAAAAGTGAGCGAAAACGGTGGACGTATTTAAACAATTCAAGCGATTTCAGTTTAACAGACTTAAACTATTCTAAAAATAAACGAGTCTCTACATAAGCCCTATATCGTACAATAAACGCGGACAACTTTCATTTCGCAAATCAAAATCCGCAGCCACCACGCTACGACTGAATCCATCGTGGTATCTAACTATAATTCTGAACAATTCGTACGTTTCTACTAGAAAAGCTTACGAACCTTGTGCACCGCGAACGGTGTTAGTTGCTCGTGCATTCGAATCACACAGAATCCTGTACGTGCAAACATTTCGAAACGCGGCGGATCGTTCGATTCCCGAAACGTGCGAAAATCATCATAGGTCACGGAGTTCATGCCTAATGGCCGACGGACGTTCGCTATTGTTACGTACCTGCGCCTGGCTTTTTTCGCTTACGGGAGACGATGCACCGATTCAGCTCGCACGACGATTCCGCGTGCAATATCCTCTGCCGTGGCGCTATTCTTTTGTAAGTCACAGCTAAGAGAACAAAAAAAAAACAAAAACACACACACACACATACGACAAGAACAAAGAAAAAAAAATAGACACATGAAAGCAACGGCACGAACATATAAAGCGTTCCGTTATGCGGCCGCTGCCTGTTACGTGCAACACGATTTTATCGTTCGACGACAAACAGCCGCGAAAATCGTCCGTGATAATTTCACGTCGGTTTGACGGACGCTTTGATGTCCGTTATAAATCGCAACTGGAACGATAACGTCACCGTCGAAGCTCTTGCTCCTTTAACAACTTCGAAACGGAAAAATGGGGATACCGACGTGGGGATAGTGAATCAAAAACCCCTATTTGACCGTGCCTTCCGCTATTTTGATATCAGAATTCTAGTATTTATTTTGTTCACTTTAGAAACAGAAGAAATATGCAGGAGGATACGAAGGCTTGTAAAAATGAAGTATGATGAAGTACAATAGAGTGAAACAAAATATTAAATAAATTATTTCTACTAATCTAGTTCGAACCGCCATTATTATTCCACTTCTTTCCGCATTTTATACGGAAATTACGGTAACGAAGGGCCGTTTAAACGTTTTACGAATTCATTTCAATACCCAGTATCCCGTCGGAACGATACGAATGAAGATCAACGCGGCTGCGAGCGTGCTCGGAAATGTCTGGATGAAACGACCGTTGTACAAATAAGTCTTTATCGAAAACCTGTTGAATTTTCAATTTCCGAAATTTCGTTCTTATTCGCATTACGAATAAAGCCGCGGCGTCCTGTTCCGCGATGATCGAAGTTAATGGGCTCCGCGTATGCACTTACGCGATAATTGTCGGATTAAAGCGATACGAACGTATCGCCGGCCGATTCGACTGGAATCGAGTTAATGGGAAAAGTATGTAGGCAGTTATTTATGCAGGAATATTCCATAAACGGTAGAGTTGCGGTCGCCGGAAAATTCGTGATCGCGCGCAGCTGCCTTATATTTCACAAGATTCCTACGCTGGTAATTTAATATTCCGCGTTTATGCGCCTCAAAACTCCGGTGGCCGCCGCCTACCATAATTAACGAATTCACGGGCAAGTTATTACAAAGGATCAGCCGAACGTTCGGTAAACCGGCACACACGAAATTACACAATTTTTCGTGCCAGTGAGCATACGATCCCTTTAATACACTCGGGCTTTTCAAATATTCAATGTACATACATAGCTCAATAAGCACCGCGGGATTGTGACCGAGCCGTGTTTTTCATGTAATATGCACGGATAATTTGTGCGATAAATCGCAATTTATTTCGTTTAATTCCGGTACGATGCGCGATTTAATCCGGTTGTTCGGGAAAAGGACTATCAGCGAACCGTTCCGCGATCACGCTAAGGGAAGATTCTCGTGTAACTAATCCGAAAATCGATCTTTATATATTGTACTTTTTAAAAGTATAGCAAATATAATTTTTAAAAATTTTATTTCTGCGATGCTTTGGAACAGCAGTAAGAAATTTTGAATGCGCTTCGCTCGAAATTGTATTTCTTAAATTGGCGTGCAGGATAATTCCATAACTAATTGAGTAGTCATCAAACAACGCCTCCGTTACACATTTCTTCATTTTTTATTTATGATACTTTTCCAAGACTACAATATACTGCGATATTGCCCGCTAACAAATAGACCCAATTTATAAACGAATTTTCTAAAGAAGAAAATGCAACAACTATTTGAAAAATCGAAAAACTCATCCCGCATTTTACTTGATTGTCCTGCGCAACTTTTGTCGTTCCCGAAATATGTTCGAGCGAATATTTGGACAAAAATTGGCTCGAACGGATTTATAAATTCCAGCCTAAATCGACATGCTGTGTAAAATGCGTGGGACACAAATTTTACGGAAAGGATATAGACTAAAATGACTGTTCTCTAATTCTGACACGCGGTTACATTAATTGCATCAAAAGTCTGCTTCCAATCTTCCGTCTGTACGGGGTGAGTAACGCAATTGGGGCGGGTTATATCCCGAGCCCCGGGTCAAAGCTAGAAAAAAGTTGTCCAGGAAAAAGTTGAATGGTGCAGGAAGATCTATTTCTCTACTACATCACTTTTTTCCCATAAACGCAACGACGAGCTTTAAAAACGCGCGTTTTTTACACGATTCTAATCAAACAAAAATCAATTGACGCCACGTTTCTGGCCTTTTCGCGAATCGCTTCATTAAAGAGTCGTCACCGAATGATTACTTTGTGTTTTCATAACACATTTAATTTTGCTGCTGTTCACATTTGTTTATAAATTTTGTTGTTAAACAAGTAGTTATATACACGCTACATACATATAATTACAATGATAGACGTTTGATTTGATTGAATAATTACTGCTAGGGCAAGTATTCCTTTTTCTTCCAACGTTTACAAGATTAAAGACAATTTTTTGGTCTCAGTTCATTGTGTCCTCAATTTTGAGAGGTAGCACAGAAAAATAGGCTTACATGTACCACGAAAAAAAATTCCGCGTATCTCAAGCAAACTCGAAATATTGGTGGGACCGTACGCGCGACAAAACCGTCGACGGGGCTAATTTGTCTGCCGTTGGTTGGCATCATAGTCGCGAGCGAGGTTGAATAAATTAACGGATTCGCCGCGTTACACATCACACCCTCGTGAAAAGTCTCGAGCCTCGCGCGCGCTTGTATCATGTTTCCACGTCTCAGGCACGGCCACATTAAAGCGTTACTCATCCCCGGTCCCGTCGCAGACTTACCTGTCTTCTCTCTGGAAATACCGGGCAAAGTAGCCTGCTCTTTAAGTTGCACTCCAAACATCGCCTTAATCTTATTAGCCCTGGCAAGCATACCCTCGTCATTCAGAGAGGTCACAGTCAGCCTTCTCTGCGTTGGCTCCCTCCTGCGTCGGAACACTTTGGCCGGCACTTTGGTGATTGTCGTTTCCATCAGAAATCGATCGGTCACAGGCATGTCGACCTGTCTGGCTATCAATTCGTTTCGCAACGATTCGCCGTTGCGAACGCTGAGACCGGACCGCAGGCTATGGGTCCGATTGATGTGCACAAGCACCCCGGGCTTCAGCGGCCATCTTGGTGCAGGTGTCGGATGCACCGGGGCCTGGGTCGAGTGCGAGGATACCGTCGGACTCGGCGGCCCACCGTCTGGACTGTGCAACGATCACGTTTCACACCAGATAGTCACGATCGAGGCCGGGTCAACGAAAGAATCGACTCGCGACAGTTACGGGTTAGGGGATAGTCGGACCAAACCAAGTACAGTATCGCCCATCTCAAATTTATAAAGTTTAGGATACGATAGTAAGATGTAGCGTTTTATCGAAGTTCGACACCTACAAAAGATGCCGCGAGCGCGAAAATAAAGAAAATCTCACATTCAGTAATACCAATCATACGCATGTCTTTAATTTTGTTATTTACATCAGGTCCGGGCAACTGGTGGCACGCGAGCCACATGCGAGTCCTCTCCCCACTCCTGAAACCCCCACCATGCTTCTATGGAGTGTGGCAAGAGGGTGTGGGGTGCTGGGAACGCTGTATACAGTGTTGCCAGAAAGGGGAAGTTGAGAGGAATACAGTTACTCCCCTCCTCCCAGCCATTACGGGGTTGGTTACGACGCAGACGCAAGTGTGGGGATGCCCGCCGTCGGGAGTGGGGGAATGGCGTCGTAGAAGGGGTAAGGTAGTGTGGAGAAAAGTCTTGATCTGGTAACACTGCCTATACAGAAGCACGGTAGGGGAATGTGAAGTGGCCAATAGTGGGGGACCGGCAGGCTGGTGTGAGGTCATGATGCGACAGCGGGGAAGAAGTTGCCCAGACATGACTTACATTAAAACTAGTCCGATTTACGTTGCTGATTTTGTCAATTTAATCGAAAAAATCTCAACAGTCCACTGGCACTATTTTTGAAAAGGTAAAATAAAAATGACTGAATTTGAAGTTGTCTTTATAGCATAATCACCTTTTACATTCGCGGCACCTCACTGAGGTACGTCTGTTTCCTTTCCTTTGGCAGATTTTTTTTCCTTGTTTATTAGGATATGCTGAGTTCGAGGCATTGAGTGGTAGGGAAGGAGTGGGGCTCGTGAAAATTTATGTGAGCACTACTGTACTTAATTCTTCTGTGGATTTGTCGGAGGCTAATGATAGCTGAGGATATTCTTCTTGAATACTTTACAGGATCTCCCACTCTCATAAGAACTGATGTTTGCACAACTAGATTTATAGCCGAGTATTAGTCAAGTATTAATAGAAGACGCATTGAGATTGTTATTACTAGACTGCGGATCTTATGCGTTTGTGATAAAAATGGGTGTGTACATATTTTTACAACTAAAACTACACAACAGAAAAAAAAAACAATTTTTATTCTGCATAACGATTCGCGAAATTCGATTCTTTCGTTGACATCGCCATTGTTTACTTTTGCAATGCCAGAACTATTTATTTTATTTTGTAAATAATCGATCCATATAATCCAAATAATCGATGTACATATCGCAATTAATACGACTTTTTAGAGTATTCGTAATCGTAAAAAGATTAATAAAAATATTGAATAATCTAAGAAATAGATCAATTCTTCAGGAAAGTATAATCATAAAATTTTTTGCCATTGTTTCGTGTTCGATAAAAAATGGGATTTTATGTTTCAATTTGTACTCTCATAGTACCAGTTACTTTTCCAATTAATTAATTAATTTCTACAGTAACAAAGATATAATATTGAAGCCCCTGCAACTGTTCGTCTATTATCACTTCATAAATTTGTAACATTGAAACACCATTTGGTAATCGATTTTTACGAGTCCTGTTAACTGCGATCTGTCTGATCAATTTAATAGTCGGATTTTTATAGTCGATGCTGTTTTAATGACCCCGGTAGAAGCTGCGTTCTTCACGAACTCTTATGAAATTTATAGATTGTGGAATTTAAAAACTTGTGACACTCTGTTAAACGTCCATTAGGAAGTTCTTAAAGTACCAACAGACTTTTGCAAAAGAACACCGATTACACTCGGAAGTTTAAAACAAAAGTCCCTTAGAAGATAATTTCGCGTGATCAGCAGAAATGTTTTATAGCTGTAAATTTCGAAACACTTGTAGCATCACTGTTATTTTTATCGGAGATAACGAAAGAACAATTTAGTCTTTGCTTCCAAAAGAAACTCCCTTTTTTCTGATCGAGAAAAGTCAAAATATTTTTTTCAAATAATTGTATCAACGGTATTTACAAAAATTATTGATTCTACGAAAGCGATTATTACAAATTTAAAATGCAAGATAATACGAAAAGGCAACAAACTTTTCGCGACCATGTGATAAGGAGAATCGCTCGTTTTATTCTACTTCCTCGAATGAGACTTCATCGACTTTCTGCTGATCTAGACTATTTATTTCAAACTTTCCGAAGGTGTTTAGATAATACTATTAAACAATATAGACACAATACCTAAACAGACCGATCCAAGATAAAAATTGAAAAGAAGAATCCTTTTGAATGCTTCCATTCTGTTCGGTACAAAGTAATCTATCGAACGTTACGCGCCGGCAGCACGCGGCTCTTTCGAGCTTTTTAATTAAACTTTAGGACAATTGGCTCGCGTTTCAAGTATTTACCGAATATTTTTTTTTGTTCCATTGCACCGCGTTCAATTTCGAAATATTGCGGACGGAAGTCGTTCTTTGAACGGGTTTACAAACGAATTTCGCATTAATTGATTTGATTTAAATGCTCCTGTAACGATTCTCGAGTATTTTTCCATTTTTCATTCGAACAGTAATAACTGGATGTGATAATCTGTTGAAACGATAAACACGTGAAATTTACAAGTCAAATTGAATTTATAAAATTCAGCATTTTCCTCGTTCACGGTGAATCACGAACGCATCTCTTACGCGAATGTTGCCAATTAATCAACGACTTCCCCGAATCAAGTGACGAACTTTTCCTTATCATAGTGATCACTGCTTTTTCTAATCGACAACTTCGTTTCGTTATTGGCCGTCGGTTGGTGCTGGATTTTACAGGATAAACATGTAACGAGTTACCTTCAACAGAAACAATTCTATTAAAAATTTCGATGAAACGTCTCGTCTCGCGGGCAGCAACGCTGGGAAACGAAGATGTACATACACGACGATTGCGAACCGTGACCTCGCCGACCGCTCATGACGCGACTTTCCATAATCGTTATACTCATGTATATTTATCGAGTTCCGCGCAGGACGTTAACGTTCTAAACATTCTCGTCGCGCGGCCGAAAAAATTCATACCGCCAAAAAGGATTCTTCGTTTCAGGTCACGACTTGAACGATAGCCAACTCAATAAGAGAGAGCTTTCCACTCATCGGGCATGCAACCCTTCACCTACCTTTCACCTCGAAAAGTGTCGCCACTGCAGAATAGAACAGACAGAGAGAGGGAGAGAGAGAGCGCCCACCATTGTAACGGAGATCAGCTAGTGTAACTAATCATCCCTAAATTATGCAACAACCGCGCAGTGCTACATTCGAATAACAAAGAACTCTGCCACCCTATTCATTTGCACGTGCAACCCTTACCTGCCTTACCTCTATGTAGACTTCGACAGTAAACTATTATAAGTCGGAAGTGGTCACTAAATTATGCAACGCAACATGCATTCAGCCATGCTGGAGAACAAGGAGGTGTGAGAGAGATTGTAAGGGCCAAGGAGAGCGAGAGAGAGAGGGAGAGAGAGAGAGAGAGAGAGAGAAGTGGAGAGAGGCTTCCTGTGAGATTGGAGACAATCTCGTGCACACTACACATCGGGGGGTAGCTGTTACACGAACTCACACCAATAAAGTCCGTAAGTCATTGTGCTGATAATACGTACATTCAACACCTTATACGATTAAACGGAAACTTCAATGATGCCAGAGAACTAACAAGAAAGAAACACACGTTCAACACACGACAAAATAATTTCACGTCCTCGTGGACGTGTACAGATCGTATCTATATCGACTTAGAAACTCGATAATTACTTCGGAAGCCATTTGCTCGCCCGTGGGCAAATGTTGCATCGAGTGCATGCAACCGGGAACGTTTTCAGCGGTTGTTTCATCTATCGCCCCTTAATTAACCGGCTCTTCTACACATTCTTTAAATTTACTTAAACCGGAACGTTCTCTTTAATATTGTGACGAGACATTTGAAACAGTAGGCGATCTTTTTACACAAAAATGTTATACTTTCTTGAAATATAGAAACTGAAACGTACCTTTAAATATTATAATGAGACATTTGAAGTAACAAGTGATTTTCTTTATACGTAATAGAAAGTGCAAAATTGAAAGAAAGTGACGGAAAAATATTTCAAAAGAACTGTTAAGATAAATTTGACCAAGTCACTTTATGCAACGATTCGTCATAGTTTCATATAATTTTCGCAAGAAAAATCACGAAAATATATATTTTATCTCTACATTCGATCAAGTCATTTTCTCTAACAATTCATCACAATTTAATATAACGTCTCGAGATAAGTATTATATTTTATCTCGTATCAAATTAAATCTTTCGCGGTACAATTCGACGAGCTCACAAACTATTTCTTAAGTAGTTCCAGCTTCGAACTCTTCGAGAATTCCTTGAACAAATATTTCCTTTCTTCTACGCGAATATTCTCCCAGTTAAGATCTCGAACTTTCTAATCTTTGCAACTTTCTAACAACAAAGAAAAACTCGATATTCTATTTAGCTTGAATTCGACCACTGTAGGGGGTCGAATGTACGACCAGCTACAGTCGGTAAACAGGAAAAGTAAGAATTTTGAATTGATCACATTTACGCGAGCATCACCTCGATCGAAGGATCTTTCAATTCCTGAAATCGGGGGGACTACAGGAATCCTCTTTATACCTGATTCCTGCTAAGCCGCCGATACGAGGAACCGATAATTCCATCGATCAATCGAATACTAAGATTTGCCAAGGTTGAATTAGTATCCCGGATCCAATCGAATCCTTCTACCACGAACCACGCAATCCGAGCTCGCACGTCTCCCAACGTCTTGTGTATATGCATCTCCACACCATATATATGTATGTATGTATATATATGTATATACATCGTGCACAAACTTAATAATACCAGTGAATTATCAGCATACCGGTGCGAGACATGCGCACGACCGTGTCTCATAAAGCGTAAAGTAGAATATTGCTACCGCTTTTCGGCGAGTAGAAGCACGTTTCGGTAATAGAGAGCGCATGCAGACGCAGATGCCAAGCTGTCGGAAGTCAAGGTAATTCCGTGAAATAAAGAGAAACTGGTGCCGCGAACGGAATTGCGAGCAAAACAGAGCCCGGGCCAAACGAAACGGGAAAAGAGAGCACACGGCGAACATTAAGTGGCCATTCTGGTCTCCTACTTTCAAAGAATTGCAGTATTCTCCTTAAGTGTAACTGTCGTAGAATATCTCTGCAAAAGGATTTGTTTCAATTTGTAATATTAACGTAGTTATAAGTGTTTGAAGAATGCTCGAAATTTTCCGTGAATTTTCAGCACACACCACCCTGTTGTCGCACGAATCGAAATTTTTTTAAACCGTCAATCTTTTCTTATTTTTCTTTGTCGTTCTAGTCAGGAAAATATGAAAAAATATAATTTACAAATTACAAGATTCTTCGGTTTGGACCATAACTATGCTCATACTGATTAATAAATAACTTAATTTTGTGTTTCCAGTTAGTAGAAAGACCGCAAAACGTGGTGACCGTCGATCCATGTTTTTCAAAGCAAACTCTATGAAAAAATATATAACTCGCGTGATTTTTACTATTTTTACTTGAAAAAATCACACATGTTCTTTAAGAACCAGTAAATATATGTGAAAAATCGCAATGCAAAAGGTTCAGTAGTTCCGCTGAGAAAAATTCGTAAATATTCGCCCCGAAAACAGGAACAACCACTTAAGACGTCTAGAGAGTGAACCTGTTTAAGATTTGTGCGACGCGAGTTTAATTATTGTGCCATTAAATGAATTCCGTCGATTTCATAGAATATTTATGGTTGCTGGTTTGGCAGTCATGTTGAACGTTCGTTGACGGGGTTTTCATTAACAAATCCCTTTCGCACCTCATATTCCACAACAACTTAAAGAAAATGCCAAAGAAACGTTTGAGAACGAAGAACCAGCATGTACGCTCAATGGAGCAGAAAAGAAAGAATCGGAGAAGTAGAGAGAGAGAGAGAGAGAGAGAGAAAGAGAAAGAGAAAGAAAAGGAGAATGGAGAGCCGGGTAAACGGCGATGCGTTGTATTTCGTACTTACTGTTCGCGTTCCTCCAGCTCGACCACCCGATTACTGTCTGTGTTTTGTTTACCAAGTCCAAATTAAAAAGTAGAGCAGAAACGAATCAGTTTTTCTGTGTTAGTGGGAGGCTGCCGAAAACGAAACCCGTGCCAGCTGCTGCTGTGCCCCCGAGGACTAACGAAACCCATCGGGTCCCTCGCAAACCCCGCCCCCTCCTCCCCCGACATTTCTCTTCCGCCCTCGAGTCTTACGTTTAATTGGGGACGTTCTTTTCGAGTTTGAAGTTTACGACGGCGCGAATTTAATTAACGCCGACTAACTTCTCGGAGGGATCGTGTTAAACTCGCCGGGTGTTTCGCAGAAGCGAGCCCTGTTTCACCGACGAACGACCCCCTTTTTCTTTTCTGCATGCAGAAACGGGAAGACTCGCTGGACATTTTCATTTCGCTAATTGTAGATTTACCGACGCCGCGACGAGACACCGGTGTCCGCTTTACGCGCGAACGACGACGCCCTTAGGATCGTTTAAAAATGTTTTATAAATCGTTCGTGGCGTTCTGTGGTGACGAATTGCACGAAAACTTCGACGAAATTCGTACCACTGTTAGTTAGACGTGTTATTTATTGTCAGGCTGCGGATCTCACGCATTTATTGTATATTTATTATAAATAAACATAGATATAAATATAAATTCCACGAACTGTAGATTTTTCATCAGTTTTGTTCACGTTCCCGGGAAACAGCAACCGTGCCCTAGAAGATTTTTAGTGCCAGTGAAACTCGAACCTTGAACCTTGAACCTTGAACCTCCGCGGATGCTTCATGTTCGGTTTTAATTTAATGTGAACGGGCCGCGGATGTTTACAGACATTCTTCCGCGGGGTTTGCGAGATTTAGAATTAAGGGTAAGTCTATTTATTTCACCCTCTCAAAAGGTTTATCACGGCTAAATGGGAACAGGCGTTTAATTAACTTTTGTAGAAGATTGTGTTTCATTGTATTTCGCTGCAGTCGAGTTCCACTGTGAGATGGTTTTGTTAATTATAGTCAGCATTGTACCCTTTGTCAGGCTTAAAGGAGCCTTTAAAACATGTTTTGTCTTTATTTCGTTCGTTCGCAGAACAACTCGTTTTCATGCTTTTTAGTATTACAATTTGCAAAGGGATGTGCAAATGAAAATTTCGATCAAGTTTGTTTATATGCATTCGTATTGCAGCAAATATCTCTGCAGACATCTTTTCCAAGAATGCTTTTGTATCAAAAAGAAGTTAAATGTTTTTACCTAGATAGGGAAAAAATATTTTTCGTTGTGTATATTTGAGGACGTTAAGAGTGAAAGCAACGTGTTGATTACAAAAAAAAAAAAGAAACGAATGCTTAATCTTATTTCAAGCAATGAGTTTCACGTTCCTTGAATATGAATTAATTAACGGGTATGCGAGCTAGTATTAATTAGCACGGACAAAGTAGTATATATGCAAATCTTCGAGTATCTCGTCGACATCGTTAAACATTTTAAAAGGGGAAACAATTATATAATTCACTTCATTTGCAATTGTTTCTGTTCGAATTAAATGTTCATTAATGCACGCCAGTGGAACTGTCACGACGACATAGTTAACATATTTAAATGAAAATCATGGTTAATTAAAATTCGATAAACATTCTTTAAATTTTAAATGTGTTTGTTACACACGTTATTTAAATTCTGCAGATTTATTATACGACGATCTGAATAATTCGAGTTAACACAGTAAAATTTCAATATGTACACGAATTTTTATATAAGTATTTTTATATCTATTCAAATAAGTAAATATATATATATTTTTTTATATCGAAATAAATTTTTACCAAGGCGTTTTTGTACGAAATGTCCAGCAAGTCGATAATTATTTTTTTCGTTTCCTCGACCACACAGCAACACGTCACAGGTTCGTATGTATACTTAAAAATTTGTATATGTATATGTATAAGTTGTTCTTTGCATCCAAATAGGAAATTCGCATTGTCCATCTACTTTACACGATTACGTAACATAATAGGCATGCTTTCTTCGGAACTAGCATGAACGGTAATAACAACGCAAAATAATGTATGCGGGTGCATGGTTTATGCAAACCTGACTGCAGCCATCCAATTACGCTCCGAAGATTCTGTCACGAACCGAGCAGCTCTTCTTTTTAAAAATATGAAAGCAGCTGCACAGGAACATTCGCTAGCTGTCAATCACTGTTAGACAATTTTAGTTGCTTTCAATTCGCATCGTCCAACAATGCCATTGCGAATTCACACAAACAGATGCAACCGGATGCAATTTAATTTTTTCAATGTTTCAATTATAACAGTATCCCCAATTCTCGAGAAATTATCGATATTTCATCATTTCGTTAAAAAAAAAATTACAACAATATATTCGAACTCAATTTTAAGCTCGAAGCATCTACTTTCGTCGAGTATCACTAATTTTTTTCTAGGATATTTGTCCTTATCGGCGTGGGTCAGAAATGACTCCGGCACAGACCTAGAACTCGCAGGAGTCCGGGTGTTAAACGCATACGTGGACACAGTATATGAACATAATTGTTGGAGCATCGAATTCGATGTCTGCAGTCAGTCTGAATGATAGTAAATGTACATTCATTGACGGTCGATAGTCCATGTATCTTACACGATGTTTATCCTCTTTAGCGGACTATAAGAAACTTTTTTTTTTAAATGAATTTCTTCGTCTTTACGCGAGGATACTACTCGATAAAGATCGAACAGAAGCTCGTTGATTTAAGATTACTTTCGATCCTCGGCGAGCTTACGCGCGTTTACTGCTCTGTAATCAAGCGACACACGGTCTATGTCGTTTACAATCGGTTCATCTCTCTAGGAAATTTACTACGGACAACCTATTGTTGCGAGACAATATCGAGAGGACTCGAACCGATTAAAAATCTCTCGCTGGCTATAAATAACCCGATAATATACATATATATTTGTATATATGTATGTACGTAATTGTATTGTCGCGAATGTGTGTCGATAGTTATGTACGGTGTGCTTTTCTGCGAGTGGACAATGTGGAGAATTGTGCCAGTAAAGTGGATGGATATCGATGAAACGAGATCTCGTGTTGTAAAAGGGATGCGTATGGCCTATTATGGGGATGTTCGGCGACACATTGCAAGAACTGTCATTATGTGCTCACTGTACAGTGATTTATCGAGTGTGATATCTTAGACGGTGTTACGACAACCATGCATTACAGCTGTCTTGAGCTTTTAATTTTTCACTCAATGTTCAATTCAATTTTAATAGAATTTAATTTGGCATCAGTGATACCATTTATCAATTACGACTAGCAAATTATGTCACCACTATTTTATATACTGAACTGTGTCCATATCATAGAATTAATTTTATTGTACCTGGTAACATTTTCATGATTCTAAAATATAAATAATTGTTAAATCGTGCAGGATTTTTCGCAGCTTGAAGGCAATTTGAAAAATCAGTTTAAACATTCCCACGTGCGTGTCCATGTGATTTTTTTACTGTTTTGTATTGCTATCGTGACTAGATGACAAAATCATTTTTATTAGATTACAAATATTTTGATAGTAACGAGTCCGTCGTTAAAATCTTAAAATTTCCTCGGAGTTGTATTGTCGATGTGAAGTAAATTATTGAATTCATAATTGTGTTTCAAATGACGTAACTTCTGTGATAATAATAACTTCATAATAATAATGAGTTCATTATGAAATCAATTTAAACCTTTAAAGTGACGCAGTTTGGCTGCTAGTAATTAGACGAAATATGAACTGAATCGTGCAATTTTTAATGATGCACAATTTGTTGTAATATTAGCTTGTATTTTTTAATTATTAATTGATGTAGTTTTAATAAGTAAACGACAGAAATTTAAATTGTCAATACATTTTTCACGTATTTTTAAGCCTTCGGAACATAAAAAGGTCAAAGTTAAAATTATCCATATGCTTTTGAACATACTCGAGCGAAACTCGAGCCCATCAGTACTTCACGAAGCTCCGAGAAAACCAATTATGCGACAAATCCTGTACGTGTATGGTTTTCAATTTCTACAACCAGTTTCTCAAATAATGCATATTTCTCGTAAAACATTGTCGTTGCATTTTATATTTTATCACGTTTCCGTTCAATGTCTGCGAGGTATTCGTTTGCAATGATTGCACAATTTTAATTTGGACTTCTTCAAGATTTTGGTTAGTATTACATTACGAACGATCAAGCATGCTTGTAAAATCAAACATTAGAAAGCTGAGAAAATTCGTTTGCTCGAGCAGAGTGGCATTTATCGATTAGAATTCTCTAAATACCGAATAGGCGAATTAATCCGTTTCTTTTCAATATTTTATCGTTCACTCGCGTTAATTATTGACGTGTACGAATCTCGAAGAAAGTCCATCGGATATGCTAATTGTAAGTCATGCGAATCGTTGTGAATTGCAGATCACAATGACAATTAAGGAGGTATTCGAAAATGTGACTTACATTTCATCTGGCAGCGTTTGCGTCGGCAGACGATGAAGATCACTACGCAGATGATTATTATCATGAGAATCAGTACAACTGCCGATACGATGATGATCAGAAGAATGTTTCCCTCCAATTGATGCCACCATGGTATATAACCTAAAATAAGAATCGATCCGACATTTTTAATAATAATCTCGAAACCAACCAAACAATTCTACGTAACTATATCTCTTTTTATTATTCTCAAAACAAGAAAGGGCTCTCTGAAACGATATACAGTGTTTACTCTATATATGTTCCAAATGCCTAGCCGATAAATGTCCCAGTGGATCAAAAAGTATCTCTTAGCCGATATATGTCACTGGCTAGACCCGTGTTTTGGACATATATCGAGTAAACACTGTATACAATTTTTTAATTGAAATGACAATTCAGTGAACTGTGTCTGAACCCTGTGATCAATTGACACCACGATTATTATTGTACCTTTTAAATAGTATTGTATTTAACCCTGTAATAGTATCCTGGGGTCTCTCGTGACCCCAGTCAAATTTATTGTATACTGATTTTCGTATCAGAATTGCAAGACAATACTAGATATGACATTTTTTTAATATCTTCTCGATATTTGGGTTTCATAATCTTAAAGAATACACATTAAAGTACTTTGATAAATTTTAACTGAATTTTTAGGAAAATTCCAGTGCATATTTTAGTTCGAGGAAATGGTATACCACTTCAGGGTTAATGTGAAATGTCATTTGGAAAGTATAGTTGTAGGTGTCTAAATGGCAATGGTTAAGCGACATTCCAATTTTTCGTATTCTTTCGTCTGGAAAATGGCAATGATGTTGTATACGTAAAACTGTATCTTATGAAACGTCACAGGATAAATGATGGATTTTAGACGTTCTTTTTGCTATACCTAAGGTAATAATCGAGGAGAAACTTACTTCGATGTCCGTGGTGAGCTAAGAAAGAATGGAGACATCAGAATGTTTCTTATCTTTTCACGTGAATTATTTATAACAGTATTTTGCTACTACACGATCATTCTTTCAAATGAATTTTTCCAGCTGTGTCGCCCACTTTCTTCGTGCTTTCTCCGTACTCTGAACCACATGTACATGAAATTGCGACAGAGCTATTGCTACAAAAATTTTCATCACTGCTTGCGGAAATGTTTCTGGTAGCTTTATTTAATCGCTTTGGATATGCGCGTAGCCCGAGGAGTTTCATTATGCTAGCAAAAAGTGACGAATTCGGTAAGCGAACGTCTCTCGCTACAGGGATTCTTGATTATTCCTACCGTATAATTTGCGCACATAAAAAGGAAACCGTTCGAGCGATACGCGCGGATTTTAATCAAGCTTTGCGCAGAGGTAGATTGGTAATCGAACATATTTGACGACGTATCTTTTTCGATTTATTTACAGCTATTGTACGAGTAAAAAAATCTACTTTGTCAAGGATTAGATAAATTTTAAGAATGAAACTGCAAAGTTTGATGCAAATTAATCTAGCAGTCTTTCAGATATTTCTGACACTGATTTTGAGAGTTTCATTTCGATAATAAGGCGTTTAAAGCTTTCCTAATTTGTTACTTATGAAAGTGTCTGTTATTGACGACAGAGAATCATATCTTTCGAATTTTAGCCGCATGAAAAATCACTTTTAAAGTACGATGCTGTGTCGCGCCTTGTTAGAATGAACTGTGCTTCCTTTTTCTGTAGAAGTTTCCACGAAACTTGGACTTTAATGTATTAAATATTAAGTAACTTGGTACAAAGTTCCGATGCCTTTCGGAAACTTCCAAACAAAATAATTCCTCACTTCGAAATAGGGGGACGTTGAAAAATTGCACGGACTAAAGTTACATTCCATTATTAATAAATCTTCATAGGATGATGTTTCAGTCATTAGCGAAAGGTCCTGGTCTCCGAAACGTTTTGTCGACAGTTCATTTTGTTCGATGACAATCCTATTTGAATTTAATATTCTCCATCCCCGGCGAAAAGTTCATTACTCTTAGTTACATTTCATTGCTTTCGTCACTTTGAATAAATTAGGAATATTAATTTTTGCGTCCCGGGATTATTACGGAAGTCACTTTGCAGCGCAACTTTTTTCCACGGGCGGAAATTGGCGAGTTTTCATTGTACTTCACAATTTGTACGATCCTCGCTTTTTCATTTGTTTCTCGGAATTCTTAATTAGAATTCTTTTCTGAATCGTTGATATAGTCGAGGACGACGCATGAATTACGCTTTTTCCAAGATTTGCATAAATATTTTCGAAACGTAAATCTATCCGAAACCTATTAAATATATAATTGTTTCTTTCTTCATATAAAAAAGATACTTGCGTTACATTTTCCATACTGAGTCCAATTTCAAATCTATCAGATTATATTATTTTCCATACGAATACAAGCAAGTGTTCGGAATTAAAAGCGGAAAGCAAACATAATAAATACATAATTGCGATCGCCGGTGTAAATATAATTATAACACAGTTGCAATTACTGACGTGATTGCCGACGAAAACAATTGTAATTACAGATCCTTCACTTTGAAATATAATTCTCGAGAAACGAAACGAACGTTATGCAGAAAAACGTTCTGCCGTCGTTTTCGCAATTTTCATTTTCGCGAACGCGCTTAGCGATCGCCGAGGTGAAATATTTCTGTGTCGAAATGAGTTGGGTAAACAAATGCGAGAAATAAAAAAAAACAAAAAAGAAAACTGTTTCGCGATATCTTGGAAAGCTGTTTTGCAAACTTCGATAAAACACACGGAGCGTGCAGTCTACGTTTCCGAAAGTGTCTCCGTAGAAGAGACGATATACAGGGGAAACTTTCGCAAACCGTGTTTTCGCAAAACTTCCGGAAGTCGCTTTTTGAGCTTTTTGTCGGTTCTCTTAATCTCACGGTTATAGATTCCCGAGTAGGCGTGCATGCACGCGAATTATAGCTGCACAATATAATACGAGAATTACGGCCAGGGAATGTAATATCAAGGAACGAAAAATGACCGTGACAGAGGAATGGCATTTTGTCTAAAACTTCGCACCGTGATGCAACGGGGTCCTCTCTTCGTGATTAAATCGTAACTTTTAAAAGCTGCTTGGCACAGCAGTTCATTATAAAATGATCCGTTGCCATCCATTTTCGTAAAATTACGAATAATACATATGTTCGCTAGAATGCAGATCTATTAAAATAAAGTAAAAGTCGAGTAAAATACAATTTTTCATCTTTCTTAATTTTTTTCGCCTTGCCTATTAACGTAATTAATCCTCAGTTATGCTGTGCCGGAGTCATTGGTGGCCCGTTGCGGTGCACATAAGCTCAATTTATTCAATATAAGACGACGCTTTTCTTCTTCTTCTTCATCCGAAATACGACAGAAGCCGGTCCCGAGGCATCGCCTTGTACCGAACGAAAACGGCAGCGCAATATCGGCGTGGGTCAGAAATGACTCCGGCACAGGCTTAGAACTCACAGGAGTACGAGAGTTAAATGAAATGTAGTTTTAACAGAGTCGCTAGATTCGATCGTTCTCTGTTGGACAATGTAATAATGATTTTTTTTTCCAACTTACCTGGCACGTCACGCTCGCACGGATTGGAATTGCCGATGGTGTTGTTTACATTGCATACGTATGTCCGGAAATTGGTTACCGAAGTATCCAGTCGAATGTAGCTCTTCCCGTTTCGTATCTCGGCAACCTGTGTCAACGTGTCGTTGTCACTCTTCAAAGACCAAACGAAATCGGTCTCTTTCGGATTAGCTATCGCAGAGCACACTACGTAATCCTTTCCGTCTATTCGTTCCTTTTCCACGTGACACTCCGGCTTAACTGTGAAGAGGAAAATGTTCGAGTTTGATTGCTTTTATACGAACGCGCGTGATCCGAATCAGATTTGAAACAATTAAGTGTCCGTACTAATCGAACGAGTAATAGAACTGTAATGTATTCCAAAATTATCGAGGGATATTTCCTTGTCTCGCGTTTTACTGATTTGGTCGTTTTCAGACGTAGGGGACTTTCTGTCACCTAAAATGCGATGCAGTCCACGAGAGATTGGGTAAGAGAGAGATAAGGTAAGCTAATTTTTCTGAAGTACTAGTCTCACAGTGTTCGTTTTTGTTTATTCTGTTTGTAAAATATTCACCTGAATAAATGAGATTCTCTTCTGTGATTTTCTCACCGAGAATCGGGGTGGAAAATGTATGAATAACATAGGTTCAATTTCTTGCTCATTCGAAATTTTTAATCAAAGTTGGTGGTCAAATAACAGAGTGCCAAGTTATTCTTGCTTATAAACTATGAAGACATGTTAAATACTACATATTATTTAGAGTATTTTGCGATGGAATCAATGGCATTATCCAAATTCAGAACCAACAATGGAAGGTTCCGTATCAATCCTCATTGAAAATCACGAAAAAGCAAATATAACAATAACATCTCACATGGATTAAACAATCGTGAACAATAGTTGAAAATGTTCCCTTATTCGCTTTTGCAATATATTTTCAACTTTTAATTTCGCTTGTAGTCAGACTAAAATCTCTGCAAAATTAGTAACTTTTCGATTCATACGGACCAATACTTTTATGCAGATTCCAAAAATTAAAATATGTAAAAGTTAATAAAAATGTATTTCGGTTGAAATTATTGGACTTCGGATAATACCGACGTAAATCAAAACGGTAATATCAGGTGTGAGACACCTGTATGCCTGTTCCGTATAACCGGCCGGGTCTCTAGTGACCCAGCCATCATTGTATAAGGGTTAATAGCCGTCGTGCGCCATGGCACAGAGGTATCTGTGTTATGGGGTCGTACGGTCGGCTACACGTATCGCATAAAACCAGAATTACTTAAATGAAGTCTATAAATGAAACGAGCGGGTCTGTTGAAATTTTTTAGTTCGTTCATCTATTACGTTTTAATGGAGGAAGGGTTCCTTTCTCACTGCATGGAACGGCCACAGTAAAAACGCGTTATACCATCTTAAAAGAGCATGGATGATCTTAAAATCTTTCAAGAGAACGGCTTTGAGAAATACAGTCAAACCTGTTTTTGTGCGGTCCCTTTTTATGCGATTTTTTTTGTGCGATCTGTTTTATGTGATTTTTTCATGCGGTATATGAATGTAACACCCTTGTAATGTTCTCATCACTGGAAGATGCCCGTTTTGGACTACGACGAGTAGTATTGAATTTTGTGCATTTTGAAAAGTTTCTCGATGTTTAAAATGAGAAATTAACTTTTTTTAAATGTTTCCATGTGTAATTTAATTATTGGTTTTGTTTGGAAAACACTTTCTTGCTAACTTCGTAAATCTTTGAGGTATGTTCTAAGTGAGATTTTTTTTATGCGGTCTCTATCCCTCTATTATTTCAATTCCTTGAGATATTGTAGACATAAAATTACAGTTGTATTACTCTTGATTTTTTGAATTTAATAACTCTTACAGTATATAAGAGAAATATATACGGTTGTAGTATACAGGGTGTGGTCGCACGGGTGGTACAACCGGGCAGAGGTTGATTCTACATGTAAAAATAGGTAGGAAAAAACGAATATCAATTTTTCGTTCGACGCCTCGTCGTCGAGGAGACCGATTTTGAAAATGCAGCAAAATAAGCATGTTATTAGTTAGGAATCGTTTGACGCGTCTGACCATGATCAACCACTTCTACTTCCTGCATATACTGTAGCACGCGAAACCGATAGGATCTTTAAACTCGATTTTCTCGAGAACCAGGCGTCAAACGAAAAAATGTTATTCCTTCTTTTCGACTTAGTTTTATATGTAGAATCATCCCCTGCCCGGTTATACCACCCGTCCGGCCACACCCCGTATAAATATCGTAAACAAATACTCTTACTGTATATAAGAGAAAAACTAAGAAATGATGATAAACATTAAATTCACTTACACTGAACGTTCAAGATCATGGAGATGTTACGGCTTCCATGTCGATTCGATGCCTCGCAGTAGTAAGTACCGTTGCTGCGTCTGGGCACCGGCACTTTCAAATCGAAAAATCGACCTTCCATGATGGTGTCCGTCGATCCTTCGCGGAACCAGCGAAACATAGGTTCCGGATGCGAGCTCGCGTTGCAGCTCACGGTTTCCGGTATCGTGTCGACCGTGACGTTTACTATTTTCTTCGAGATCGTCATATTTTCCGGTGGAACTGTCGAGCAAAAAAAAAAAGAAAAAGAAAAAAAATAAGAAAACTTCATTTCACCGCTGCGACACTCGAATGATTCACGAGCTGGTCGAGCGTCACCGAAAAAGGAATTAAACCGGCACGTTTAAAGTCGATTTATACTGGTCCCGTTCAGCAAGCCAGGCGGCGGGCGAAGGGCGCCCGCGGGCATAGCTCAGGGCAATGTGACGTCAGCTGGAAAAATATTGTCGTAGACTGAATCGTCGAATGGGGGCGTGGTTCGTTGTCCGCCACGTCGCTTGCGCCCGGGGAACCAAATTCTCTGCCCGCACGGGCAATAGCTGAACGGGACTGATATACTGTCCGCACAGAACGGTTCTGTTTCGGTACAATACTACTTTAATAATACCTTTCTATTTCGTTTCCGTTTTATTCGCTTTCTAGAATCTGAGGATCAAGTCCAAAAACTATCAAGAAAGTCTAAATCATCGAGAGATCATTGTAACATCTGTAAGGTCGCATAATGTCGACCGTAAACAAGCAAACTGACAATCTATCGTCGTGTCGACTTCAAATCGGATTTCCTGGTATGTCTGAATGCTAATGGACGAGCATAATTAATTAAGATGACGTACATTCCACGTGGAAATGAGTGCTGCTGTTCACTCCTGGCCCGATGCCGTTCCCGTTGGTCCGACAGGTGAACTCCACGTTGTCTTCAGCTCTGTCGAGTTGTCCGCCCGGCCAGGCGGTGAGGTTCCATATGAGGGTCGACTGGATGCTCTCGAAGTCGTTCGTTCGCGGATCGGCCTCGTGGTAGACGTTCGATACATAGTATCGGTTCGTTTTCGTGAAATCGATTCGAGCGTCCTTCTTCCACCAGGTGATGTTACAGATCGGCGCGCACTCGACCCAGCACATGATGCTAACGTTCGGCGAGTTGTACACGTAGCCGTGATAAGGGGGCAGCTTCTTGATAAACGCAGGCGGCGCTATTGACAATCAAAGAACAAGTTCGGCCGTGTTTTGAACCGGTTCCGCCGGACATTGTCACGGCCGGGCAGAGATAAGGGTAACGCGGTATCGTTCCCATCGATGTGAAATACGTGCAATTTTCTGACCCAGAACAGACTATCGCGCGCGCGCGTTCTTCCGTTAGTTTCCGACTCCGTGGATCGAAACTACCCTTCGCCAGCGACGATCACTGCATCTTTCACCTAACTTTTTCGGCTTGCCGAACAATAAAACGACCCGGGTCACACGTATCGCTTGTTTTCCTGGTGGAAACTCTCGGAAATTTGATATTTCGCACCATTGTAATCCGTGCGGTATTACGAACCCTTATCTGTCCCTTAATTTTCTAACTTAACCTACTCAGACCTGTAATTAATTTCAGAATTTTGTTCGCGTAACGTTTTAAGTGCCACGTCGATGACATATCATCTAGAATGAGGATTTTTGTGCAAGATTAAAATCGTAGGTTCACTCTAAGGTGCCGAAGGTGCGTAGAGATTCATCTTCTTAATAATTTGATAAAATTCTTTAAATACTGTTCTGCATTCGAACCATTCATATTTGTCGCAAACGCATAAAATCTGTACGTAACTACAGTGATTTCTCTATATATGTCGCCAAGGCCTGGATGATAAACGTCGCGGAATTATCCCACTAACCCGAGAGGCCTCGGACGCCAAGGAGTATAAACACAACCGTGTTAGACTCGGGTATGTCTCCTGCATGATACATGGCTGGCAAGACCCGTGTTGTTGACACATACCGGGAATTCACTGTATTTAGTAAACCCTTCCCACAGCCCATTTTGTGCCCAGTCCTCGAATGGACAGCAACAGAATGAACAAAAGATTGATACGTCTACGTGTATCTTAGGCTTCAGTGTTTTCGTTCGCACGAGAAAATTTCAGTGGTACTAAATCATGAGGATAGAACAAAGGGGTGGGGGTGGGTGGTCGGAAATGAGTTTCAGTTTTACGCAACTTATTACAATGCCATTTCCCCGACTTCTATACGACTTACTGTCACGCGCAAGACGCACGACAGATTTATTTCGCTGTGGGAATTAGAAACTTTTACAACTAACTTTACAACTCACCAGACACGTCGATAAACGTGGAGGCCGGGTCCCCTTCACCGGCAGCATTGTAAGCGGCACAAGTAAAGTTCGCTTCAGTTTCCAAATTAACCGTGTCGATGGTAAGGGTGGCGTTATTTGCATCCGGTAGTATGTGTTTGCCTCGTAACCATCTAAAGCCATCCACCTTTGGTTGTCCCGGGTCCAGAACGGAGCAAGTGATGTTCAATGACTTCTTCTTTATTACCTGCTGAGGTTTGTACGAGATCGAGGCCGGCCCGGGTTTGTCTGTCGTTTGCAATGATACCAAAGTCATGACACGTTTGTTACGATTCCGCGTCCAAAGCTTTCGGCTTTCAAAGTCGTTCTAACACGCTCACCGTACTCGGCTACTAACCCTCCGGTACAACGGCTGACGGAAACTCAGTCACAGGAAGTACAGGAGTTAGACTTCCGGAAAAACTATTTATTTATTTCTTTGATCAAGCGCGCGGAATTTGCAGGCTTTCAATATTTAATGTACAAACCACTGCCATCCAATTCGCGTGAAATTGCATACATTTGAACTGTGATAATTTCGTAAACAATTATTTTGGACTCCAGTTCCATAAGCCATCGTTCATTTTATTTAGTAAATTTTTGAAAGTTTTTGAAGACGTTGGACTTTCCAGCATTTTTTTTTAGGAAAACGGGATTTCAGTTCCCCACCTGCTGTGGAATGTAGAGGCTTCAAGCTTTAAAATGAGTCCAGAGAATTTTTCGAGTTTAAATATTTTTTGGATCCACCGTATGCAATGCCTGCTTAGAATCTTAAAAATGATATATGCAAGCAATTATCTTCTCTTTTTGAATTTCCTGTACGCCGTAGAACTGTGAACGTGTTAGCAGAAATACTTATTTCATGTTTTATGTATATTCGTCCTTTTAAAATCATCATATGCTTTTGCAACAAACTTTTAAAATAGGATAACAACCTTTTCACACATCTAAAACGTGTGTAAATGATATTTAAAGTAGTCTCGACGCTCTTTGCAATATTACGAGTACGAAAATATGGGATACCATTCGACAAAATTATTGTGCTCAAATGTTACCCTTAGGAATTTGTAAAACAATATGTTCTCATGGAACAGACATTTTAGAATTTGTATAATAAACGTTCTAATCACCCCGAAAAATCGCAGAGATTCAAAGTAATTCAGCCATGCTAATAAAAACTACGTGGTTGAATGTTGCCACAGTGGCTTCTATGTGAAAAATGAATTTCTACAGATAGACAAAGAATTTTGTCGCCCATGTGTGAACTACACGGCAGTGAACGTGTTAACTGATTTTTCGAAGGCGACTGCGAAAAGATCGCAACCAGTGTGCAAGCAGTTTTGACGAATCTTTGCGGCGAGGCAGGCAAAATAATTTAGACCAACGGACTGCGAAGTCGAATCGTTGAGACAAAGAATAGGAGGGAGGAAAGGGGGATTGGATCGAAGGATTAAAAATTAAAAGAGCTTACAATGGACTATGACAGGCGCACTCGGTGAAAGTGGTCCCCAGCCAGCGTCGTTTCTGCCTTCGCAAGAGTAGTTCCCGTGAAAGGAACGACCTACTGCTTCCAGCAGCAGCTTGCTCGGATCAATATCGCAGAAAATTAAAGATTCCTCGGTGGTTGTGGTGGTCGCGGTGCTATTCCTCGTGCAATCCGGAAGTTCTTTCAGCAGCTCTCCGTCAAAGTACCAACGGACGGACGTCAGACTTGCTGGATTTCCAGAAACAACTTCGCAGGTCAAAGAGACGTTCTTGTGGGCCGACTCGGTCACCGGGCCATTTGGTTCCATTATCACTTCGACCACTGGTTTATCTGCAATCAAATCGAAAAACAAACCATAAAGCAACTGTTTTTCACAATATTGTTACTGCGGGCTTTTATGCATCTATGAAATTTAGTAAATTAGAAATTTATTAGAATCGTTAAGAAATCAATTTTTATGTGACTCCCTTTTCTTCTAATTGATGCAGACAATGTTTACTTTGTATAAACACGCAATAATGATTCACGCGCAGTAACTAGATTCAATAGGTTGTAACATAAATTCTAATAATGACGTTTTAGTTTATCATTTTAAAGAGTGTCCGAATATCAATCCCGGCCACTGTATTATTCCCGTATTAAATATGCTTTAAATTCATTACACAGTGTCACTCATAATTAATCGTGTGCTCGAAATTTTACGCTTCAACAATTTTTATAAATATCGGCAAAATGTCCCATGTCATTGTTAGTAGAAATAACTTTTCAGCAGAATAACTAATAGCTTTTTGATTGCACGGTAACTCGAATTACATGTGCAGTTAATTTTCATTGGTGGTTTTTATCCCGGTGAAAATTTTATATAGCAGATGAAAATTATGTTTCCTATAAGGAAAAGAATGCGTTGAAAATTTTATAAAACGAATTAATCGAGTAATACGAATAACGTTAATAAAGTCGGTGCGATAAAGCGATTATTACGGCGGTAAGTTGGTTCGATAAACAATGTTCAAATAAAAATGATTAATTTTGTTGATCAAGATTACGGAAGTATTTAAGAGAGGTTTGTTAAGGTATCTTCAACGAAATGATTCATAGTTAAAATTTGTGTACATGCAATCAGTTTTCATAGTATAATATTTGTTTGCTGACTGTTCATTATGTAGTAAATTATTTTACTAAATATCACTCCAGAGAATTCTTTCTTTTATATGTGTAGTTCCAGTTACTATTAGTCTCTAGATATTGATCGGCAGTGATCACTAGACTGCAGATCTCCATGTAAATTTCTATTTCTATGGGCTCTTTCATGCAAACCAAAATAAGAGAACAATGGAATTTGCAGATCAAAAGATTTTTTATGATGTAAATAAAATAGAAATGTTCCTGTGGTTTGTCAGTATAAATGTTTACTCGTATAATATAAATGTCTACTTCGATAGCCCCTTTTGTACGAACCGAAAAAAAAGAGAAACGTATTCTGCAAATGATACCATTTTTGACGGCGAAAACAAAGTGGAAACGTTATTAGAGTTCGTTAATATGAACATTTGCTTTTATTATATACAAATAAATTTTCCATTCTCGAGAGATTGTCAAAATTTATTATTTCACTAATTCTTTTTTAACGAAATTGCTATAGTTAAAATATTGTCAATTTTGTATTCAATGTCACTTTTTTCTATAAACTAAATCATGAGAAAAATAGATTCTGCAGATAAAATTCTTTAGGTGGAAATAAAATAGTACTATTAAAGTATTAAAATAAAAATGTTACCAGCGACTGTAAACGTAAATGTTCATTCGTCAATGATGAGAAAACTCCACAAATGCATAAAGATCTACCGATCGCACTCAATAACGCCCGAATAATCAATTGTCAGGGCGACCACATGATCACACTCTCTTTCCCGGTCCACTCGATAGCCGTCTCATTAAAATGGATCTAATCAATTTAAGAGACGGAATATTTTCCGGTTCTTTATGTTTCCGTGTGAATGTCGACTGGTGGACTGTTTTAAAAGTCTCATGGCTCATGCATTTTTTACGAGTCCGGCCGAAGCATAAAGATTTATGCCCGCCCGGTAAAACTATTCAAAGTAAACCATACGCTGGCCGGATGCTTGCACAACGTTGTAGGATGCGTGAAAGGAATCGATGTTGCACCCCGGATAAGCGACAGGGACAAGACAACACTTGACAATCTCGTGTGGACACGTCAATAAATCGATCTTTTTTTATTCTACTTTTTAAAAGTCCAAAACCTTAGAAATACTCTACCAATATTTTATGCTGAGCCCTGCAATGATATCCTGGGATCTCTCATGACCTCTATTTCTTTAGAACATTACGATTCCATGTGTAATCTTAAATTATACACTCACAAGTGTCTCAGAAAATTTCTACGAATTTTTGGAAAGATCCCAGTTTAGACAGACCCCTGGTCATCGCATATAGCCTAATCTGACGTGGCAGAGAACCAGCCGAGTTTGTTGTCAGACGCAGGCGGCAGATTGACAGCAAAGTCTGCCGCCAATCTGATGGCAGACTGTTCGCTGGGACAAAATAAATAAAGAAAAATATTCGGGGAAAAATTTATACGCTGTACCACCCGAGGTTATTATATAAAAACGTCTCTATGATATAATATCGACCGTATAAACAAACAGGTAACACGTGAATTACCTTCTACTCGAATAACTTAGCGCCAAATCACAGCAGTTATTTTTTTTTGTATAATATTTCCAGACGGATTAGCGGATATTTTTGCTTTGTTGCTACACAAACGAAAAAGATTGAAAAACAACTATGCGTGTCCGTGTATGCGTAAATTCCATCGTACGGAACAGTGAACTAACAAACCTCAAATATCTAGTCAACTGTGTTACGTATCCTGCCCCCGTATCAACTTTCCCGGGTCTCGTTTGCCATCGGTTTGGAGAAAATTCATCAACATTGTTTAATGTTGCAGCAGTCCCGTTAAGGAGCGAGGCCCCGAATCACCACGAGAAGAAAACTCCCGCGGATAGAATCCAATCAGTAGATTGGCTGGAACATTTTTTATCCGCGAGGTAATCAAGATTTCAGCAAGTTCAAAACAAAAGAATCCGAAGACCGTCCGCGGAGTTTACCCGGGCGGTACTAGAAGACGGAAAAACAACCACCGCACCGGGCAGAAAAGAGTGGATGGCTGGGCGAACTAATTTTCCGCGTTCGAATCCTCGACCCCGCTTCCACGGATTGTTTCTACAAAATAATACAACACTCTCGAGCGTTATTAAGACCGCAATTAGAATTCCATTGTACCGTGATCCTGTTTACGATCCACCGGCGTTTACCTTCGGAGGAAATTGTTGATACAACAACGAACCGTGGGAAACCGAACTCGATCTACGCGGATAAATTAACTTCGCGGCTGAAAAATTCATCGCTCCTCTCGCGTAAAGCTTCTCTGAAAAACAGAATTATTTACTGCCGCGCTATATTCAGCGCACGGTTTCTGATTCAACGCGAATATTGCAAAAAAAAAAGATAGCAAGTGTGTAATTATTGGTAGGCTGCGGATTTTTATGCGAAACAAAAATAGTCTGCACCAACTTCAATAGGCAGGAGTTCAGTGAAAATGTTAGTTTCAATACATTAAAAGTATTATACGAATACTCAGTATAAAATTCAGAGGATTTTGAACGCGTGCTTTATGGAACATTCGAAGACTGCTGATATATTAAAAAAATAAGAGAATAAATTTTTCGTGTGACGTTTCGTTTTCAAGGAAATTCAATTCGAATGTTTGTCGAGTGCACCTGCATTTGGCTGAATCCCAAAACAAAAAATTTGTAACCTATTTTCGCACGTATGTATTGATTCTGTCACCTGTACGTGTTGGTCATCCGCACGTACATTCGACACATATGCAAATTTGACTATCTTGAAACGGTGTTGTTATTCGTTCAAAGTTCACTGTCTACTAACGAATAAATAGTGTGCTGCAACACTAATTGTTTTATGTTGCGACTCGTTGAATATTGTTGATCCCTTTCTTCGCCATCGGCTTCATAGAACAACGAGGGTAGATACGGACCGGGTTTAAGATATCGGATGGCATTGACTTTCTCAATATTTCTGTTGTTCCGTTTAGATTTATGGTCAACGCTTCCTCCAACAAGTTTCCTATCTTGTTCGTGCTTGACCGAAATGTAGAGCAATAAGCGTCAGACGCAACTCCGGCCCGACAGTTTAGATATGCTGAATTATTTCAACAGTTTCTGCGCGACTGTTATCGAATGTTTATTCTCCGACTCGGGGTCATTCCGCTCCATTCGATAAAAGCACATCGAAATTTCAAGTATAACCCACCCGTTCCCACTGGAACTGATCATTTCCTTTCGAACAACATCACGGATTCAATGTACAAAATATTCTCGTCAGAACGTTTCTCGAATTTTCGAATCTTGATTTTCTAGGTTATGTAACGAAAACGTTCTACATCAATTACAAGCTGCTGCAACCAAACAAAAATTTATCTCTTTTTTCAAAAATTTCCATAAATTAATGGTAACTAGACAGCGGATCTTTATGCAAAATAAACGTTTCTTTTACGTGAATTACAACTAGAATATTGCAACAATTTAAGGTGAAATAGAAATTCTTAATATGTTTAATAGTTTGAGAATAATATAAGAGTATCTTTAAAACTTTCTAATATTTTTACTCTTTCAAATTGCACCTACTAATTTTTATCGTAAATGCATAAAATCCGTTGTCTAATGTTAATATATCACAATACTCTTGAATCTCATATTTTTTACCTTCTCGTTTTCGTCATGAAAGCAGAAAAGCCGCAAAAGACACTATTACGTGCACCAAATACATTGAAAGCATGATTGGCGTTAAAAATAGTGAAGCAAAATTCGAGACGACTGGTAATACCGCGACCGGTACAGTTCCATTGTTTTTAAATGATCCATTTCACTTTGCACAGAGGCGACGAAACGGCCAGTGTCTGTCGCACGCAAAAATGTTTTTATGAGCACCGATGATCGACGTTCGCGTACACGCAGAGGGAAACAGAGGCACCGGGGAAAAATAGTTCCGTTCCGTTTCGCATTACAGCAATTTGTCGCGTTTTGGTCTGGTAAACGATATTTATGTGTCCATAAATCGTCGGGGATGCCCGGTTCCCGAGCCGATGTCCAAACGTATGCGCCGTTTGCCTTTTTCATTAACAAACATAATCCATTCAACGTTCTTCCTTTACCGCCGCTGCTGTTTTCCAGCCTGTCGATCGGAAATCGCTGGCCCATTTCGGAGGATTCGTCCAACACACACGATTGCCGGCCTCAGTGTTCATCAACTTAGCCGGAATTATTGCTAATTAACACTGGCACATATTGGCCACGTGATTCTACAGGCCGATTAAAATAAGATCAAACGAGACGTGTGCGTACCAAAGCTAATTGAACAAATATATAGGTTTATAATGTACATTTGATATTGGTTTTAATTAAGTGTTCCATTAATATTGAACGAGTGTCGAGTTAATTATGATAATTCCGGGCCGGCGTATTTTATTTTTTAATATGCACGTGGCGCCGTCGGTATGACGCGCGAAAATTTCGACTAACTTCGTTTAAGTGATCACGAGTAATTGAATTTATTTATTACAGGATAGAAGTATGAATTTGAGTGTCGAGAAAATTTGTTCACATACCTAACAGTATTACAATTATAGAAAACTCAAAAATAAAAGAATATACGACTAAATTCTCATTCTGTATTATTCAATTAAAATTGCAGAGCTACCGGATGAGGCCAGTGTCGCCAGATGAGGAAACGGAGCTCGAAATTAGGGGAAAAAGTTATTCTCTATCCGACAGAGATGGAACGCGTCACGTGATCGGTACGAATCGTGGGGAATAGCGCGGTAGAAGGAGAAATTAGAGTGGTTTTGATCAGGCGACATGGGTGGGGCTAGGCCAAGCCTGGACAACTTGCGGCTCGCGAGCCACAGAAGACTCCTCCCTACTCCTGATTCCTCCCCACCACGCCCCTGTGGAGTGTAGATGTACACACGAAACAGCTGATAGTGGGGGAAGCTGTTCTGTGTATGCCGAGGGCAAGAAAATCGCTGCCCGTGCGGGCAGACGCTGAATAGCTCCCGTTAAAAGGATCAACGGTCTCAGATAAATTGGTCAGTTACTAAGCGTGTGGTAAATGGCGAGTTTCAGTACTTACACAAGACGTCGACATCAACGACATCGTCCGAAACGGATGTGCCCACGTTATTGTCTAAAATGCACTTGTAAGTGCCTATGTCACTGGCTGACGCATTTTTCACGGTAAGCGCTGTTTGCTCCGTGATGCCACCTTCATAATGATCTTCGGTCAACGTTATCTTCTTGTCGTCTCGTAGCCTGAAAAGTAAACGTTATAGTTAAGATAGGCGAACTGACTAAGATCGTGTAGCTCCGTTCGGCTTAGATCAAGATTTTACCGGATTCATGAATATTCTTTTAACAATATTTTCTTTCGACGTCTATTTAATACTTGTTCCCGAGGAGAACTAAAGTAGTATTTCAATGGGAAAAATTCGCTAAAAAATGATATCTGTAATCAATTTAAACCAACTAAGGCTCTCATTGTAAGTCAGCCACGAATTTCTTTTTACTAATCAGATTAATTCCTTTTATTTGAGTTGCATACTTTTCTAATGGTACTCAGTTCTTTTCAGTTCGGTTTTATACATAATAATAAAGCTATGCAAAAATGTGAATTCACACGACCATCCGCGGTGTTCTAACCATCGCGCTTTTGAGCGTGTAATATCTACTTTTATCCAGACGTATGTTGGAGGTTTTTCAACAAAACGCGCGCTCGCAAAGCTGACGTCGACGATCGAATCCTTTCGCGGCCGCGTTCACATGCATCAGTGTGAAATATGGTTTTTAGAGCACGCTACAAAAAACATAATAAATCATCCCGATAGATTCGCGCCTTTTTATTTTGACATTTCGAGTGCTACTACCAGGGATGTACGCGGATGCTTTAAATCCGGACTATTCAAGCATCGCCGACGCAAAGTACTGGTGCTATCATTTTATGATGCTGAGCTACGCACACGAGAGTCGCAAAACGACGAAATCGCTAGCTGATGCCTAAGTGTATCAACAAAAGCGTTCAAATTTTTAATAGTGCATTGCATCGTCTCTAGTATTAATCCTTTTTGTCTGGAGGAAGCTTAAAAATCTATTGACATTTTATTCGGAATAAAATATTGCTAAAACAGCAATTGTGTAATATTCAATTATAAAAGTAGATTTGGGACATTTGTACTTTACAGGTGTGTTAAATGGGGTACTTATTTTTATTGTAATTGTGAGAAAAATAAGAATATTACTTTAATTTAGACTTATTAAAACTACGGAATACCGGGCCCGAAGTTTGTAACCACGGAAACATTTATTAAATTCGTTAATGTCCATTTCGTTAAATTTTACGTTACATCGGTTTTATTAGATCCGCAATGAAACATTTTCTCGGAGTAAATCAACAAGAAATAGAGAAGGTCGTAGCCACCGGCAACAGCACGAGATACTTCTATGGTGTTTTTCTTCTATTTTCAGTAAACTATAAACCTGCGGCCATAACGCGTGTTCCGTGAAATAATTCCGCGGAGAATGTTCTTCGGGAGATATTTTTTTAAAAAATCGGTCTCGTAATTCTACGTGTCTCTGTATTTCAAGTGGCCGGGCGCTCCTTATGAGAATCAATGCGTTTTCTCTGACAAAATGCCGGCAATTCATGTAAGTCAGATTCAATTTCAGTAAAGCTCTGTAAACAGATAGGATCGAGATCCTTCTCCATCGCATTTAAATAAGAAAAGCATATTTCCTCATCATTGTATTTTATTTTCACTGCCAACGTGGATCGTTGCACGTTTAACGCTTTATATCAACACTGAAAATTGTTTATGATGTACGATAATGCTGTATTTCATAGCTTCAATATATATTTTTATGCCTTGAAACTAACCGAATTCATTATTATCCGAGAAAGTAGAAATTCATAGTTAGATTATTATTTATCATCTAAAATCTAAAAAATAATAAAAAATATAAAATTTAAAATAAGCGGTAATTAGTTGATAGTAAATTTATTTTATAGCTTACTGATCAGGTGGAAATTAAGTTTCGACACGGTTAATATTTTTTTGTTTCGCGATCGAAACGTAAACTACTTTGCGATGCTATTGTGAAATACTAATTATAGTGTTAGTCTTGAATTATTGGCTTCTTAAAGGATTGCAATTCAAGTAAAGTTTGTTTTCAATCTTCTTAATTAACAGCTACAACAGGTTTAATTTGATACGATTGTTTCTAAAAATCTGACTGTAGTTTATGCAGATAACATTTACAGGTATTTCTCCTTTAAATATTAAACATTCTGTAATAGAGTAATTTTTATCGGATGTTCTTCAAATTTTTCATTCGTAAATTGCAAGGCATTTCAAATCTCAAAGATTAAAAATTTCCCATAAAAAATTGCAAATGTTTTTTTCAGACGTTCTGTCACATACAAACTCATCGAAATGTATGGGTACTGTGTACACAGCTAAAAAACATTCCAGCAGCGGCGAGCAACGTTATCGGACAGAAGTTATGTATTTCTGTTTTAGGTGTCGTATTAACCTTTTGAATACCAATATCCGTATACGGTCGATAAACAGGTTTACGATTACTTTACTTTGCGACTCGTAAAAGAATTTTCGTCGTAAACAGTGTTGCATATGGACTAAGTGACACCATCAATTTTGATATTTGATGCGAGTTTTGAAGCCCTATATTTCGAAAATGTCTGCCGCGCTAGGTGCCCAACAAATATTTAACAACATTCACGCTAATACTGCGTATAATAATATTCTAACCATTTATAGTCCAACTGGAGTCATCAAGCGGTCCAGTGGACCAAGTCTTTTAACCTTTTGCACTTTTGCACAATTAATATACATTTTTTGAAATCGGCAAATATAAAATATAAATCTAATAGACATTATATTCGACCTAGAACGTGCACTTAAATGTTTAGCAATTTATTAAATAAATTGAACACAAGTGAAACGAAAATATATTTCATCTTTTAATAATTCCAGTAGATTGAAGAGAATGTTAAAATAATTTTATACTCTTCAAATGTCTTTACAGTTTTCGCGGGCACGTAAGAAATGCGAAAAATCCGTCGTAAAATTCCAACTATATTTAAACAAGTTCCTCGGCTCCAGTTCCACAGCCTGGCAGGTAACTAATGAAGTTCTCGGGGTTTACTTTTAACATGAGAAATCGCCGGAACTTACTCCGTCACTCGGTATTCCGTGGTACACGCAGGCGCTATAGAAATGAATTTTAGAAAGGAACACTTTGCAGACCGAGCCGGTATAATGCGGCATTAAGTCGATAAAGAATCTGTATTGTCGCCGCCCAAGTTCAATCCAATCTTCGCCAACTAAGGATTAACTTCTCGTTACTTCCGTCTTGTTTTATAACATAGTTAGCCGTTGTTGGACAAAGCGCTATAAACTTCTGAAGCCGTGCACCACCGTCAATAAACCTTGCGAGAGCAGTTTTCTACGAGAGCGAGGCGCGATTCAAAGCAAATGCTTGTACTTTGATGCTTTCCGGCGTTCCTTGGAACGACATAATTATTATATAAGGACACCGAGAACGAAAGTGTCTGGCAGACTACACAGTCGGCGGTAGGCCACACTCTGGTAAACACTGTTACCGTTTCACTCAATTTTCCGAGGTACAATTCCAACCAAGATTAACTTCCTTCGAACATCGTGTGTTTATCTCTTTGAAGAGCCTCTAAGATAAAGAAAATCATGCTAGCGGATTTAATGAATTTCTGGTAAAAATGGATTGATGAAATTCGAAATTATAAAGACAGAAGAACCGTCACCTTATTTCTGACCGATTAAAATTATCGAACGAGGCAACGCATTTTTATTTAACTTGCGGTTCGTATAGTTGACTTGGACAATTTGTTAATAAAAATATCCGTGGTCTCCTCAAAATAAAATAATTCCCTAACAATGAATTTATTTTCTATTCAAAATATATGTCAGAAATAATCACGTTTGTCACGACTAATTTTATTATACTAATGGAGGGAAGAAAAAAGGAAATATGGAAACAAGGTGGGTGGACAGATGAAAACTAATTTTGTTTGCTGGATGCCGTAGAGTCTCGTGGGACTAGTGTGACCGTGCAAAAACTTCAGAATAGAATACGAAATTTTGCTATGTACAAGGTCTCTATTTACAGGATTTTGCACCCACGGTTTTTAGACCCGAGGTCTCGCCGGGATAAAGCCTTTGGTTAGTCAGCCAATGAGATGAAAGGAGTACTGACGGTACGGAGCTGGTCTAGACTATGGAACCCAGGGGTCCAGTGCTGAAAAGTGAGAGGCTCTGAGACTAGGAACTGCTGGAACCGTGAGATTCAGTCTAACACTGATACGTTTCACTCTTTTATTAAATTTTAGTGAAATTGTTTTAAGAAGCTTGGTGAATTAAATATTTTGATTCAGCATGTGACGATGTTGAAAGAAACTATTATGTAGGAACTGATGCTACTGTAAGATTCAATGCAGCACTGATGTGTTCCATCCTCTTATAAAATTTTATAAGTTGGAATAGCGGAGTTAACAGAAAGTTTACGACTAACTTGGGGTTTGCATGAAGAGATGCAGTCTAGTAATAAAACTTAATAGATCTGCAATCTAGTAATAACTATTTCATAAGTTAAACATAATCTCACCATGTTACATTCGTTAACGTTGCCGGATTCGCATCGTAGTCGCAAAATATCAGAATGTCTTCGGTTTCGTTGACAGTGATGTTCTGCGGTTTCATCGTCACTATCGGCGGATCTGTAACAACCAAAATAACATTGATCGTAAATAAAGGAGCTATTCAAATAAATTAATCATTTTCACATCATTTTAAAACAGAATAATTTTTTAAAAATTGGACCGAACGACCTAACTTTCCTTGTGCAATTAGAAGCATTGATTTGCTAAATGACGCGCAAAATTTTGGAAAAATTGCAACTGGTAGGAACTCACGGCAAAATAAAAAAGGCACTTTTTAAAATTTATTAGACCCCCTGAAGAAAATTTAACGCATGTTATGAAATAAACGTTCTGAATTAAAATTAAGTAGATTCTAATGATATTTGCATCTGAAAATCGGACATTTCTAACGCAACAACCTAATGTTCATTCATTGTTTACTGGAGCGAGCAAAGTACAAGGCGTCAAAATAGTCGCCCGCTGAAGGGACAATAAAATTCGTCGAAAAAAGGGGGCAGAATCTTGTCCGGAAGGGGGGTTTTGTCCGCAAAAATATGTCGTGGGTACGCGCGTCGTGCGGTCCGGAATGAAAATAAAAAGCCGGGCGGAAGATCCTAGTCGGCGTAGGGCGCAGGTTCGTCCGCGTTCCGAGATATGTTTAAACACTGGCGAGCGCAAAATGCCGGGGCATAAAACAAAACCCCCTCCCGCAAGTACATAGTCGCGAGAGTGGCCTGTCTAAGGGGAGAGAAGTTGGAACGGTGCCAGCTTCGAGTTTCTCGTTTCCAATCCGTAGATAGCTTTCGTGCTGGCTACAAAACGAAACTTCTCCCCGTCGCTTCGCGACGTAACTGGAAACATCAACGAGATATACGGCTATCTATCTTTCTTTTTCGTATCGCGGTAACGGGATCTCTGCCCCGTCCTCGAGCCCTCTCTCACGGACACACACCCCCTCCCTCGCCCCTACAAACGTAATTGAAAGATACAAGAAGTTGCTTATAAGCGACGGGATTATCGGAAACGTCCATCGGGATTTAACGTTTTCTCGCCAACGGTATCTCGAGATCGGACCCGGGGAGATGTCCAACCACACCCTCCCCCCTCCGACGGAAATGCAGTTAAGGATCCTTAAGAACTGATTTTTGGGTCGAACACGTCCCCCCTGATTTAAGGTCCCCTGCGAACCGCCCACCCGAAGGTCTTGAATTTGTAACCGACCGCTGATAACGCCTCCATTTTTTATCGAGCCGCTGATAGCAGCTCTGATTTTTTCGAAAGCTCTTCCGGTATTTTTGCCTCGCTTGATGCTCCTCCGGCGACTTTTTCCTAGCATAATTAACCCGCAAATGGGGTCGTCGGGTCGTTACACTGTGCTACGAATCGGCAATCTAGCCGGGGCAAAAGTCCGTTCGGCGGCCGTGTTAGAATCTTTTCATTTTTATTTTTGGGGATTTGTCCGGAAAAAATTTTCAGCTCGAAGGAGAAGTCAAATTTTCACCTGGAAAAATTTTAAATCTAATTATCATTTAATTTGCGCGTCAGGGATATTTTTCACGAACCCGTCGCGCGGATAAGAGTGTTTGATTTTGCTTTTTGGCCTTCCTCGTTGCATGATCGAGCAACAAATTGGCAAGGAGTGATTTATTCCGGTTAATTGAAACTATGATTACGTGCTTTAACCGGGGTTGAAGAAGCAAATTGAAAGGGTGCGATAAACCAGGAATATACACGTTCATCCCTCGCCGGCGAGGCGTAACTTGATCTCCGGCCTCGGGTATATCGGATGTTGATCAAACGTCGCACAGAAAAAAAAGAGGAAAAAAAATTAGGGCAAAGAATGTCGGAACCTTCATGTAGTTTTATTTCTTCGGATCGTTGAGGCTAAATTAGAGGCGATTCTTTACGGCTTTTTTGCGAGCGGGATCGTTTCCCCTGCCGAGAAAAATTTCCGTTTAACCGTGAGCTTTTAGTTTCCCATGTTTTCGGCGGAAGACAATTGTACGAGAATCATTTGTCTAAGCAAGCCCCGGCGACAATGGCCGCGACAGTAAGGGGGGAATTTGATCGGAAACTGTTCTTTGACGAAAATGGTTAATCTCAGCGAAATTTATATCGCCCCCTTTTACATCCAATCGAAATTTATCGGCAATCTATAATGTTCGGAGTCGCCATCCTCCCCAAAAGATACTTAAAATATTGCACCGTCGGTTCGTTACTTCGTTTATCATCGTACACTTCAACGTAATTGGCACTGCTTCTCCATTAAAAGACTTTAACGACGCCCCATGGTAATTTATAGCTCCGTTTAATCCACGATTATGCGCATTCCATTAACACAAAAACAGTACTATAATGAAGACAACCACGGTTCGACGCGTACGTTTTCAGTTTTACTAGCAATCCACGGGAAAACGTGGCAACTATAATGTTGCAGGGTGCCACCGTCGATGTAGCTTAACTATTTCATTAATTATGATGTACTCATTACTAAACAGATTAATAAGACACCGTCTCCACGTTGATCAGAAAATCAATATTACGAGCGGGCGAAATTTAATTATGAATTTTGCAATAAGTATAAATTGCATAAACATGGACTTCATAATTTCAATGAGCCTAATTTCACTTGAACCTGATTTTACCGTTAAAATTGTCGTGAACAATTTATTGAGAAATTTTCAACCGTTGATCTTCGATTGTACAATGGTTGCGCGAAGTTGCCGGCAAGTAAAGCGCTAAAACAAAATAACTTTTAAATCTCGGTGCCCGGAGAAATAATGGAAATAGCATGCGCGCGAGCGGTGGCATATATTACAGAGAAACAGACGCATTAGGGGAAAGTTATGTCTCACTTACATAAAACTTCAATCGTTGTGAACATTTGCATTGGTTCCAGGTTTTCGGAGCGTGTGACCGAGTTTTCGGCGTAACACTTGAACGTTTGGCCGTTGTCGTACTCCGTGGCGGTAAAAGTCAAGTAACTTATGGTTTCCAGCGTGCTGTCGTTCTGCGAACAAAAAGTATTAAAAGAATATTAAATCAGCGTGGCGTTCGTTATCGAGTGTACTCCGCCGCACTACGTCAACGTTCAAACTCGCGGAAACGAGCTACACCAGGACTGGATCATGCGATATTTCGAAGTGTCTGGTATGAACTTTTACTATTATTGAAACGGTACTTTTACTTTTTTTGGCAACTTGCTCCCCACGGGACTCTGACGGCATTATTTATTTTTTTTTTTTTGACTACTTTTAACCGTGTCATACGTTCGCGACAATTTTAGGAACGAGCTTTGCAATAAACTTTCTGCTATATAATTCTTTTGTACACTTTCGAAATGTTCAAAAGCGACGTGAACAAAATTTATTTTCAACTTTATAAAATCATGGATTTTATATGATTAACACTAGTACTACCGAGCCCTAAACGTGACTTAGACTCATCCCTTTATGGTAGCAGCAAGATTGAATTTGCTCAGGTTTCATACGATTTTTATGGTAACATGTACTCCAAAAAAGAGATACATTAAACAATTTCTCGTGAAAACATTTTCATAGTTTCAGTAATCGTGAAAGAAGAGATCATCCACCAGTCAATTTTGACTGTTTCGGTAGTTCTAGTGTTAACTTAAGAATTTTATTCTGTGTACACTCCTGAGCAGAGACGCCGGATTAAGATTTGTCTCCCCACTATGCTTGTCATGTGACGCGTTTCGTCTTTGTCGTGCATGCGTCACAAGGTCACGTGACTAATCCGACACTGGCAGAGGACAGGGTAACTCTTTCCCCTCAATTCTAGTCAGTTTCCCCGACACCGCTTCCGAGATGTCGAAGAACTTATTCTCATTTGTTTTTAACGTTATAAAATGTTTACTTCGTAAAACGTGCTTTTCGTTTGTTTCGGCCTCTTCGAGAAAGTTTTCAAAAATTCACACGCGCGTCGCAGTTTGTTTGGTGTTTTAAAATTTACAAGAACACTTGTTCTCAATTACTGAATTTCGCAGTAAAAATAAATCATTTTACGCAACTCGACTTCATCGGCTCGCATCCGATGAAACGCGGACGACATAGTGTTTTTTCAAAACGACGCTTTATTTTTTAGCAACAGTTGGTCGAGAACGTTCCGTGCTTCTACATTGTATCATAGATTTTGAGGTTAAAACCATCTGGCAAAACAGACCGTTCCATTTCGCGAAACGTACACATTCGCAAAATCCGCGAGCGCGTTTCATATTTTTTCTTCGGTGTTCGATTTCATGTGTTGCAGAACAATAAAGAAGCGTGGGCTGTATTTGTTTTCCGCCAAGCGCAAAAACATGATGAAAAATATTGGAAGAGGGGGGAGGGGGTGGAAGAGAGAAAGAAAAACGAACGACTGCAGCCAGGAGTGACCGCGCTCAATTAGAGAATAGAGTTTGTGGACCCATCACTTGAATTATTTCGTTCCTTTTTTTTTCACGCCGCGGTTTCGCTGTTCCGCCGCAATCCACTCTCGTCAAGAAAAATGTTTCCAATGCTCGAGCGAAGATTCCGTCCCGGTCGATGAACAAACAAAGGTTCGCTAATTGTCGTTTAAATGGATGCTCGAGGCTCCGCACAAACGTCAAGTAGGAGGTTTCTTAATGAATCGTACTGAACACGAAAAAATAAATATTTTCAAAAAACCCTGCGTGCTTCTTTAGGCATTTCGAATGTAGATTCGAAGAAAATTGTTTTTTCGTTCTATGTCAAAAAATGTGGGTCTCTCTCTCAAAAAAAAAAAACGTAATAGGTTTTGTGAGCGGTGGCGCCACCATTTTGAATCGTAAAAATACAAGAAAATATTTTTACAAAATTATAAAAAAGGAAAAAGTGTCTAATTTATTCATGCTCTTAGGTCGTTTACTAAGAGAACGCAAGGAGACTATTTCTCTTTAATTTTTGGTCGAGCGCACGCCTTTAAGAGCTAGCTATAGTGAGCGGCTATAGCCGAGCGACCTCTATACGAAATGAGTAGCTCATTAAGGGGGTGGAGTTCGGACAGCCCGACGGTTGAAAGTTTCCGCAAGACCGTCTTCACTTGCCGGGTCCTCCTGGCTCCCTCCTTCAACCGTCGCATCGGCTGCGCTCCAATGAACTATGACTCTGAGTTATTAGACATAGTCTCCGACAATACGGCGAGTCGTATTCAAAGGAAATCCTATTAATCCCGGGCGCGGGATTATTTCGCCGGGTCCGTTTATTTCTTTCTTTCTGCGATGCGATTCTCCCCGTCGACCTCGGGGCGACCGTGGACCAAAACACGGCCGGGAGGAACGTTTCGAAACACGGCAAATGGCAAAGGCAAAGAAACACAGAGGCCCGGGCATCAAGGTTGCTCAGGCGCATCCACTTAATCTCGCGTTCACCGCGATGTTTACATCGACGAGCGTTTGCGGCACATAATTACTTGGCTCTATGCAAATTCTGTCTGTTGCCAAGTTCAAAGCCGCGTGATTCAGTCGTTGAGTCACTCGCGCCATAATCAAGCACTCGATAAACAATGCTAATTATGATCCGTGACGCGCCCCGTAAACCCGAGCGCTAGAACCTGCAGCCATCCGCGTCCGCGATAATACGATTCACAATTCTGGCAGGAGCAATTAATGACACGGTAAATCCGTGCACGATGCTAACCGCATTTCACTAATGGAAAGTTGTATTCCCCCCGGAGGTGGAGCCGGGAATTAGTTAGGATTCATAATGCCAGCCAAAATCTTACCTTTTCAAAACCGCTTTACATTCGACCCCGCCCGGAGCCAGTTTAACCCGATCTACATACACGTGTACGTGTGCGTGCATGTGTAGACAGGACGAAACTCGAAGCCGTTCACGAACAAGGAGCAGTCGAACTAATTGTGCGCGTTGCTTGTGTATGGTTTTGCAATTGACCGTGATTGTTCGGGGTTCGTTCGTTACACGTGCACCGACGAGCGAAACTTTTCGATCGGCCCCAGAGATTGAAACAGTCATTCAACTTTCTAAGCGGTACTCTGGCTTTTCATTTTCACAAAACCAATTTTTTTGATAGAAAGTGCTATAGCCCGAATCGCCCGTAATTTTTTAAAAGATACCTTCAAGTTGTGCGCATCCGTTCCGACAAAGTTGAATCTTAACATACAGTGTTATACTCTATGGCTAGACCCGTGTTTTGGACATATATCGAGTAAACACTGTACTAGAAAATGTGTGCTTCGGAACACATTTAAATTACCGAACGCGTGCATCGAATCTCAAGCAATTGAATGCGCAGCATAACTCGTCGCGAAATATTGTTTTATATTTTTCAATGTCGGTGTTGCCACAATTAATTTTCTGTTGCGAGACAAAACTGTACCCAGCATGAAATTAATGAAATCGCAAATGAATGTAAATAATTTTGTGAAAGGAAATAAGAAAAAGGACAAACTGGTAATTTGTTCATGAGAAGTTCGCGATGTTGCCGCTTTGCCGCGTTCAATTATGTTACCAATAGCCGAATTGGTAATAATAATGGCAGCGCGAACGAGGATCAAGTTATCGTTTCTTAGAAAGCGGGCAAGAGGAGGATTCGATTTCTTATTCAGCCATCCAAAGTGAAGTGACTTTATAGCTTCAGATATTGCCATAATGGATTTATGATGGCGGCGAGGCGTACAGATCTACGATATACGTGTATGGGTTATTACACCGTCGCAGAGCGAAATGACATATAATGATTTTCCGATGCGAGAAGCCTGGAACACCTTATTCATCTGTGAAATCACTTTTTCATACCCGAATAAGAGAACCTTTGTTCAGTCAACGACTCATGAATAATTGACTGTCGATTGCTCGATACTCGAAATACACGAGGACACAAAATATGTATTGCATGGCAAAGTGTCGGAAGCGAACGTACCGTCAAAACGAAGATACAAATTCGAGCGATCAAGTTGCTGGAGTCACAGTAATAAAATCGAATTTCTTTTCTATGCGACGAATAACGAATAACAGTGTTAGACTATATGTTCAAGACGTCGGCAAATGGCGCTTGAGCCGAGCGTCTCTGTTGCTAGCCGTTATTTCGGGGTCTATAGAAATTAATGTAAGTGTTCTTAACCGTCTTAGTTCTATGCAAATGCTCTTTGCCCTTTGTGTTTTTTATTTCTTTTTAATCCTTTGCAATCTAAGCCACAGATTCTAGACTCGTAATGTCCCCTTAGAGGGGACATCCGAGTGCAAAGTGTAACATTGTGTTCTAACCTGTGGTTGGTTAGAATCAGAGTTTTCCATTCCTTAAAAAATAGGGAATGTGCGGAAATAAATTATATGTCTGAGTATAAACGTCGTGTGTTGAATTAAACAAATTTTTTTCCAAGAAGTTTATTGTAATCGATTGTCTTCGAATCGTGCAAGTCGACCTACATCTCAGCGAAATATACCGAAAACGTCGGCCGAATTTCAGTAATTGCTTTCTCGCTTCAAGTATCATCAACTACGGATTCCGTTTATTCAGAGGACAAAGTAGTTTATTGCTCGAGAACTTGCTGCGAGAGACATCGGGACAGCTTATGCTGCGAGCATAGCACTTTGTTAGTTAAAATATTTGTTCGTCGAAATGTCCAACTACGTTAACACGATTCCAGAAACTTGAAAAAATTCCCTGACAGACAATTTCTGAAAGTGTCCGACGATACAGTTGGTCTTCGACATAATCGAAATAACCTTCGTTGTCGCGTTTCGTAAACTGACGATAATACAGCGATTAGTTGGTTGAAACTCAAAATGAATCATGAATTTTATCGGATTAATTCGTGTGAAAACTTCTGTATTCACTTCAAAAGATGGAAATGTGGGGCACATGGTAGATATCTAAAACATACATTTTTTTTCTTCAAAGTTCAAGAAGTTCTACAGGAATGCGTTTTGAAGTCGATTCGAAGTAACCTCTCGAAATCAAATCGTTGTTCACCGAGATGTCGCGATCGGGACTCGTCGATACTTCGACACGGACTCGAGTTTTGGATTTACTGCTCGGTACTTACAGCGTTAAAGAATTCCGTGCTGTGACTAGAACGAATCAACTGTACGTCATAAAACCGGTCGAAAAATATCATTTACCCGGAGTCCGACAGCTTCGGACAAATAGATGGGTGCAGGACCCGGCATAGCTGTTTCTGTCGATTAAACTCCGACGTCGCGTACGTTTCCAGTCGAAACAACGTCGTCGTCGTTGTCGTCGTCGCCGGCCGGGATAAAACGCCGGCCGACTTAGTCGCGTTAATTTTGCAAAACCGACACGTACACCAATTCTGAGACGGTACTCACGTTCTCCTGCACTTTCGTCTGGAACATCTCGAATCTGTCGTTGCCCTCATCCAAGTACTTCGTGCCATTCTGCCAGGTGACGTTCGCCGCGGGTCTCGCTGCTCGTACCGTGCACTGCAGAAGGATAGTCGTTCCTCGTACGACGTGGCCCACCACCCCGTTTAAATCCATTTTCAGCGGTCGGACTGGAAAAGATGTCACGTCGTAGAAATATTTAAACTTCTGCTCCGAGATGTTAACCTTGGGGAAACACTCAAACCGGTTAATATTGGAACACGCGTAGATCAAGCAGCTGTATATGTTAAGGGGGCGTTCTGGTTTTCGTGGTCGGTTTTCACCAACTTTTACCACTTTTTCCCCCCGAGAACTATTCAACTTTTTGTATTAACAATTTTGTACACGTATTTGCGGGCATTTGAAGTACGCGAGATATTTTTTTTCAAGTACAAATAATCAGAATCCAACGAGCTATATGTTTTTTGATAGAGCGTGTTTCGATTTATCGGAAAGCATGTGGTGACTTAATTAGAAACACATTTCGAATTTTCCTACAAGTCAAGTTGGATCTGTTATACTATCTTTAACTGCAGTCCTTCAATGTTCAAAAATTCCCTCGGGAATACGTATTAAAACCGATTCGAATCAACCCTCTATAATCTTGTTACTCTTCTCCGAGCTGTAGATCGGGATTCCTGAATTATTTCGACACGATTTCAAATTTTTCTAAAAACAGGAACAGATCTATAATAAACTGCGATCTTCTAGTTTGAATTTGGTTATCAAGAAGCTCAAAAGTTCCCACGGGAAAGCACTTAGAAATCACATCGAAGTGGTCCGTTGAAGTCTAAATATTTCTTCCGGGCTGTCGATCGGGATTCATCAATGTTTCAACATAATTCGGATTTTCCTAGAAACGGAATGCATTAGAACGTGCAATCATTCAGCTTTAATTTCCTTCCTCAGAGTTTGATAAATTCCCTCGAGGAGACACTTTAAAGTCAACCGGAAGTCAGAGAATGAAAAATGGTTGCAACTTAAGGACGAACTTGAGGATCGAGCACCAGTCAAAACGTTTCCTATTAACATCTTGGATACTGCTTGGAATGAAACAGTGTCGCGCAGCTAGATAACATTTCGCTATGAAAAGTATGTGTGTGCGGGTTGCAAATGTGCCAGTCTCTACATAATCGCGATACAGGTCGGAACAGTGACTTTTGACCCGGATCTGTGCTTCTCCGAGACTCATAAATTACGGCGAAGAAAACGGCGGGCAATCGTAATACTTCGCGAGCGTCATATTATCTCTGGCTGGAAATTCGAGAGCGCCGTCCAAACATCCGGCGCGTCCCAGCCGTTTAAATTTTCAGTGCCGCGCGTACGAACGAAAACCGCATAACGTCTCGTCCGCCGAACCCATTTAAATTTCTCTGTAGAGGAGGCCGCGCGACGGATAACCCCCGCACCCGAAGAAAATAAACGATAAACCGGAGGCGAGGAGCGCATTATTCAGAAAATCCAATTATCCTGTTAGGCGGGCCTGACAGTAATGCAACCTTTACCCTTCGCCCTTTTTCGTCTGGCGCGTGGCCGCAATTGATTCATGACACGTTTCCCTATGCCTTCGAGCGGGCTCACGTACACAACAACGAAAACAGACGGGCGTGTTGCGGAGGACGATCTAATGTAATACTAAAGGCTGAGCCGCTGTCTGCGTCTCCCGCGTCTCTTATAAGAATAATACGGCTGTGTATAAGCACGAAGCCGAGAGACAGCTGCGGGGGTAGAGCGAGATTGAGAAACTCGGGTGCTGCATAAAGACAGGGGCGCCGATGGATACCAGGAAATCAGAAAGTCGTTTTGCGTCAGGTAATTCCAAGTCGTCTTGCCATTGGGATCCACGCTCTGTTTGGCGATTTACAAAATATTCGGAAGCACCATTATCAACGTTTAGACTGCCCACTAATTTGTAGCATGTTAAATTAGTCGTTTTCGACGTGAATTCGAAGTTTACCACAAATCAGAATTGATGCGAAGTGTAATCTGCTAGCTTTAACACTTTAACGACCGCACGTCTACGCAATCAAACGTCGCCAGGGGCCGGCAGTATTTTTGAAGAATTAATTTTAAAGAACTTTATTAAATTCACGAAAAAGTTAACATAAAACCAAAAAAAACAACAAAAATTTAATATTTTTCAATATAAATTATAAACAAATTTAATATTTTTCCTTTGTATGATAATTATTAAAGCAATCATCTACATGTAATGGTATTTTACATGTCTTACACATAAAATAAGTAGGTTTTCTAATTTTCTTTGCATAGCAGACATGGCACGGTTGTTCGGGCTACACACATGTTGGGCGATCGGTCGTTAAAGTGTTAATTAAGGTTCTTAAAAGTTCTACAAAATTCCTGTGAGAATTCATTTTTTTAAAGATCGGTTCGAATAAACCCCGTAAACTTCGATTTACTAAAAACGAAGGGATAGAAAATAGTTTCCTAACGAAATAATACTGGCATGTAGACTGAATTTAAGCCGTTAAACGCGACCCAGCGATACACATATATCAGCGCAGTCCAAATTGGCCGGAATGAATAAACAAATTGAAAGATAGGATCGAGCGATCGGAACTCGGAGAAATGTGCTCTTTCCCGGAAGTCGACTTTACTCGACGATATCGAATATCCCGATCCTCCCGAATTGTTAGCTCCCTCCATCGATTACGTGTGGTCGTATACTTTTTCCCGGGGTGAAATATTTCTTTACCGTCTCCTGGGAGAGGTAGCAGGTTGGCCTAGACGATCCCCCAGCCGAGTTTTTAAGTCTGAAATCGGCGCGGACGCGATTGCCAGGTCTTGTTCGCCGGTAAGAAGCGGGTCTTGTCTCCGTAACTCCGACGGGTGTCTCTCGGCGAGCGTTTTTTCGCCGGGGCGACAGGTTCTCGAGGCCTGACTTTTGACAGCAGCTGTGCCAGCCGTGAGACTTTCGCAGATACGTTGCGGCCACTCGCGACGATTCAACTTTAAATCCCTGGCAAGTCGTTAAAAGCGGCTTATTTAATCGATTTATTCGCGACCCGCACCCCCGCGCCCCCCGTCCTCTCGTTCACCGATATCGGGATGGAACCGAAGTTTCTCACTGAAGACGTCTCCTGCTCTATCGGTACGACCCCCATCAGCCATTTTATGCTTCCCCTGTGCGGGGATCGATGGAAATTTTCATTATGCTTGCAACACGATTTGTTAGTATTTTCTCAAGATATAGGTCATTCTAAAATTTTATTTCTCTTTGAGCAAAAATATTCCTTCGCTGCTTGACATTATATAAAGTACTAGGGTGTGTAAAACCTAATAGTCATCCGTCCTAGGAGTAAATCTACACCTCCGAATCGATGGACATTTGTCAGAGAAAGTTGCCGCAAAATTCTTTATAACAAAGAAAATTGTTGTTGAAGTTTTTCCTTACATATATACATCGAGAAAAGAAAAAGTTTGAAACGAACCATATATCGCAGACAAATAGTTATCGAGATATAAGCTGTTAATGTTTCTGCAAAGTTTGATTGTGTGGAGTTACGCGTACAGTGAAAAGTCTATTACTACGCCTGACCGTATAGACAGAACACAATCGTGTGCGTGCCTCGAAAAACAAACGAAATTTAAAGGGACATTCGTCGCTTGGCTCTGACTTAATCGTTGTCACCCTATCCATTCGAATCATAAAAGTTGCAAAATATGAAAAAAAACCTTGCATCCAATGTTACACATGCGAACACTAATCCTACAATATAAAATACTAATATAAAGTACACTTAATAATCTGTTCCTCCGTCGGATCTACAGCACACTATTCTCGACTCACGCGAATACGTCCGAATAATTATGCCTGTCTTTCGGAGCTTATTTTCGAAGCACGAAACACCACACTTCTACACAATCATTAAACACTACACAACACACTTTACGAAATCGTGACAGCGAACGAGAAGTTGCTCCGACCACGATCAAAATAATACTGCGGGTATAATCGCCTCGCTGTAACGGACGTGTCAGGGTCAGGTCATACTAGGCAGGTCAGACGCTGAGAGTTTATAAACACTACGAAACAAGGTAAACAAATTCTGTCGACTGAGTCCCGGAACTTCCTGTTTTCCTATTTAGTGTTTATAGACCCAAGGCGTCTGACCTGCCTAGTATAACTTGACCCTGACACGTCCGGGCGAGTGAAACGGCTAAAATCACAATATTATTTTGTCCTTGGTTGGAGTAACTTCTCGTTCGCTGTCACGATTTCGTTAACTCTGTTGTGTAGAGTATAGTGATTGTGGTCCAATTATTCGGACGTATTCGCGCGAGTCAATGATATTGTTCTGTGGATACGACGGCGGAACAAAATATTCTGAAAAATTTGTAAGTATACTTTATATTAGTATTTTATAATCTAGGATCAGTATTCGTACGTAGAACATTGGATACAGGGTTTTCTTTCATATTTTGCAACTTCAAATATACGATCCTAACAGGAAGGGAAACAACGATTAGGTCAGAGCCTAACAACGAATGTCTCTTTAAATTTCGTTTGTCTCGAGACTCGCACACGATTACGTTCCGTCTCATTGACACGGTCGGCCGGACTGTGATAGTAGGCTTTCGTCTACACGTGTAACATCTCACAATCAAATTTTGAAAAAATTTTAACGACTTATATCTCAATAACTATTATATATTATAACTATTTACAAATTTCTTTGACAAATGTCCACCGATCCAGAGGTGTAGATTCGCCTCTAGGACGGATGACCATTACTTTTTATACACCTTGTACAAGTGAATATGTGCTATCGATTTAGAAACATAAATTACTAATACGAATATGCATACCATAGTTAAACAACGCCGTCTGATATTTTCGGAATTAACTAAGAATTCGAGGACTGAACCTAACGAAGAAAATGTTTATCATTTATTCGTCATTATACTTAGCACGCGTTTCGTTAGAACTATTAGTTCAGCTCGTTGCGCTTCATAGCACATTTTCAAACACCTTAGAAGCGGCAGAGTAATTTAGATTTCATCGGAAGACATTCCATCGCCGCCTATCTTTCGATTAAAGTATTATACCTATATCTGAGCGACGTAGATTCGAGAAAACGCCCTAATTTTCCATCGATTTTCCCATGGTACCACGGACCTGCATCTGCTGCCACAAACTTGCACTCTAGAAAATTTCTATAGGATGCTCAGAATCTTTCCGAATGCGTTCAATCGCATACATTATACAGTCTTACAATCTGTATTTCATGAATCTATTTTGTGCCTCAATATTTCTCACTTTTTAGTTAAACAATTTCCGCGAATGCTTGTTGATGAACTGCTTTCTCAATTAATTCCTTGCCTCATAACCTCATCGCGGCAAACGCTTTAAAAAGATTTAAATAAATTTAAATACTATTCAGTTCGCACTTGTCCAAGTTGAAGGGAAATTTATTCTACGCCTATGAATATTCCGCTTTTACGATAAACATACAAACTCGTTGCTCACAACAACGTAAATCTTTTCATGATTTTCGTAAAACGAAACGTGAGGTGAGAAAATCCACAAAATTTCAAATTAAAATTAACAAGTCGAATATTAAAAGACGGTTCTTTCGCAACAAATAGAAACAAGGGTTAAATTTCCTTGTTAAGGGTTAAAATGTCGAAGGACATTTTTAAGCGGCTAGTGATTATGAAAAAAAAAAGAGAAACACCCAAGCGGCTCGTGGTAAGCGAAAGGTATTAGTTATCGCGAGCCCGGGGGGGGGGGGGGGCGTTTGAAACGCAAATCTAAAGACGGTAATCGAGGTAGCAATTGAGGGAGTTACGGAGGAGGGGCGATGGGAGGGTTGAATCGCGTGAAAAACACTTTGAACTGGCTTTCTACGAAAATTACTTTCGCTTTCCTCAATTATCCCCGCGGAAATCCTATTACCTTCGTCGAAAAAAATTTCCCTATTATTCTTCGAAACCGCACGAGGCCCGGCTGAATCGACCGTTCCCGACCGTACGTACACGTATAAAGCTCGAAAGTTCCCCGAGAAAGCTCGTGTCTCGGAAGCTACGCGTTGCGGGCGCGCGTCGTTAAAAATAAAAGCGGTAGAAAAGAAAGATCTGGTGGTTGTCATTTTTTCTTTCGCTTTCTTCTCGGTAAAGGGGTGCAGAGAGGAAAACCCGAAAGAGAGAGGGTGGGGGGCGGGGATCGACGCTTGGTTCAAGGCAAATGCAATCCCCCGATATTAGATTCCCTGTTCACCCTCGTATTCCGAATCGACAGTCTTCCTTTTCACGTTCCTACCGCGTCGTTTCGCTGATTGCTCGCCCGTTTGGTTTCACTCGAAAATTATCGCTCGTGTAATCGTCCCGAGAAAAGTTTCTTCCCTGTGTTTTCCCGGCGGCGGGCTGCTCGCTAGAACACAAGGGGAAAGTTCGCACCCAGACAAAGCCCGAAGGATCCTCGCATGTGAACTTTTTAATGTTTCTTCGGTTCAGGAAGCAACCCCGAGAGCTGCGCCGAGCAGCTCGGCCGACTAGCCCGGAAATTGAACTCGCGGGATGATAAAAACCGAGTGCCCGGCAATGCTGTCGGTTTCGTCGACTGCCTTGACCGAGCGAACGGATTCCTGCACAACCTGTCGAAGGCTGAGAGGAATACAAATTGTTCGATAGACGCGATTATAGCTCGCCCAATACAGTGGTGTCTCCGCAACTGTCGCGTCTTCGACTCGCCTGAGCGACAATTCTAGTCGAGGTGTTACGTTCTTTGTAGTGTGCCGATCGTAGTGAAGGATGTGCCCCTATTTCTCTTCCATTCTCCTCCAATCGCTTATTACACGAATAATTATAATCGTAATTTTATCGTATTTGGTGTCATTTTAATTACAAAAACGAAATGGATACGATGGTAAAAGTTTCATTAAAAAAAAATAAGAAATTAGAAAAGTTGCAATCTTTTCCCCGCTTGCGTTAGTGTACAGTCTCGCCGATACTCGACCCCTCGCTTGCTTGGACGTCGAGCGTGTTTGCCGCTTGACTGGATCCCCCTAGTGGCGGGGATATCGTTTTGATAGTTACGGCAGAGACGGTTCCGACAATTACGATAATACTACAATACTTTAAGAAATAACAGTGACATTGTTACATGGTAGTTAGTTGTGTATGACCTCATAACGTTTATTTGCTATTTAAGCTGACGGTGTCTCTTTCGCTTTGCGAAATTTTCCGATCCGAAACGTCGCTTACAGTCTCATAATTGATGGCACATGATTTCAATGAAAAAAATTTTTTGTGAACCAGTCGACTTCAGTTTTTATGCCAAGCAAGAAGGATCAGTGTGCTAGATGATATGTAATGAAAATTTCGGAAACTTTGCCATTAGTCTGAATTACGAAAAAAAAGGTATTAAAAGTTGCTTCCCAGAGCTTTTTTTACCTGTTCTCGAAATTAAAATTTAAAAAATGCGTTTTGTAGAATCTTTTGTAGAATATTATGGCAAACGATTAAAAATGGTGATATAATAGGCGATATAAAAGTGATTTTTGTTGAAACATAGCCTCTGTTAACATAATTTTAAGAGTCTCGTTCGTAGATGAGATTCGCTTCTCTAATGGCCCTCGAGTTATTTTCACCGAGGCTTTTTTTTTATTAACCAGCTATGTGTGTTTGTGGTAAACGGCTGCAACGCGAATCGAAAATTGTCCCGCGTTCGCTGTTGCAGTTCAATTACACAGATAGCCGAGATGACAGAAGTCGAACCTCCCATCTGGAACGTTCCCTCTTCATTTCCTGGTGGCCGAACACGACAAACGAAAGCTTTCGCTTGTGAACTTTATGACTGGTTTCCGAAATCCCCGTGTGATTTTACGATATCTGGCGATAGCGCACGAACATGGACGTGCACTAGCACTTAGAAATTTTACTACTCGCCGGACGTGAATCGTTTTGAAAGCATCCGACTGGAAACTTTTAAATATTCATACCCGTGAAATGTATCCATTAATTGCTACGTCCGCGCACAGTCTCGATTATAAACCCTCCGATAAATGTTGCAATTACAACGGCAACGATTCAAGGACGACTTAAAATATCACTAACCCTACTGCAGAGAATGAGGGAAAATTCAGCAGCATCAATTCTCTCTTAATCATTTATATAGCGCGAAAATAGAAATACCGTTTTACCCATTCTCTTATCCGGTTCTTAACCGTTGACAATTCTTATTTTGCATAAAGATCCGCAGTCCAGTCACAGTTAATTAGAATGATTCGGTAAGTGGCATGTATAAATTACATTAGATCGCGAGGGCGAGAGTGACGTGATATTTTTTATTAATGGTTATTAACCTTGATACTCCGAGCGTAGATTCAAAGCAAGTGTACTCATTTGGGCATCCGCAACGAGCATCATATAAACCTCAAACGCACGAAGGTTTAGATACTATTGACGGTGAAGCAAGCGTGAACCGAGCGCGAGTCGCTCGATTCGATCAAATCTCTGTCAGAACTTCAAAGTGAGTACGCGGTTGGTTGTCAGCGAGGCCGTGCGCGAATAAATCGACGATGCGCATTATACATTATGTTCGGCACACGTAGAACGGATATTAGAACAATTCTCACCGACATCTACAATTGTAAAATACTGAGAAATACTAAACATTAACCACTTGATACTAAAGAAAATAAATGTCAATGTGTCATTTAACATAAACATTGAAGAATAATAAATACAAAAACTAAAGTGATAATCTGGTTTTCGAGGCCGTTTCTTTCACCGATACTTAGGAATTTTTTCAGAAGAATTATTAAACTTTTTGCGTACAGATTTTGCACACATACTTGTTAGAACTTGAAGCACACAAGTTATTTTTTTTCAAGTAAAAACAACCAAAATTACATGACTTATATATGCATATATATTTTTTATACAGTTGTTGCCACGATTATAAATATAGCGAAAGGTAAGAATTTATCCTAAATATTTCTTAACAGAAAACACATATTATTGGAAAACGTCTACGATATTCGCTAATCGTTTAAAATTATTCGGTGTTCGCGTGTACGCCTCATTCCTGTCGCCAGGAATCCAAGAAAGTATCGCGAAGGGTCCATTGTCGATGTGTTGGTGAAGCCGATAATGGCGGCGGATCCTTCCATTGAATTCCGGATAAAAATGGTCATTATTTCTCCGCGATTAAAGCCACGGAAGGGGATCGAAGCCAATTCAGCCGTGCACCGCTTAGTAATCTTGAGTAATTTATAGGCTACCGTGGTGTTAAATGAAATGGCGGCGGAAAGGCCGCGAAAACTGCCGACCGTTTGTATGGAAACACCGTATTACGATCCTGCACGTAATAACATAAATACTTAATAACTAAACTCACTGGAAAAACATTTCTGCCATCCTACTCACTGAAATCTGATCGTAGCAGCTACCAAGCGCGACAATTGTCCCGCTTAACGCACGATTTATCAAACGAATAGAAATTAATTCAATCCGTAACAACGTTAATCGAATTAACTGATTATGCACGCCTTAGTTTGTGATTATTGCGACTAAACGAGTAGTACTTAATAAACGCGCTTACTTTGTGTGAAGAAATCATTTTAAAGAGTATAGTTCCGACTTTCATGCCCTTGAACTCACAATTTTCCAAAAATCCATTTTCCCGAGAAACCGAGGTTGCTTAAAACGAATTAATATAATCTGCTGTTAATTACGGTTGACAATTTAATTTGAAGCAATCACGAGACATGAATGTTCTTTCTCGAACGGCGCAGCTGTGGCGTTTAGCGTTACCGTGTCAACAAATAAATAATTGGTAATAAAATTATAACGAGTGTAGACACTCGCTCAGGGTATGGCTCCCGGAATAGGAATAGTCTCCCGATCGAATAATATAATAATTAGAGGACGTGATGTGTAAATTTGCTGCAAAGGCTGGCTCAATTACAACTGTACCGGTTTAATTCGCGCACCCTCGCAAGGAATAATTGATCGGCTATCGATACGTTCTGCAAATGTGTACAAGAATTTATATTCGACGTCACGTCGTATAGTATAAAGAAAACAAAACGCGCATGCATACGCTGCAATCAATATTTATACTAGCGACGGTAGAACTGTTTCAGCGAAACATTGAAAATGTATGGATATATACACTGAACTATCAAAGAATTTTAAAATTCATTTCGTACTTTAACCCATTGGTTAACAGCAATTATTTATCCTGGTTCTGAAATGAATTTACTAAATTAGAATGAGAGACAAGCTCGAGTTTTCATGCAACAATGATTAGGATCTATCCTTTAACTAATTCAATAATTCCTTATTATTTTAAGTCTGTTATTTAGAATGCACTTTTAAACAAAGTTCCTCGATAGGTACTGTGCATCATACATACTATACAGCGTAAGTCTAAACATTGGATTACTGGAGCGTTAACGGTGGGGATAGTACTAATTAGTCCGGACAGTACTTATTTTAAATAATTTTCTTTACTAACTGTATTAAAAATGACTAAATACTGATAATTTCCAAATGTCGAATTTTGCGAAATTTTTTTGGTAGCCCATTCGACCAGTATCGTGCTAACGGACATGAAATTTCTAAATTTCCTCGAAATTAGAATGCATCGAAGTGTTCTCTCTCCCAGTTTGATTATTCTGATCTCGAAACGTCGCGTCAGAGAAAAGACTCGACTGAGGATACGAAACTTCGTATACGATGCTAGACTTATTTGCTTTTAAAGCAGTTCCTATCCATCTCAATTAAGCACGGCGAATGCGCCGGGGCACATATGTATACGCTCCTGGACGAGCATAATTATTTACTCATTAAATCTTCAAACGAAGATTATCGCTAAGGCGGCTTCACCGTTCGTCAATGCAAATTACACTGAGCGCAGAATTTAGGTTCGAGACTGCTGGCCAAGAAATATTTATTCGTTATTTGTCTTTTTTCAATGTTTTTTGTTCGTTTTCATCAGTGTTACATGTTTTATTGCTACGGAGAATAACAAAAAATATATATCGTGGACAGCATTTTTGTGAAAAATAACTTTCGCAAAAATATCGATCAATAAACGTTTCACTGTTTTCCATCACTTCGAAACGCTCGGATTTATTGGCTGGAATCGTATGTAACTTCTGCCACAGATGAATAAAATTTACTTTTCGGGGACGCGCTGTGTTGCGTGAACTACCAAATAAATAGAAACTAAACGTTCGTGCTCATATGTGTAATAAATTTCCGTTCACTGTAAAATAATACTTCGGATAAATAAAGAAGACTGAGGAGAAGGGATTAATTAAATGATTCGGTATTTTTGGGTTTTTTTTAGAAATCTTTATGCTTCGCCGTTGCATATTTGGCACTCAAATTGCGATCGAATGCATACTGTGTAATCTGTCGTATAATAAAGCCATATATCATGAAATTTCAAGAGCAGACAGTTTTCCCTCGACGTTCCTAATTTTGCAGACAGACATTTCATTTATATGCAGCAACACTCAAATTTTGCAAATATAATTGCTAGACTGCGGATTTTTATTCAAAATAAAATTTGTCTGCATTAGTTGCAAGATACTGGGGTTACGTGAATCCAAAAATTGTGTAAATACTGAATTTTAATGGGTCAAAAATAATGCTAGAGAACTTCCTATAAGTTCTTTACATATTTTGCATTTGATCTACCAATGTTTCTCACGTATTCATAAAATTCGCAGTCTAATAATCACTGTCAACGTGTTAATTCGCTTGGTTCCAAATTTTGGGGTCCAATTTGATCACAGTCACAGATCATTGCTACCTTTGCTGTGTCTAATGATGATCTGCTGGTTTGCATGTCAACGGAGAAGCTTACGATTAATTTCTCGATTTTGAACCAGCAGCGTGCAGAGATCCTCAAAGGTTCAATTATAAATGATTTATGCATTACTTCGATACTTGGTCCACAGCGTCGGCCTGTTGCTGGTCCCAATTATTGCTTTCAGGTAGCAACGCGAGATACGTGGTCGAATTAAATACACAAGTAGGGCTAATCCGGGAGTTCCGAACGCGTTCTGTTAGAACGCAGTTCTGCTAGTTCGCTCTTCCCAAAATTTGCCGTATCTCTCGCCGACCGTGCGCGCCATATCAATTCACGTACCACGAACTTCTCGTTCCTGATACTGCCTGCTGTCGATTCCGCAGAGTACCAAACCATGAACCGTCAACGCGCACCGAGTCACCTCGATTTTCTGATATATACCGTTCCGATGGGGCGCATCCTTTCGGTTGCATCCGTTGCAGTATTGTAACACCGCGTCTAGGATCTGCTGGATTCCGGAAATCTGCGTTGCCACTTTCCCAGCTCGAAACTTCGCTCCGCCAAAATCAGCGGCACCGCAAAAAAATATTTCAACACTACACCCTCCGATCACGAATCATGACTTTTTAATATATGAAATGTCTGGAGACTGTGTTGCATATCAACACCTCGTAATTCTTAAGAATCGGATATTTGATGCGCAACAACCTATGCAAACCCAGCAATTCCGGAGGTTTGCATTCAACTAAAGAGAAACGAAATTAACAGAATACATTAATTTCGTGAGCTGGTAAAGCCAGTCCCCAGGAAGGACGAACGCGCGATCCGCAAGGAGCAGGAGGCTGCACAAAACAACCGGAGACACGGGGCTAACAAATTGACTAACTTTATCCTTTTGGCTAGAGGTCATAAGGGAAACTGTATAACTCACCGCGGTACGACGGGAATTGTTGGTGGAAGCGTAGGACCACGAAGATCCGCGCAAGATGCGTAGGACGCTCAGCTCCACGCTATCGATTTCGACGCGTACGGCGCCTTTAATCGCCTTATCAAGCCCTTTGAGCGATAGAGAAACCGTGGGCAGATTGCGTCCCTCCATCGCCGACACGGTGTAATTAGGCCGCACTCATGGCGCCGCGTAATTTTACCCAGGCGAGAAATAGGTCAAAACCTGGCGATCCCATACTGGTCGCGTCGCGGGACATTAGTATTCCGACACGGACTTGAAACCCATACACACGTGTGCCCGTGCAATTTTCTGTCTACGGTTCTGAATTACCGATGCTGAAGTGATTCTCTTGCTCTGCTGCAACGTTCCTCGACCTTTCTGCATTGTACTCGAACGCGATTGTAATACGGTACCGTGGCCGGAATGTTCATCGTCGTTATATTTTTAATCCCCGACAAACGAATTAAGTAAACTCGAAGTGACCAATGATAGCAGTTAGTGTTTAATCTTTGCATAAATTCCGCAACGAATTTTTGTGTGCGTAAGATTAATAATTCTTTTCGTATGAATTCAAAATAGATTTACGTCTGAGATATTTGTGTAAGCTTGACACTTTATTTGTGCGCAACTCCAAGATTTATTATTTATTTATTTTATTATTTGTTTAATATTGCTTCAACATCAAAGGTCATTAGCAACACGGTACATTTTCTTACAGTATATTATACATATTTGTATCCTTGATATACTTGGCAAGACCGTCGATATACTCCTCAGAACTTAACAGAATGGGCAACGATCTAGGCAGCTTAGCATTTTTCCTTTCATTCTTATACTTTTTGCATTCTATTATTAGATGATTTATGTTAACTGGTACTTTACATATATCGCAGATCGTGTTTGTTTCTCGGATATTTGTGCAAGTTCGACGGTGAATTTCGCGTGTGCGTACCACGTAACAATTTTTCTAAAAAACTTTTAAGCGAGTGGTACGCGAATAACTGTGCGAGTCGCTGTAGTACAGGCCGGTACCTTATCACGGATTAATTTCACTTCAGAATTAAACAACAAGTCAGCCCATGATTAAAACTTGATCCCAGGACAACGTCCACGGGAAAGTAGTTTTCGAACCACTCGGATCCTTCGGAAGCGTTCTATATTTTTCGAAGTATCTCCAATATGAACTTCTTTACATCCCACCGCGTTAATCTTTGATGAAACGAGCCCCGCCAGGTCTCGCGTGCGATGACCGTTGTTATTAAATTTTCCCGTGGAACATCGTTACAAGTTGATACTATCCGCGAATGTACATACACACTCGCTTTAAGCCGAAGATTCAATTATAATTTACGATTTTCCTTGTTGCAGCGATAAAGGGCGAACCGAAGATTAATGTTGTCCCATCCGCGGAACGATACAGAGGAAGAAGATCAGCTCGTGATCAATTTCTGTCGAAAGTTCGAAAGTTAAGCATGATCTATGAATCGCGAACGAAGTTAAAGAGAATCGGCCCGTCAGTAAATTATGGCCGTGCTTGGCCGCGGTTATTAATCACTGCCCGGGAGCGTGACATTGAAAAAAATTCTTTCGGGTCGTTTATTCAAAACCGGAGCGGTTTGAAACGCGCGCGTTCTTCTCTTTTCGACCACGGAATTAGCCGATTTTTCCTAATTCCCAGTCGTCAGCAAACGTTCTCCGATTAGTACGATGTAGAGCTTCGCGCCGGCGCACGACGCGCGAGACTTTTTCGAACAATCAGCGCCCCCCCGAAAGTCACGCACCCTTCTAATGAATTCCCTGCGAACAGCTTTTCTTTAATCCGATTCACCCTAATTTATTTCCGCCAGTTTTCTGCTACTTGATTTAATCCCGTTCGATCCGTTTCTTTCAATTTCCGCCCTTCCTTATCACCATTCGCTGTCATTTATCTCCGCGAAGTCATTTTCTTTCTGCCGTGGAAACTCGGCCGGGACTTAATACGATCCTCGAATTATGAATCACTGTGTTCCGGTGGCATGATTCGCCGGTACGCTGCGAATACGCCGCCGATCGAACTTGACAGCAGATTTACAGAGCGCTCACAGTGACTAATTAGTACTAAGCGTACTTATTAATTTCGTAGCCCTCATAACCGAACAGTGGTAACTTTATTTTACTTCCAATTCTTCCTCCCACCAGATTTGAAGAGTTATTAATTATTAGACTACAGATTTTCGTGTGAAATAAAAATTGTCGGAGATAATTGCTAGAAACGGAAATTAAATGAAAATATATTTCTTCTTTGAATAAGTTTAACAAGTCGAAAGAAAAGTAATAGTATCCTTAGAAAATTTTAATTTAATTTAATAGAAATTTAATAATAAATAGTTTTGGATTTGACCTATTCTCTCTGTCATAAATAGTGTAAGAACAATCTGACAATAATGTACTTATGCTCATTTTGTAGTGCGACACTACTTTCACTTTCCTAAATTGCTGTGTTGAAAAGCGTATCTTAATTAACAAATTCAGGCGAAAATGTGAAACTGATTTCTCAAAAATTTTCACAGTGATTCGGATGACTCCGGGTCTTCGAAAAAAAAAACTGTCGCTACTCAATTCACCATGGACTCGACGATTGAAGCACCTCCTTTAAAACGAGACCATAAAACTTCCTTAAGAATTTATATTGTCGTTTTATTGCGCTTTAAAAGCGAAATGTGTTACCGGCATTAGCATAATCCGAAGCGTCCCCCGCGACGATCGAAATTTGTATCACTGGGTTTTTGATAAAATCCAACATGCTTTTACATAAAATATCGTTGTATAAATACACACTGGAGTACACAGAACACGTGCACGCGAACTACAAAATGGCGCAAACCTTCTCGTCGTGTACCTTATTTTAAGGTCGTCGACACATTTTCCATTCGACGTGCATAAAACGGCAACAAAAGATCGCGCATCAAATTTTATAGGGTCGTTGGATAGAAGAGACTTCAATCTTGGAAATCATGGTGACTCAAACGGCAAAAAGAATTTTGAACTCCTCAGAGACATTCGAATTTGCAAAATTCTCAAAGGGACCATCTCCATCAAGTCATTTCCACTTTTTTACCCATTAATCAGTATAAAAGCATCCTCGGTGAAAACAGCTTAGGGTAATTAAAGTAGAAGCTCCACTCTTCAAAATAAGCCTAGGCAGATTATCTTACCACTTTTTGAAACGAAGTTTTAAATATAAACAATTCCATTATCGTACATTTATGTTTTTAGATTCTTTATGTTCTTTTTTAAACAGGTCTAAATGTATCGTAATCTATGGTTGTTAAATGGATCAATGTCCGTAAAATGTCCAAAATTTTTGTTCAAAATATTCAAAGTTTGTTGGCATTTATGGCAGTAGGTGTACCACAAAACAAAAGAAACATCAGAATTATTAAGAGAACAACTGAATTTCCACGTAACACCCTTTTTGTTGCAGACCATTTTTATTTTGCATGAAGTTTCGCAGTCCAACGATAACAAATGTGTTAAGGAAATTCTTATTTTTATAGACTAAAGAAACTTGGGATCAAGTAGAAATTTATTACCTCGATTGTACCGGCGAGACGAACTTTGTATTGTTAGTATTGTTACTTTATTGCGTTTTTAATATGCTCTATACGGCTGCAGATGTTATAAACGCATAAAACCCGCAGGTTTGATGGCCCGGTTCTCCTGTTCGCGTATTTATTGTTTTGTTGCTCGAGATTGCAGTGGACAAAATTTATAGTACGGAAAAACGGAAAAGTGTTGCAGACCTTCCGACAGTGTATATGTATATAACGTGTTAAAGCTTAGATCGGTGACACATTGTGCACTATTCGTGCATGTGCATACACTCCGTGGATCACAAACCAGTCTAAAAAAAAAAGATAAATAAACGATCGTGCAGAGTTGAACGTCAAACAGTATTAATTAGAATCGCTCGCTCGGCTATCGAACAAATCTCGCGAAAAAGGAAATACGCGTTGAAACATTAATACACGTTGAAACACTCACCTTTTTATAGGTGAGAAATGAAATTGAACTTTTAATAGAACAATAGTTTTCTTCATAAATATTCACGGCATATTTCATTTAAAGCTTCGATATTCATGGATTAAGTTAATTGTATTGAAGCCACGACGAAAGTCCAATGAAATGAATGGATAATTTGCATACTGAACGACAGTGAAATTTTTTGGCAGTAATAAATGCAACGCTGCTTATTTTTGTAATTTCGGTAAATACGATGGTATAAAATGTTTAATAAAAGAGGATCGTGTGTTCTCTCTTCTTCAATAAAAAGGAAATTTTTTAATATAACTTTGTGTATTCTACTGTATGTATGAATAGTTATGAAAATGGACACGTAAAAATAAAGGCTTTATTTTTAAATTAATATTTCCACTATTTTGTGTTTCACTTGCTCGCGTGTGTTATTATACTGCGGATTTTATGCATTTATGGCAAAACTAAGTAGGTGTACTTTAAAACAGTAAACAAATGGGAGGAATTTAAAAATATTATTATATTGCTTGCAATCTATTAAGAAAGAAAATAAATTTATATTTTTATCCAGGTTGTTGCAATTCAGGTAGAAAATATTTATTTTCCACAGAGACCCGACGTCTGCTAACCATCATATTGTAAAATTAATGTTGATTCAATCTTTTGTGGCTCATTGCATTGTAATGAACTGAAATATATTTTCTCCCTTCTACGATGAGTCAAAATTTACCGAAGTACAATCAACAATACTGCACGATAGTGAATGACGATTGTTGTCTCCTCTACTTGAAGATAGAGATCTTTAATTCCGGTAAAAGGCGACATAATACCATCGATAATACGTTAGATCACATTAAGTACCTGTATAGTGTGCGACAGGACAATACGGATCGTAGTTCCTAGTATTAAGTAAGGATCACTATAGCACGTGTAGCACCACATGAAATGTGCTGATCTATATCAATCCGTAACTACTGCATGGGATTCCCACATACGCAGTGCGGCCTGATTCAGACCGAAATTGTCGATAAACAATATCACATAATGTAAGTGGAATATCACTACGCGGTACTATAGCAAGAAATTATGATAATTTCGACCTGTCCGTCATGGTCCGATAAATTGCAGAGTGATAAATACAATAGAATCTTCCTTAACAAACAAATTCTTTTGTACACATATTCCACGATACCTATACTTGAATAAAAAAATGAAAATCGATTTTTTAGAATACCCCTAAACATTAGAAGTACAGTGGCCTAAACGAGACTAATGTGTATTCCTTTGTAATAATAACAGGATTGAATTTATCCAGTTATAGGATTTTGATGACGACCTACATACTCGAATAACGAAGTATACTAAAAAGTTTCTCAAGAAAATATTTCTATAACTTCACGAATTGTAAAAGAAGAAATCTCAAATCCGCCATTTTGACGGACTCGGTAGTTCTGGTGTTAGTAAACATATCGATTTCTACCTCGGCGCTAAGGGTGTAACCGTATAGGGAGGTCAAAAGTGTCCCCAAACCAAATTGAATTTGCGATAGGTCATTCGATAGCTGATTCAAAGAAAACACGTTGGGTCAATTTTCAACCCTATATGTCGACATGTGGGGTAGCAATGGGGTGACAAACAAAATCAGATTTTTCCGTAATTTCTTTTATCCTCTTCAACCGAAAATTCTGAAAAAAATCAGGCATATTTAGCTATTCGAACGCACATCTACGAATTTTTTAAAAATTTTTAGCTTCAAAACCGCATTTAAAAAAATGAAAAAAGTTTTTAAATTCTGATTTCTTGTCGAAGTTACGTGATACTAGGCTCACGTTTCTACAGTTTTATGATCTCGTAATGATTGTTAACATATCATTTTTTCAGATTTTTCAAAGTAGTGTCACACAGTTAAAAATATCGAGAACTGCTATTTTTTACGGAAGATTTTTTTTCTTAGATGGATATTATATCAAATTCCAAATAGTATACTATATATTTCCATGGAAGACTTCTTACTCTTCTGCTGCATTAGTCTCTGTCCATTTCCGATTCCGTTGAAGCTCGGCACGCGATTGTTTTGAAATCTGTATTCGATCTGCGAGGTTCTCCGCGATTACTCTCTTAAATAAATGATACCTCCACGGCCGATTTAAGGTTGGTTGCCCGAAAATCGCAGGAGCGAGGGTTGTATACGCCCGGTGTTAAAGAAAGATGCGCCACACCTGTTTTCGTAGATTAGAATAATTTATCGCGCTTCTGTTGCACGTTTCTAGCATGCAACCGGGCCTCGAGGAGCTTCTTACAGAGCCCGAGGAACGAATCGCGAGTAAGCTATCGTAATAGGGAATAAATAGCTGCTCTCTCGGAGCCCGGTCGCCAGGATCAAAAAGTTCCCGGCATTTCTCACGCATCCCTCTCGCCGCGGCAAACTTCTTCGAATTATATACGGCACAGGCACGAACGTGGAAAAGAGACGGAGCCCTGTTCACGTCCCGTCGTAACGCCAAGTAGATCACGAGTTAAAGTTACGTTCTCGGATGCGAAAAGCTTGTCCTTCCTTTTCGTTTGCCCCTACTTCCTCGAGTGTCTCGCGTTAAGTTGTAATAACGATGCTTGTTATAGCGGGGGAGAAATATTTACTCGAATCGTTGCGAGAATATTTTTCGGATTCAGCCGGATAGAGGGAAGTTGCGTAATACAGGATGACTTTCCTTGATCGAACATATATAAATAGAAGAAAATTTTGAAATTAAAAAAAGCACCTTTCCGGTTATTTTGGGTTGGTTGTTGGCTCACGATTGACATTGCTACTGTTGTCATAAATGCGAGGCACATCGACTTTATTTTTTAACAGCTGGGACTGTTGTATAAAGGATGCAGGATTTTTGAAACCTTACAGTCTATTTCTAACGATGCACACGAGAAGGAGCAATTTGGCAATTATAAATATTTTCAGAAATAGACGAAAAGGTCTTATCGACGTAAATACATGTTCCAAGTCGAATCGATGCCGAGCTGGAAAAAATAGGGACAGAAAGATATAAATCTTTCACGTTCGACCTCGAATCTGATCGAATATCCTAATTATTTTTAGAAATTTTAGGAAATGATGCCGTGAATCTATGATAGGGTGTTTCAGCGAATAAATCGATTCTAAATCTGAGGGAATCGAAAAAGAACCGAATCTTGCTACTCCTTCGAAATTACCTACTAACCATTAGAAAGTTACTGTGATTAATTTTTTAACCGAATAAAAGTAGCAAGTCGTGATAAGTTTAGAAAACTCGCAGTTTAAGAAAGTCAAACTCATACGAAATCTGGAATAATTGGAACGGAAACAAATTTGCTGCGGATATTCTTTAATTTCTCTCGAAGTTGCAAGAAAACTTGTGTTCTAATTTTCTTTTTGTGAGGAATGAAGACAACAGATTGGAGCGAGACCTGATGTTTCAGGGAAGAAAATGAATCCCGCGTCTGAACGAACTAGAAGAGAAACGAATCTTCTACCTTTATCCTCTTTCCAATCTTATCCTCCAATCTTCAGAAAGCTAATGGCCTAATTATTATTTTTAGAAATGGACGGAGTCATTATCGCGAGGTGAAAACGTGACGTTTAAACGAAATAGATCGATAGTACGTTTGGAACAATTAAAGCAGCGATAACATCTTAATTGGTTTTAAACGCGAAGGGAGAAGATCCAGATTCAGTGAATTCATCTTGAATATGGAAAAACCAAAGGAGAATCGAATTTTCGATTCACGACGCTGGCAAGACCCGTGTTGTTGACAAGTATCTAGAATCTCAGTACGAGTGTAAAAAGAGAAACGGATCGTCACCGAAGAGATGGAAAAATTGATGAATCTCGAACTCCCGTCGCTTCTTCGAGACTCGTCGCCGGATATTGGTAGAGCGAATATCTTAATTATTTTCCGAAACGGTATGGAACGAAACGACGCGGACGTCTCGAAGCAAAGACTCGATGTTTTATGGGACCGAATCGATACTAAGCCCAGGCAGGAACCGAAGGAGAAACGAATCTTCCACTTTTGACCCCCTTTCGAAACTTCTGCTCTCGACTCGGAGAAGCCTCAACGAAATGTCCGGATAATGAATATACCCTGGGCCCGGATCGGAGGAGTGAAACTTCAACCGAGATTATTTTACTCTGGCCTGTCGATCGAGATGCCGATAAAGAAACGCTTATCGTCGTCGAGTGAATCACTTTTCCGCGGTGTCTGTCCCCGATGATACGCGGCAGGGAATGGAGATTGCATGCATGCATACCTACCTACCGACACACGCGCGAGCCTCACACTCGTACCAATACACTTACCGTGAACATCCAGTTTGATGTCAACGGTGAGGGGTTCGTCGAGCGCTGTACTGTTGACTTTACACGTGAAAGTTGCACCCAGCTCCTCGCGCGTGATTTGCATCTGCAGCAGGCTACTGCCCGTACCTATCCCGTTGTCACCGATCGTCGTCGAGTTGGTTGCTGCAACACACCCGTGCAGACGTGTTTAGATGTGTTTTTAGATCGAATTTCGCGATCGGTACGTGCCACGGGTACATCGCCGACGGAAATTCCGAGCGATTTTTGCTGGTCATCGGAGGCGTTCTACCCGACAGAGCCTGTCCGCGATGTTCTGTCGGTCATCTGGCGATTGCTGCGTGCTACCGGCGATCGGAAATAGGCAATCTAATTTTTACCGTGGGGAACGCTTGCCGCACCGGTCGACAAAATTGTCCTCGGCGAACTCGTTCATCGCCGGGCGGATTTTCACGCGTTTATACAATTTACAAATTTTGAAAACACAAGAAAACATTTACGGACTGTGTCTAATAACTGGACCGTGAGATTGGGGAGAAATAGAATAATTAACATTCACGACGGTACCTAAAACCTTCATACAACTTTTATCTCTACGTATGTATACTGTATATTTATATACTATATATTTTGAAGTTAGTTTCTCCACTTTAATCACTACTGATAACTTCAACCATGTTTTTAAAAAATACTACCCAAAACTCCTGCGTGACTTTTGGCTAAAATTTACGTAGTTATGCTAAAATAGAGCTGTTCAACACGCCTATTAGCGAGCAAGAGCGCTCGCCGATGCCCCGGGCACGGCTACGGCAAGTGACCTAACAGAGTCGGGGTAGGCCGCCTCAAGGACTTACGAAGGTCAGCTTTAATTTTTTTTAATGAAACTGTAGAATTTCTTTGTGCGTCAATCGATGCAGCTTTTTTGTCCTCTACGAAACGGTATGTCAGGCGAACGCCTGAGTTGATAGTGATAATAGTTCGGTATCTCACCTTCGAGTGGCTGATCGTCTTTAAACCATTCGACCGAAGGCACTGGTTTCCCTTCGCCGCTTTCGCATTTCAACGAAATCATCGAACCGTCGTTGATAGGCCCTAAAGTAGTCCCGGTGCTTAACGGGCTGTTCGTACTCTCGTCGATGACACGTACGGACTTCGGATGCACTGAAACAGAAAGGACTCGGAATGAATTGAAAGTCGGTCAATTACGCGGCTAAAAAGTCGCTTCGATTCATCCGACTATTATTGCTGCAATTCAGCGAGTACGGCCGCTTACGCTGCAGTCTTTGCGTTTCGACGTTTTGATAACTGTCTATCGGTTTTACCCGGGAACAGTTCAAACGGTTTGATACGGCCCGCGAATACAAATGCATAGGCGATAAATTCCTTGCTAATATTGAACCATCAAACACAGATAAAAAAATCCGATACAACAATTACCTTTTCCAATCGCTTACTTTTGGATACACGGCCGATCCAAGTAGAACACTGAGCTTCCGATCTGTGCAATACGTACACACTTCGGATCCACTGTATACTACATACTCCACAAAATTCAAGGATCTCACGAACTAACATTTTTAAGCTCCGCCAATTTTCCCTATTCTTTTTTTAACATGCTACAGACCGAAAGTATTAAAAAAAGAACAGCAGTTTCAGTTCAAAATGTCGGATTTTGTAAATAATTAAGATTCTTAATTTATTTTGGTTCAAACCATAGTCACATTCTAATTAATATACAGGGTGTACCAAAAATGTTGTACTTCCTTGAAGTGGGTGATTCCTGAGGTCATTTGAAGTAACTTTTTCCTTTGCTTATATACTATTACACTTATTTACTATTGTTCACGCGAATCCCGCAGAGCATCACGTGAGAGTTCATACGGTCGCATGAAATTATTTACTATTATCTCCGCGTGTGTACGAAAACCAGTCAGGTCACATTTTTCTCGGATTGTTTGTCGACAAACATATCATTCTTCACAATTTATTGAAAATTGCATTTTTCTCAATCCGACACGACGATCGACCGAAATAATGGGCGTCGAAATAATTCATATTCCCAGAAGGAAAAACTCGAACATTTTTATCGATCTTTAATTATTTATCGAAAAGAGCGTTGCCCAGCAAAATATTGAAAAACTCAATGTTTTTAAATAAATCTGTGGATGCGATACGATTTCCATTCGTAAATGTATAAGTTTTAGGAAATGAACATTTTTCAAGAAGTAAACAACTTTGAAAGTGGCATACACCACCCCGAGCAGAAAATTTTCGATAAAAATTGCGAATATGATTGCCGAAAGAGTTATTTGGACGTTTATTAAAAATATTATTGCATGTATATCCAGGGGGCATAATGGAAAAATGCGATGTTAAAAAAATGTATCGATAAAACAAAAAATGTTATCAAATATAAAATACTGCATCGGTAAACGGTTTACTGCTTTACTGTTGCTGTTGAAGGATCTATTAAAACGTCCTTGACCATGGATCACAGACTTAAAAAAATCATAAAATAACCGTCAGTAGATAATGCACATATAAAGGTATATTCTCAAGGTCCGCAATAAGTGTTAAAGCAAGAAGCAGATTGTTCTGGTGTTCCTCGCAACTGATAAAGTGTTGACTTTGCATAAAGTTCCGCGGTCTACTAATTAGTCGAGTAGGTGGGACGGTGTCACGACAAAACCGCTGAAATCCGAAACAAAGTATCTGAAAAACCCACGCCCAATGAATCCCGCTTTCTCGCCGCTGCGCTTTGAGCTCAGTCGTTCACACGCGAATCGTCGAGCGCAAACTTTACGGCGAATATCACAATAAGATCTCGGTGCGTTCTCGGTGCTCGCTCGTCACCGCGGCGAGCATCGTCTCTCTCTCGAATTTAATATCTCTCGTGGAGGGTTTCCGCATCGCTGGTACGTTTGGATCTAGTTTTTAATTCGTGCCTCTCGCCGGAGGAGTTTTCCCATTGTGGGAATAGAGAGCAGACGCGGGAGCAGAATCCCTCGGCCCGGCCCGGCCCGGCTCGGCCCGTCACGACGCAAAGAGCAAAGGGCCGGTTTCAAAACGACGAAGAGAAGTGAAGCGGACCACCTTTTCTCGGGGACGAGCTATGAATAACCCTTTCACCGCGTGCAAGTGCTGCCGTTTCCGGAAGTCGCGTCCTCGGTCGCTGACCAACCGGAATTCTGCGGGGGCCACTGAATGTCAAGCAACTGTTTTCACTGAAAATTCATCTCGCGAATCCGTGCTGCTCACACGGCTTCGCCCATCGCTGTCGTACACTCATGGCCGAAATGATAGCTCACCCGTGCTATCTTTAATGGGGTACTCCTACACGGACCGGTCGGTTGGAGACAATTTATGAGACCAAAAACGACGAGGTTATTCTAAACCGAGCGTTTCACAATTTTGCACCCAATTCTCTCTGCACATGGTGTAGCTGTATTCCTCAAAAAATCGTGAAGCAGAGGAAACAATGGAAACTTAAATGTATAAGTTCTGAGATATATACAGTGGATCCGAAAAAGTGTTTGGTTATAATCTAAGAAGCAGTGTAAGTGTGTTATTATCATTATTATTATTTAAATTAGATTAAGCAGTATTTCCGACAGCTTCCGTCATACAGTTTACTAGGTGATGCTCCAATTTTAAAAAGCTATGGTTTTTAAATTGTGCCTATTTCTTTTTGACCCCGACTGTATCTCATAATGAATTGTACACATATATAGTAGAGATTCCTCTATTTCGTGAATGATGCAGTGAAACAATTTTTTAATAGAAGACTGATGGCAGTCGTATAACGTAGAAATTCATAAAAATTGAAATTCGTAAAGCAACAATACTAAGACTATCGTCGATATTCACATGATTTTTGTTTACGGGCAAGTCGTTTCGCAGAATTTCGCAAGCCCTTCGCACGTCCGCCAGAGATCAATTTCAAGAGACGTGTTTTCCGTTATTTAGGATGCGAAAACATTTTCGTCGCTCCGCGTTCACTCTTTAACGCCAGTTTCGAACGTCTCGCGAAATGTGTGAGCTCTATTGCACTCTCTGGATGTTTATTACTGTCCGAGCGCTCGAGCATGCTCGTCCATGCTCGTTTTGAACGCTCGCCTAGCACCTCGCGGACTGGTAATAGGTTTGGAAACATTCGTAGTTGAATCGTGTTACGGGCGTGTGATATTATAATCGCGGAGTGGTTGAAACTCAGATTTTAACTTGTTTAGTAACTCGTCGGGATCTCTCGGGATTCGAGGCGGTCGTCGGGAACGCGCTTATGCGATTTTTGCGGTGAATAGATTGAAGGGAGAGGGTTTTAATAGTGGAGCTGGCGGAGTCAAAATCGGTTTAGATTTCTGGTTTCGGAGGTATGAACGGCGTGGAAAGCGTTCCGTGGTAATCTAATCGGCGCCATGATTCGTGTATGTTACGTGTTAGATGGTTGCAAACATTCGTGCCCGATATGATAATAATTTCCAAAGATTTACACTGCCTGCAAGTGGTGAATTTTAATAGTTTACTAGCCGGAAATTTTCCAACGGTCTTTCGAAGATCAAGGATCAACAGAATTTTTCAATAAATTGTTCGAGCACAACAGCGGTTTCATAATTCAACAAGTGTTTAGAATATAAGATAACAACTTCTTCTGAAATTATTATACAAGTGGAAATTGTTGAGCGTCTTTTAAAAAGCCTATTAACAGGCTTCCGGTAAACAGTGTCAAAACGAAAGTTTTATCAATCAGTTATATATTCGCTACCATTTAATCGAATTGAAGTTCGCGAATGTATTTGAACGATTATGCTTATCGAAGGTAATTTTTCTTTCTAGTTTCGCGGTTCACAGTAAGGGTGAAAGATGGAAGTGGAAAAGTGTATTCATAGGTAGCCCCTCTGGAGAGTAGGTGGGGCATCATGTTCATACGGGGCACGAAAAATGTAAGACCACAATTATACCAGGAGCACCACTTACCATGGGTTATAGTTGAGTCTCGCTAATATAATAAATCACTGAATCCCAGCGCGGCGATTTAATATTACGACCGGATATAAGTTTCCAGGGAACGAAAAAGCTACGATAATATTCTAACGAAATACAAAGCATCAGGCGAATATAACGAAAGCATGGTTGAACGTTAAATGGTACGATAGTTTAGCTTGTACTTTCTCACACGAAGTAATCGTTATTTTAAGGTTTAAACGAAACAATATTTTACATGGCCTTTCTTATTGGTTCATGACTGAAAATGACATTGAACGATTAATCGAGTAATCCTCAGCTGCGACGTGTATCAATAAATTAGAAAGGAGTCGTTTGAAAAGGATTAAAAATAAAGGAACCTGTTGATCACAGTTTTTTTGATAATTTTGGAAACGTTTTAAGTAGGTATAATAAAAGGGTGAACATTTATAGATTAGTCAGGAGGCTTGAAATGAAGCAATGGTGACTCTAGAACGATCAACTATAAAGGAGCCCACAAGTTTTTTCGTTCGTCTGATTTTGGAATAACAATATCTCGTCAGGATTTGGGTCAGACGTTGTATCAGTAACAGTGCGTCATCAAACTCTTGATGAAGCTAGTTGTAATGCTGACGAGGCGTTTGAATAGACATCCAAAAGGACACTGTTTGCACGTGGAAGCCTCAAAGAGCATTGAGTGCAAATGCATTTCGGTCTCGCAGTCAAACTCGCAGTTTCGAATATACTTCGTGCAATTTAAGTCACTGCCAATTTCAGTTCTGGTGAATTCCACTCATCCATTAATTGAAGAACCCTTTTGAAATGGAGCCAATACTAAAATGTCAACGATCAAACACTAGAATCATTACAAAGTCAAATTAAACCAGACAAGTCGGCGAAACTGCTAAACGCTCGGAACTGAAATCTAATTTTACATATAATTCTATGTTTCCTTAGAATTAACACAATCCCCATGTTGTTATTAAATAAAAGACGGAAAAAACAAAGGAAAATTTGTATTTACCACATTCCATAGTTTTTAGTTGTTAGTTTTTAGAGAAATAGAATTCACCGCGTCGTATTTCGTATGTTTGAAATACTCATCACGAGTCTGACACGACGTGACGGAACAAAGCGTTAATGAAAAAAAAAAATACATTTCGCGTTGAAATTCGTTGTCCATTCAGAATATATTTCAAATAATAAACCAATGAAAGGAATCCGCTCTGGAGCCGCCCAGCAGTGGGCCACAATCCGAAAAAGCTGGAGAAAATTCATCTCTCTGTTAATCCGAATTAATCATGAAATTAGAACAGGTTAAACATCGTCCATTTCACAAATAACAGAAATTTATATTCGAATACATTTTCCATCCGCTGTTCATATCTCAGAACTTGAGAAATATGCCACGTATAAAAGGAATTGCGTGTGTTCATTTACGAGAAGGCCGTGCAAATTTTTTAATTAATTCTGCCTATTTTATAGAAGTGCCCGCTGGTGCGTCCAGCTAAAAAATCGTGTCAGATGTTATCCGGTAACGCTCTTACTGTCTGCACGATCTCTGGGATAAACGGAATCTGTCAAATCTGGATTATAACGAAGTCTTTCGTGCTCCACTCGGCTGCCGTACATACAGAGCTCTCACTTTATTACGCAAACAACGAGAGAACGGGGGCGGCATGGGGTGGCAGTTATAAGGTAAAAAACTACCTCCGCCTCTCGCTCCAAAAAGTTCGACGGCTCTTGAGAAATTTTTATCGCTTTTGTCGCGAAGATAGAACTGGGTAAGGTCACCGCAAACTCGGTGCGCCGCGATGCTGCGGCGATATTAAAGTGAAAAAGAGGCGGTCGTGACGGTTGCATAAATTTTTAATCACTTGATAAATCCTCGAAAAAGATTCCAACTACGAAAATAACCGTCATAGAGAACCGTGTATGCACACGCAGTGAAACATTGCTTCGCAAAAACGGCATCAATGAAACATGCCGCGGTGAATCAAAGATGCTTTCCTTTGCAGTGTACGTCGAACGATTATAGCATACCGAGATATGCAAAATGTACTGGGGATATGATACGATTTTATTTTAAATTGGAACACCTCTGCGGTTCATGATACCATTTTGGAAATGGGATTCCCCCTTCGAACTGATCGACGATCCAGCAATGTCCCCATTGCAAATTAATAAATTGAGTTATAGATGATTCTGCCATCTGCGGGGGTCTCTTTTATAACACTGGCAACATTTTGGGATATGTGAACGTTGAATTTTTACTGAACACTTTTCTATTAACCTGCGAATTTTATTAAAATTTTATTAAAATTCCCAGTACCTTGTAGCAGATGTAGTTTCATTTTGCATAAATGAAATGTTTTAAGTCACTGAAATTGATATTGAAGAATTGTTCGCAAAAATTGTATCATTGTTTATAAAAATCAGAGGTTTCGTTTGGGTCAAGTGTCACCGCGTCGTTTACGTCGGAAAATTGAACGATTCTTTGGTATTTTCGAAGTATTTGGCATTAGGTTGCCTCGGGTAAAACATTTTGGCAAATACTTCCCAACTTCCTCCCATAACTTCTTAACTTTGTCGACTTCACCACTACTAGGAAATGAAGACGTACAGCACACCAGCCGTAATTACTCGAACAACAGTGATTTTACACTTCGTTTTTTTTTAGGCAGACATAAATCTTTTGACTTGTCGTTTTACTGCAGGAAACTTCTTATTAGATTACTTCAAAGTTCCTGTAATATGCAAGGTCTTTGAAGAACATTTTGGTTGCTTTGCTGAGTTTACTAAATATATTAAAATAATTTGATCACTTCGTTTTAAATAAATTTCGAAGAAAAATATTTAAGTATATTGTAAAGTGCGAAACAATGTTTCTGTCAAGTTATAGTATAGTGCTTTACAAGTACTCTACGGAGAGCTAAAACATTTATCATATTAACAATTATTCAGTCAAATGTCTTTACTGTTTGGCATATGACCTATTCACGTTTGCCATAAATGCATAAAATATCCGCAGTCTATTTATAAATTTTAAAGTACTCCACAATACCAAAAATTCTGAAAAATGTCGTTTAAAATGATTTTTTAACCGATTCGAACAGAAGGCGTCGAATTGATGTCTTACACTGAATAAACCTAGCAATTTTTAAATAAGGGAAAATATTGTATTTCGACTACGATTCAACCGCGGAGAAAACGATTTTATTTCCGAAGCGTAAAATTCGTTCTTTTGAAAGTTCCAAGTCGTTCGGATGATTATGAGCGCCGGTATACTTCTTTCCACAGCGAAATGGCTTCTTGATGGTACTAATATTCTCACCGGTGGAAATTTCGACAAAATCCACCGGGTCTATAAGGACTTCTGATGGAGCCGATGTTTCACCCATTTTACGAATTTCGGTGGAGTCCGAGGAAACTCTCGGCGGCCGTCGTTTCTTTTCATTCCCGTGGGTGGGGGTCGTCAGCAGTCCGATGATGGTTCTCGAGGACGGGATGATGTCTCTGTGCCTCCTTCGAACTAGTTCCAGCGAAATCCGGCAGTGCTCGTTCGATTCGCAATCTTTTGCGGATAACTAACCACCCCCCAGACTCGAGTTCACGACGGCTCGTGATCTATAGCTTATTAAGAGACCCGTGCTCTATCCTGCTCGTCCCTTCGCTCTTATCTCTATGACCCTCTTTTTTTTTTAACTTCGAGAGCAGAGTCATTTTACCTTTTTATGTCACGCTCTCATTCATTTCCGGCCGGCATGGCTCAATACCGTCGCGTAGCACAGTGCAGCGGTTCGAATTCCACGATTAACAAAAGTCATTCTCGTATCAACAAAACGTGTGTCAACGTAATAATCATATATCAAGACTCCTACACTGGAAGACCTTAAATCGTTAAATTGATAATGTTCACTGAAGACTGACCTGGCACTTATTCGATCAAGTCCTAAATTTATTAAAATATATTTGTGTCTTCGATGTTGTAGAATATTTTTGCTTCCCTGAGAGAAACTTACAATATCAAGATTTAAACTCCGAGTTGCCTGCGCAAATATTAAAAATACATATTCGGCATGTCAATCTCGTTTAATCGAATGCGTTAGGACTCCGGAATTGATTACAAAGGCCTGAAAAGCCACGTATAAGTTTATAAATGTGTCCGGTACTCGAAGTCCGCGCTTTTAGTGAAACGATGACGCGACCGTGAAAATCAATGATCGTTCGGCGAGAAGTGTTCGCGGGTCGATCGACGCCCAATGACCCGGCACAGTCGTCTAAAATAATTTCTAGCAGGTAGGAGATCTAATTGGATTGGCCGTGAGTCAAGTGGCCCTTCATACAATTTAAACAGAGGTGAATTGGTGCTCGGCATAGTTCGGGACCGTAACAGCTCTCCATCCGATAAATTGGCCTTTGAAAGACGCGACGCAGACTGGAAGAACCCGCAGGAACGACCGTTACAATAAGTTCCACTGAATTACGGGGCAAGGGGAGGGGCGGGAGGGGTGGGTTTAATTATAATTCTAGCCGGGTGACGATACTCTCCGAGTGGAGGTTTCTTTTGTCGTTTCACGCCCGACCTCCGACCTAGAGAACTTCCACGATGGCTCATTGACGTGGGAAAAGAGTGAGCCCGCAGGAAGCGTGCGGTTTATGGAAACTTATGGCGCGTGCCGTTTTCATAATTTCACAGGAATGTACCCTGCAGTCCTTGTAACGATTGTCTACAGTCAGTCACGAAAGTTTCTGTGCCGAGACATTTAATCGTACCACCTACATTCATTTGAATTGTTATTCTTCTTAATTTTCTTGGATTTATTACCATTTCTGTCTTTATTAAAAACATTTCGATTAACCGTACCACCTAAATTTATTGAACACTGTTCCTTGTATTAAGCGTGCAACTTAATTCGTAGCTTTTTCTCCGAGGTAACTCTGAGTTTTTTTTTTTACTATAACGTGTAGTTTGATTCAGCAATTTGGAGAAGTACAGAATTAATGTACGTCTAATTGTAGAAATAGAAAATGTTTAAGGAAACGTTTTAGCACATTTTATGAAAATTTGTCTGACGAAGGTCAAACTAAAGTCATACGTTAATTCCGCTTCAGTTAGGGGTTTCCCCGATAATGTCGATTATTTTGGAACGATGAAGTAACGCAACATTTTCGAAACGAATGAAACTGTGTGGCGGCCTGTCAAGATTAACATGTTCAAGGCGGTAAAATATTCATGAACAATATATACTCCGGTTATTATAATACCGGAAATGTTGCAATGCGGAGGATTCGATTCTCACAAAAGTTAATGGCGAATAAATTTTGCGCAGTATATTTTCAGCCGGGTTATTATTACTTGCTCTTTCATATCCAAACTGCGTTATTTCAGTTCCTGTCGGTAAGTTCTGAAACGTTTCCCGCTTATTCTGTCGATTCAAACGTATTTTATGGTGATCGTATTTTTTGAAAAGCCAGAAAAGCGTTCGTAAAGTTATTTTCATATTCTCCCAATTCCACACATTTCTAACAAAAAATGGGAATATATGAAATTAACTATTCGCCATCTCAAATAATGTTTTATGCAGCTCTGTTTATCGGATTATGATTGAAATTGGTATTGCTTTCAAGAAATTGATTGAGAAATCATTAGTTGTGTATTTATTGTATATTTTTGACAGCTCTGGCAACGTGTTAAGAATAATAAACAGATGTACATATACAATTATCGGTAAGATGATTAATTGCGGTATTCGTTTCAAATAAATTACTTTGATTTTAAATCATTATAATTTCTAGTTCGTTGCAGTCGATGCGATAAGATCGCGGCCGTGTAATTCGAAGTATTTCTAATAAAAATGGTAATGATAACAAATCTCGGGAGCGTGTTCCATTCCCATGGAGAAATCATTTATCACTGGATCTCGCCGTGCAGGCGAACAACGTTGAAGGTGAAACGTGACAGCAGGTGAAAGAAATGCTGCGCGTATGCGCGAAATGAGTTTCAAGTTTTCAAATTTCATTCCGCCCGCTGGAATCGCGAGTTTCTTCGTCTACGCGTTTGTATGGAAGAGATATAGAAAACTTCCGAACAGGCATTAGGTTGATGTGAAAGTTCCGCCGTACGTTTTCACCGGGCTGCATACACAGAGAACTTTAAACTTTCATAAAATAAAATCGAACGCGGCTCTTTCGCTCCACTTTTGTTTTAAACATCTTACGAAACCCAATATGTGAAAATTTCTTGTAATATCGATGAGATCGGCTCGCAAATTCGTACGAAGCACTGTCAAATACAGAACTGAACAACGAAGTAGAAGGGGGCAAGGAGGTCAAAAGTGTCCCCCAAACCAAATTGAATTTGCAACTGGCCGTTCAATAGCTTATCCAAAGAAAGTATTTTGTGCCAATTTTCAACCTTATTTGTCGACGTGGTGGGTATTAATGAGGTGACAAAGAAAATCAAGTTTTTCCGTAATTTCTCTTATGAGCTTCAATTGAAAATTTCGAAAAAAATGTAACGTATTTTAGCTATTAGAACGCACATCTATGAATTTTTTCAGAATTTTTAGCTTCGAAACCGAATTTTTGTAAATAAGAAAGATTTTGAAATGCCGATTTCTTGTGGAGGTTATAAAGTACTAGGTTCATATTTCTACAGTTTTAACATCTCGTTATGGTTGTTAACATATAATTTTTTCAGATTTTTCAAAGTGAGGGCACGTAATTAAAAAAATCAAGAACCGTTATTTTTTAACTTTTCCATGCCCGTACAAGTACCGTGTTCATATGATGAATTTATTAGATGGATACAAAAGTTGTAGATAAATAAAATGGTCGCTAACAGCTATCAATTAAACGCAGTACGGAACAAGCCAAGCAAAAATCAGCATTCATGAATGAATCCGCGTTCACGTTGCAGATGTCACATAAAGGTTTTGCTAGAGCAATTTTCAAGCTAAAGACGTTTGTGTTATAAAAAGAAATGGGAACTTGGATCGCCCGCAGCTGTGTTTCCCGACTAGTACGAGTGATCCTCCGCACGAAGCACTTACATGAGAAGAAGAAAAAAAAAGAGTTGTGTTTAATTTTGTCGTCTAACTACGTCAGTCAGCCATGAAACATTTCTAGACAGAAACTACGAATTTTTATGCGCAAGTAACATTGTCTACATCAATTGCAAAAAACAGATTTCTTCTGACAACTTGAATAATTCTCAAATTCTTGTAATTGTTCTACCAATTTGCAGCTACATACTTTTATCATAAATGAAGAAAATTCACGCTCTAGTCATAAATAAGGTACACATTGTATCTGGAAAATTATAAATTATTTATCTAAACTGAAAGATTCGATAATAGTTTGAGGATAAAAATGAGGAAATATTACAGTTAAATAAATAGATTTCAATTCGTAGTTTCGTTCCCGCACCAAAGCGGCGACCATCTTCGAGCTTCCAAGGAATACTTTGGTAGTCGTTGTAATTACAATAAAGTTTCAATGAGCCTTGTTCCTGCACAGTCGTAGGGGTTCGAAACATATCCAGCTATTAGTACAGTCCAGCGGTTATTGTGCGAGTAAGAATATGATGATCATAATGGTACCTTGGGTAGTTTCCAACATTATTAACGGGTATAGGGTTTTACGCGAAAACCCCGGTATTCTTGGCACATTCGGCTCCACAGCAAGAAAGTGTGATTGTGCTCGTCGTTTTATTTCACCGTCGAAAAGTAACCATTTTTCATTTTGTGCTTGATATTGAAGCAGCCATATTTCAAATTTGAAAGCAATTTAAATCTGTTACCAGAACCTTCGTGATTTATAACACTGCGTTATTCGAAATTGTCCTCCTCGCGGTTGGTCTCAACTTTTAAGCGGATTTGCGAAAGCTTCTGCCAACGAAAAGATTAGGTTGCAACAAAAATCCGTTCGGTTGTAAATATAACTACGTTCTAATTTTAAGGATTCAGTTGCAAACACGGATATAAAAACACACGAGAATTCAACGGGGAAAATTATTCTACAAATAATTATTACGTTATGGAAATAAATCAGAAATCACAGAACATTATTCGATGACTACTTCTAACTCGCATTTATTGTCTGTAGTTTTCGGTAGATAGTTTCAACGACAAGTTCTACCTATGTCATTATCGCGGACTTTGCTCATTACACGCACGTCGCTGCACTTGTACTAATTGTACGCGCGTATAACGAGGCCACGCTGTACTCTGTTTTCTAAATATACACTTATTCATTGCTGTGCCTGCGGTGCTTATAAAACAGAACAATGCGATATAAATATTTAACACCCCATTCAAACTTGCTCAAACAGAACAAAACGTACTCCGTTATAATTATTTATCGTACTTCAGTTTTGCACATTTGTTTCAAACATCTGCATTCGTTTTCATTCAGAAACTTCTAAAACGGAACAATACAGATATTTGATATTCTATGAATTCATTCAAACAAAACAAACTCCACCAAATCATGGTTATTTATCATTCATCTCCAGTTGTATAATATTCGTTCGAGAACTATAAAATTCGTTTTCATTTCTAAAAATTTCAACCAATCGCAAGCTGTTCCCTAATCAATTAGGCAATTTAAAAATGAAACATTTTCGAGCCGGTAAACACGGTCACCGTCGAAACATGCATCTGTAAATACTTATATCCCCGTTAGGCTCTCTGCACCGTTAATATCACTCGGCGCAATCTCGGTTTCCGGCTAAAATTTCAAAGTAATTGGCATCCCTTTCATGTAGGTAAATTCAACCGCACTTTAATAGTATGACATGTTGCGTGTGTCAAGATAACCGGTTCAGTGGTTTAGCTGCTACCACTTCGGATTAGTACTGCGGCTTTCTCGTTTGTCGAATTACTGGGATTACCCAGATTACACGGATCGTACAAGTACGATACGTCTAATACGAGTTATTCCGCGCATATCTTACTGTCAGAGATCGCCGGTGTTTAATCGATTAATTAAATTATACGCTGCCGCTGGCCACGATGTATGAAAATCACTCTTCCCGGGAATTATGCTGATGTCGTTTCACCAAACGTCCAGCAAACGTACCTCTGTTCGCGCGATCGTTCAAAAGAAACTTCCGAGAAGCTGACTATGACCTCAGGAAAAAATTGCGATTACACATGAAAACGGTACACCGATATTTTCTTAAATTCTTCCATCTACCGAGTTTTGTCATAAACGCGTAAACTTTGTAGCTTAATTATAATTAAACTGTAGATCGAATGCACAATTTTTGAACCTGAACCACTGTCTTTCAATGTTCAGAAAACGCTTTTAATACTAAATTGGAAGGCACCGACACAGCCACAGTTAAGTGTCCACAACTAGTCCCGCTAGTTACTATGGGAACAAAAGTTTCCAAAAATGGGGAAAACTTACCAGCGACGTTGAGCTGAGTATGAACATTATTGTGCCCTAGCCACAGTTAAGTGTCTACAACTAGTCGCACTAGTCACCATAAGAAATAACGCTTCTAACAACGGGTAAAACTTACCGGTGACGTTAAGCTGAATATGATGAACATTATTGCACTCTCGGTTCACTGTCAGGTACGTAGCCTCGCACTTGTACAGCCCCTCGTCCTCTATTTTCACATCCGAAATCTTCAAGAATGTTTTCGTCGAATTCTTCGTGTACTCTATATTCGACCTGCAAGAATCAGAATCAACGGGACCGTGAATTAGAATACAATAATAAATCAGCTGTGAGAATTTACGTGCTAAAGTTTAATGCGATGTAGTCGAACCACGAGTCATCTTCCTGTGAAACGTGATTAACGCTGGAATCAGAACGGTTTATGACTAGAATAATATTCTTACTTGTATATACGGATTGCACGCAGCTGGCTGCCATTAATATAACACATTTGCAATCCTATTAGCATCGGGTAATGAATAGAACAATGAATCGGATCAACCTGCTCGTTATATCGCCAAATCGATAGCGCTTTACTTATGCCACTAAGGAAACAATAGCATTAGAATTGATGCGACACAATCGCGCATCCGATTTTCTCCGTTGCTATTATGGCAATTCCACTGGCGCGGCGCGGCGCCGCCGTTACAATTGCAAACCCCGTTTAACATAATTGAAGTTATTAAAATGTCGTTTTCCGGGTGATAACTGACTATAGTTGAGCTTCTCGGTTTCGGTAATAATGCGACGCAGTTGAATGATTGCGAATGGTAGCGTAACAAATCAAAGTAGACTGTATCGTTCGCGTTATTAGGTCGTTGACGCATAGTGTTGAGTCACAGATTTAATAAAAATTGAATTTGAGGATTCAATTGAATTTTAAGAATGTTGTTCTTTTCTTTCAATGTGAAAAGTGAGGTACAAAATGAAAGTCCAATTTTCAGAAATTGGTAAAATTGTAAATTACAATAAATTTGTAAATGCGTAAATATTTATAGTCTAACGATTGCCTTTCTTATGCAAGAAATTCAATATTAAACTTCGAATGAAGAAATTTAAATTTATCAGAATTGATAAAAACGAAATATGAACTTTTTCAAAGGTCCATAATTATTTAATGATTTTATGACGGCTTTTATGTCGCTATGACGTATTACAAAAGTTGGAAACTATAGTACACGGAGATAGAAATTGCGAGCTCGTAACATCGATTTTTATTATACAGTGAGTTTATGATAATTCGCTCAGGTAATAGAAATTGTTTTAGTTGTGGCGTTAAAGCGCAGGGTAATGGGCTCCTCTTATAGTAATTAGCCATCCTGACAATCGTAACTGTTCTCTGAATGTACTGCGTTTATGCCGATATTGTAGTTTCAGTTTGTTAGCATGAATGCTTAGGCAGTCGTAGCTCCGATGTTTATCTGGTAAGCGACGCAATATCCGAATGATAGTGATAACTGTTATTAACTAGCATGTTTGTTCATTAATGCGATGCATTTCTGTTAACTACCGGCGAAATCATACACGCATCGGCTGGACAAATATGTTTTCGGCTGTATGGAAAACAGTTTGCGTTACAATACGCTGTCCGTTTATTACCTGCACCATAGTTGCCTCAAGAAATTTAATCTAAACGAGCGACTATGAAATTTCATTGCTTCATCGTCCTATTGGGATTAAATTCTAGAACGTGGTTCGATTCGATTGCAAAACTGACAGTATTTATGAAAAATTTTATTTCTAGATGTTCTATTCAAAAAGAATTGATGTTTTAATGTACTGGTAGATATATTTATTAAAATTTCTTATTTCTTGGATTAGTATTTCTTAGGTATTTACACAATTTTTCACATTATTTTATTGTGCGAGTGTGAGCCGTTAACAAGTGTACTTCGAAAAGCCGATATCCTTTTCCGGGGTCCACGATATTTGTCAAACTTGTCCATCTCGGGGTGGTTAAAAATACTCTTTGACAGTGGCCTGGTCTCGAACAGGGGGCGCACCAGAACTATTCCCGAAGTTTGCGCAACTATTTCGCCGTGGCTCGTCAGCATGGCTCCGAGTAAACCGTTAATAGAACCCGTGATTATCTCCGGAGAATGATTACCAACACCGTTCTAATTGAAGTTAATAAACTCCGGCTGGACACCTGGCGAATTTGATATCCGACGGGAGCGACTGTTCAAAGAAACGCGCAGACGACGATGCCACGCTACACCGCGAATTCTGGCAGGAAGAAGCAGAAATCGCATTAGCGGGTCAGAGAACGGAACCGGGCGTGCGTTCATAACGGATAACAGGTGAAACGCCGGCGGAGCCTTTGATCTGAACGGGAGCGGAGTACCCGTTAGACCAAATGGCTCCGCGAAAGCATCAAACGAGACTAAACAATCATCCTCTCTCTCCCTCTCTCCCTCTCCCTCTTTCTCTGCGGAATTCTCCGGAACGTTGGCATTCCGCTAGACTCGTGTCCTACCCCGTTCCGACCAGCTACATATTCTATTTCTTTATTGTAGGCAAGAGATACAGTAGTCTCTCCGTAACTGTCACATCCTCGGGTCTGCCGAGCGACACTTATAGTAGGGGCGCAACATTCTTTGTACTGTGCAGAACGTAGAGAAGGATAGCGATTCAACAAGATGGAGGGACCGAGTCCCTCCAAAGAACCTCCCTTCATTGTATAGTGTTTGTTGTCATTTTATGTACAAAAACGAGACGAATACGATGCTAATAATACGATGGATTCTGCTTCATTGGTTCCAGGGGGGATTATATTTTGACAGTTACGGCAGAGACCTTCCTTCCCGACAGTTGCGGAGAGAATACTGTGCTGTGAAAGAGACAATTTGTTTAGCGTCCGTTCAGAATGCAGTGGTGCTTGAGAGGTTATACAGGGTGTCGCAAAATGTTGTATTTCGAGTAAGTTTTTTCAAGTTTGCTTTTCTTCGTCGAAGGGTTAACCGTTTCGTTAAACAAAACCCATTCACGGGAAAATATCGTACGGAGAACGCCTAAGAAGCTTTGGAACGTCCGCGAAAATAGTAATATTCACTACAGAATTAATGGGCCATTCACGTAAATTTGCTAGGCTCCGGGATACTTACGAACGACAGCGTACTCGTTTCCTCAGTGCACCACTATTCACCGTGTCAGACACGTAATAGAGAGTTAACAGCCTATCACTGGTGTTTCCACGTTCTTCGGGCTGCAGCACGAAAAGCGTCGTAAATCGAGCGCAGATTAACGACGCAGCTTTTGGGAATGTCACGATTACTTTGCCCGGCGTCGAACAGCGTCGATTAACAGAACTGCGTTTAAGCTTCCCGATAAACGCGAGTAAACGCCTTGGTTTTGTGCTGAGCGCTCGATGCAGAGGATTAGACGAACCAGACGGTATCCAGTTCGCAGCCATAATGGAATATTTGTGCTCGCGATTCAAACTATACCAATACTCCACTCGTTTGTAATATCTCTGGGAAGAAAGAAGAAACAAATATAACAAGCTGACAAAGATCGAATTTATTTAGAATTTCTGAGGCTCTTGTTGTATGTGTTCCACTAATGGTACTTACTCAATCATTCCCGGTGAAAGTAAAAATTACAATTTCAATAATTGCAAACTAAGAAATCTAAAACCGCCGATGGTGGATTTCCAATTTTCGAAGTTTGCTGATACTCAAACCGCTATATTTCCTTAATAAAAAATGATAAGGTAATGTCTCTGAGCTAAGGTGACTTAAGAACCCTTAAGCAGACTTTATCGTAGATGTTTCTACATTACGTAGGAGCACGTTATTTTTGTTAATATAAATATATAATAAGTTTATCCTTTCGTTCTTTAATTTATCTTGAGGAAATAATAACCAAACTGAGTTTCACTGTAAACACAAGGTTAAAATTTTATTCGCTATTTACAACAGTTATCCACATTATTTACATTACATTACGTTACATTACATTTATAATCCTAATCAATTATATGTTGTAATACACATGGCTTTTCTCTCTTATCAGCTGTGTCAGTCCGCCATCTTGTTCTACAGACATGCGCAATACGTATCTAATTCAAAATGAGTTTTAAAAGGAGTACGATAAATTTACATAACCTTTATCGTATTTCTTTTGCAAATATATGAAGAATATTTTTCTTTCGAAGTCTACGAAACGGGAGACAATTTTTCGAGAATTTTCGGGCGAAAAGAGGCGTTTTCTGTTTGAAGTTTTCTAATTTGTGACGTCTATGGGTGTTGCGGTATTAAATTGGTAATGTGTGCTTGCACGTGAGATAAGTGTAGAGACATCGACACGATAATTCCGCCGAGTTCTGTAATCTGCGTACGCTGATACGGGATTAATATAATTACTAATTATGGGCAGAGTCAAGATTACCCTATTAGCAGGGACGGGACACAGGGTCGAGGCATTAATCAAGCATTCCGTTTGTCAGATGGTCCGTCCTACAGATTGACGTACGAATCGCCACGAGCATTCTGTCCCAATCCTTTAACGTCCCGATGGCCAATACCACACCACAGTACAGCAATATGTTTCTAATCGGCAGGATCAACCGTGTCAAAACGCTTACGTCATTTGATAAACGATCAGATAGCAATATCAATAGCATATTGACTGTTCTGACGAAATACATGTATTAAACATGTCGTGATAAATTCCTGTACCTGTGACATTTACGGAACGCATGCCTAACTAGTTCGTACACGCCACTATTAATTAACTAAATAATTATTTGTGCAATAATTTGCTTTCGACCGAACCGAATCGGTTAATTGAATTTCTTCAGAGCTTTTCACCGCAAAATAGAATTTCTAGTATATATCCATTCGCTTCGTATTTATTATCATAAAGTCCGCAGTGTGTGCTTAAAAAAATGTTACAGTCATATAGAGTAATTTGTAATTATGTAATACACTTTTTACTTTTAAAACAAAGTATTTTAGACGATGAAACTACGTATACAATTCCAACGTAAAAAGTACTATCATTTAGAGGTTCCTTTTTTGGTCAAAGTATTAAAAATTCAGAGAAAACAGCCAAATGAACTAATTAGACAAGTCGGTTGGATTATGCCACGCGCATCGAAGAATGATGGAAACTCGATCGTTACAAGAACATTAAACACCTTGTACAAGAAAGGTTTCTATCACGGAGTCATTAGTTATCCTTAATCTAGGCAGGGATCAGTATAAGAAACAAAGTGCATTCGCTGTCTAAAATGGATGCAAAGTGAAGCAGAGTAATTTTAGCGTATCGCTTTTCTAACGAGAGTTCTGGAACGAACTTTTTTTTTCCCCCACCTACTACCGAAAGTTCTAAAGACACTGAAAATGTCGGGGACGTTAATTACCCGCTTCCGAGAAACTAGGCCGGTAATAGGTAGCGTGGGGTCGGCAATTAGAGAGATAGAACACGACGAAGAACGTTCGAAATTAGCCTGCAACGAATTAATCTGAAGTATAGGGAACTGTTCGTGAATTCAGTGGAATTACGACACTCTTATTACAATGTTCATCGGAATCCGTTTTAGCGTGCATTACTCTCTACCAGTCGTTTTATTATTGCAAATCTGTCGCATAATTTGGGTTAGGATTGGGAAAAAATTTGTCGCATAATTTGGACCAGCCAGCGAAATTGTATTTTTCACGTTCAGTTCCTTTGTTAATTGTTTCAAGTGATTGTTAACAGACGTTGCCAGGAATCTTGCATTAGAAATATTACAAATATTGAAAAAAACGAAAAATGTTAAGCTAGTTTTGAAATGCTTTGAATTACTGCGAGCTGTGGTTGTTACACAGATTATAGGTGCCATACAACTGACAGTCGCGTGTAAACGCATGATCAAAGCTGACCAGATTACGATATGATCTGTTAATAGGTTAATGTTAAGATAATACTCACAGTGGTAATAGAGGGTGAATTATGCCCGTTGAATATGTGACTAGAGGAACGTAATTTGTGTAAATTAGATTAACCGGATCCTGATTAGTATCTCGACAAAATGGACGTGTAAATGTTGCAAGAAGTGTTGCAGTTTGCTATTTGCTTCGCATCAACAACAATGTCTTTTTTTTTACAAGAATGCGTAATTACTTTTTATCAACAAATACCTACTGTACTTACTCTGGAAAATTCTGGAAAATATTTGGTCCACATTAAACTGATTTGCAATTTACGTATTGGAACTTCTCGATGAATAAACATTAATGAACAGTACATCTCGTCGATCAATATAGAAGGTAAATGCAACGAAATGTAATTAATAAGTAGGACCATTTAATTAACGTCAATATGAAATTACAAATAAAGCGCAAATAGGAAGCATGTACTGAGTACTGAAGATTAATGGCAGTCATACTTTCGCATGGTTTTAGGCATCAGCATTCTTTTTCGCATTTCCTCACCGAGAATTTTAAAATCATTTGGGTCAAAGGAGGAATATTCCACACGATGTACCATGAAGCAGTCGACGAATTTTCCTAGCATGCTAAGCACTTCGGTCTTATCTTTCGCGTCAACTTGAGTGTTACTTTCGGGAGTAGAATTTTTCGACAGCTGTCGCTTCTATTTTCTGCAACATAGCTCACGAAAGTCAACTCTCAAGTGGACTCATGCTTAAAAATTACTCCTGATGTCGCGCTCGATATTATTTCACCTCTGAATATCTTCGTGTTGAACTAGAAAACCCCGAAACGTATTAAACGTGCTTGTTCGGACTTGTAAAAATTCCAATTCACAGACAGTCTACCGTGAAAATCATTTCTATTATTATATAACACAGACAAATATACTTAATAATAATTATTATTCGACATATCAATTTTATTTGTCTTACGTGTGTTTAAATATTCTAAAATAGAAATAGAACGTGGTCTGCTCTTAGAAAAACTTTCTATCGCCGAGAAAAATGTCCTATTTTAGCAAGCAATATAGTGTTGCGATTGTAGCAATTTTTCCTGTCATTTCTGCGGGGCGCTAAATAATTATAAAAATACAGAATACATTTCGACAGAGTCGAGAAGTTGTTATTCGAGGCCAGCTTTCCCCGGTTATCAAAGATGCAATCGCGAAAATCCTCGACGCCGGGACATCCCCCGGTGCTTCTTTTATCGTCTCCATCAAACTGGAATCGTTCACAAAGGGACGAGAGATTAAATTCGCCTTAAATACCTACGGCGCGTGATCCGAACTCGCAATTTAATGAGCTCGAAATGGAGATGGAGCAGGATAATACCGTCGACCAGGACGAACATTGAAAATGAAAGGAGTCTGGCCGCGTTACTCGTACCGCCACAATTTTGATCTCTCTGAAGCTGGCGGCCTAAACGCACCGCGAGCAATCTGCACATCACAGACTATGGCAATTCAGATTAACATTCGCCTGGAGTTTTTACACTTTCGACTTTTATACACTTTAATTCGTTGTCTCATACCTTAAACATCGGATCGCGAGGGTTGGGTCCATTTTATACTGAGTTAAATCCATTGAGTTGGGACGATTTTATATTGAGTTCAACAAAAGGATTTATAAGTAAATATAAGAAAACATTCAACTATATTTTTCACATTTGAAAAAAAATAGAAGCAACATTTTGGTATCGTTGTTAAATTTTCAGCAATATTAAAATAACATATTCTGCCGTCTGATGTGGTAAATAAACCTCCGTTAGTTGCAGGGAGTTAAATAAAAACGTGTTTGCTCTCTCAACAGGTATACTAAACTGAAAATATGAAAAAATTTGGAATTTTACTCAATTTTTAATTATTTTGCACTTCACTTGTCTGTTCCTGTTATAAATTCATAAATTTCACAGTCTAATAATATGCATATAAAAAATTGTATGTACTGAGCAATTTATAAAAATCTCAATATAGTATTTCAAGCGAAACGGCAACGTTTTTAATCTGTGACCAGTTTTATTGTATTGAATGTAACGGTATGGCGATAGAAATTCTTCCGTAAGCCGGCAATATACGAATTATCGATTGGTATTGATTAAAATACGCTTTTAAATCTCTCTCTTTTTAAATACTCTGTACTAGGTTACTGGGAAAGTAATATTTTTGCGCATGCATGGATAAATAAATTCACCTTGACGTAGTCGTTTTATTTAATTAATTCCGTATTTACCGTTTCCCATAGTTCTTTTTCTTTCGGGTCTTCAGTTTATTATAAAATACTTATCACTATCGTTCCGCGAATCCGTAAAAATATTAAACACTTTGGTATGAATGCGCAGATTTTGTACATTCAAGTGAAACGCATGAAACTCAGAGTTGCAGAAAATATTCGGGAGGACTAATACAATTATTACTTTCCTGTTAATTAAAATTTCGAGACAACGAGCTTTGTCGTTAATTCGAATTTCTGTAAAGTAGCGAAAGTAAAAATCATCATTAATGTCTGTACTTTTTTGCGTGTTTATTACACAAAATTATTCCAATTGTAGAATCTAGCTTCGCAATCACTGCACCGATTCTCGTGCATTTTTTGTTTCAAATTCCAGATGCAATGAAAATTTACCCAGTTACAATTTTTTACGAACTCTGAAGCCTCCTCTTTACAACGACTCCTCGAAAATGTATGTATGATTTTTTTCATTGTTTTACGAAACAGAAACGAGGAACAAGTGCACACATTGGGAAGCTCACACTGTACAATTGCAACTATTCGCACTCGTCGCTGGTGACTGCGGATATTTATGCATTTATAATTTATATTTCCAAAGTACAGGGCAACAAACATTAACGACATTCTCTGCTCTTACCATACGGGATCTTCTAGCGGAGAAATTGAGTTTGTTCCTCCTCCTGGTTTCACTGAAATAAGCCATAGAATTCAGAATTTGCATAAAATCCGCAGTCCACTAATGGCCGTGTTGCCGGAGCAATTCGAAAGGACGTGAAGTTCGCCATGTTCGTTTTTCGCTTTAGAAAAATTCTGTCTTCGCAGGTGGTAGCAGGAATCCAGGCAACGGGGGCTGCACACTAAGGACCCGATAGATTTAATGGGCGCCGTAGCAAAGAAGTTCGAAGCAGTTTCGTTTAAATGGGAGTTCAATGCACTCGAGGAAACGGGCCGGATATCAAACTTATCGTTTATAACCGTGCAGGGTTCGTTCCTTTCTTCTCGGCTGGGTCCTTTCTCCGCGTGCGCGCGCGCGCGATAGAGGGAGAGAGAGATTCATGTCGGAATTCATAAGAAATAGCACACAGAGAGAACGCGCGTGCGCGCGCTAAGCAAATACGTTCTCGGTCTGGGTAGTCGTAAGTTCCAGGCAATTTTCTTCTTTGCTGTAATCACTTCTACCATCGCGCCTTTAAACGACAGAGCGAGACGTCGAGGCGATGAGAAACGCGGAAAATAAGGGAAACGAACACCGGAACGATGAAGACGAGTACAGAAAAAGCCGGATAGCGAAGAAAAGAATAAGATAAGCCGAACTGCCGCTAAATAGAGAGGAAGGGGACAAAACTGGCGGACGTGTAAGTAAATTGAGGACACGGGAATTAGGGGACATGGAGTATGACATATGATGATGGCCTCGCTGAAGACAAGACAGGGCAGGCGAAGACCTCTCGCCGAGGAAAATGTGACTCGAGAGGGATCGCGATATGAACTTGCTAAGAATATTTTTGGGAACGTATTTGCAGTTTCGGGAGTGCACCGAAACTTGAGACTTTCTATTTAGTATAAATATATTATCTTACCCCCCTTTGTTGTGTAACACTGAGTCTCGTGATGAGCCTGACCTCGTCTTTATGGTAGGACGAATTCTATACTTTTGTGACCAAGCGACTCCGATGGCACATCTTCACACACGTATAACTTTTGAACTAGTGATCTCCTAGGATTGAAACTTGGATTTTCGGCATTTTCTCGCCAAAATCTACAAGATTACACAAAAGAAAGTTGAAAATTTTTGGTTTCCTCGGGTAAAGTTTGGTCAGACTGTACTCTGAAACAGCTATTCCAGGGTATTTCCATATTTTTGCACGAAGTTACAAAAGTTCAATGATCGGATATTGATCGTTTATAATCCAGTGTCTCTTTAATTTTGCGTAGCGTACAATCGTCTTTCGACAAACGCGAGCGCGCGAAGCTATCGACAATTCGGAACGGTGAGTTCGCTCGGGGAAAATCGTCTCTGTTGAACGATGAGAAAACAGTTTCCCGTGAAAGGGGTAAGCCGACAGAAGGCAGCCGATTAAATCGAAAAGCGGCGAACGAGAAAAGTTCGCGAAGAGCCGTCGGATGTGACGATAAAAGTTTCCAAAATGTAAATGAACATAAAGCACTCCGCTATTCTTTCCTTCCACGCCAGGCAATCCCGCGGTGCCCGCTGATAAGTGTTCATCCGAAACCGCGCTGACGTTTTCAATTACACCGAGCCCGCTATTATCGAACCGCCAGGAATTTTTATCGGGCCGCGTATAACTCAACGACCACCGAGGCGTAGACCGCGAGAAATTGTCAATGGGCCGCGAGGAAAATCGAACAAATACGATAATAAAGTTCTCACTTGCATCGATCTCCCCTTGGGCATTTTGCCGGGGTAATTCGAGGGAAGATGCCTGAAGTCTCGTATTTCTAGCCTGTGGATTTTACGCATTTACCAGGAACATGAGACAGTCAAATTTCAAACATGACAGGGCAGCTAAGTCGACAACGTCAATGAACACTGAATATTCCTGCGGTTCCCTACACTGATTTATTTGAGAAGTTTAAACATCAAGCTAAAGATCGCACTTTCAAAGTTATAAAGAACCAAGGTTTCTTTAAGGGTGAAAAATTCTTTCAAAAATTTTTTAATGGAAGCCCTGTTCCTTGATTCGCCCATTTAAAACTAGGGAGAAGCTTTATTGTTACAGTTAACAGAATGCGTTCCGATCACTATAACCTGGCTGCCTCACTAGCGCGAGCAGGTATTATCAATGATAGTGCAAATGCAATCGGGACTGCGAAACCCTTGATCATATAATATGGCAATGCGAATTGTATAATCCACAAAGACGCAAGATAACAAATGCCCTATTTAGTATGGACCTTCAACTACGTCTTAATGTAGACACACTCATAGCGAAGCCAAATATTGAAGCTTGTCTTAGTATTAATTCTTTTATAAAAATTTGCAATCTACATATTTAGTATTAACAGACATTGTTATTGTATTATCATTGTATTCTTCTTGTTTTATTTCTTTCTTTCTATATTATTGTACCCACTTATATTATTCCTGTGAAGTGAAATAAACCCAGAAGGGTTCCAAATGCTTAATAAAAAAATTTCAAACATTAAATTTGTTACGGTGACTTCTCGATATATGTCAACAACACCGGTCTTGCCAGCATTGTGCATTGTACCGAAGACATATCCGAACCGTGTTAAGTGTGGATAATTCCGCGACGTTTATCATCCTGGCCTCGGCGACATATATAGAGAAATCACTGCATATAACTTTAAGTATATCGATACACTGTTTTCAAATTATCACGATCATTAAAGAACGAACAAATAGCCTATTTATAAAGAGCTGCAGTTTATGATTATTTGATATCTACGTTCGAATTATATGTCAAAACATGATTGATGGTCGATTAAAGAAACGGTCCATTGAATGGAACAAACAACTGGATGGAAAATGGGAAAAATTGAGAGCATGCTTTCAAATGTTTCAACTCCGGGCAAAGAAAATCAGGATTTTATTTCCTCCCGTAAAGAATTTCATTGTGCCCATACCCAACCCAGACCGAGATTGTTAAACTTTATTAAAATCTTATAAGTTTTGCAGGTTAAAGAGCGCTGCGAAAGCATCTGCGGGACCAATAAACGAAAATCTGCAGTTTAATTGTTCTCCCCCTTCGTTCTTTCTTTTTGTTCGAAGTTTATTCCTTTTAATTTCTCGAGCGTCGACTACAAAATTAAATTTGTTAATGTTCCTACAGTTTAACGCATAGCATAATCGCGCGTGGCGTTCTCTTGATAACATAGCCGTTGGAAATTTTCGGAATGCCACGGTGAAGCATGAGCAGAATTAATAATCCCGTGTGCTCCGTTTGTTTGCTGGATATTAGGCTAACCTTTCGTGCCGCGGAAATTCATTCGGTTAATGCGAAATCTAACGCTCGCGAAAAACGTATTAAGTTTCCAAAGCCTGCATGTTGTCTTAAGTGCACATTCGAAGATAATCGTTTTCGAAAAACGATACACCCAATTAAATCCAATGTCTTTCCATTTCTCTTTTAACTAAATTAAATAATAATGGTCGACTGAGATTAATAAAAATTGAATAACCCTATACAAAAATACTAGAAACATACAGATATTACGGTCTAAAAATTAGTTGAAAAAAAAAACAGCAAAATTTCTCGAGGCACCAATTGAAAGCCTTCGACACTTTCTTAAAACATTTCCTTGGCTCTGTCTTCTTGTCGCGTGCAGATCAATTTGCTAATTAGTTGCTGATTATGCGTTCAAGCGGATAATACTTTCGACTTATGTAATAACGAGTAAGACCTTTGATTCCGAGGTGGAAAAAGCGAGCATCATGGCGGAGGGGTTAAACCGACCGGGAATATCGTCGTAATTCTGCCCACGAAAGGTGACGGGGTAATTTCAAAAAAATATCCGAGCAAATGATGATTCGGGATTACGTTGGCAACGCAATTCGGGTAAAGGGGGCCAGATATTACGTCTCAGCATTAGTCGTCCTCTAAAGGGAGATCGCATCGAAATAACAACACTCTTGAAAGAAGTTTCCTCTTCTTACGCGCGCGTTCTTTGCCCCGTCAATCGAGGTCATCCTCATGAAAAGAACACACGCCTGGAAGACCCGACTTTCTTGCTTCGAGATCTCATGGGTCACCGTTTCAAAGGATATCTTACAAACGTTGTAATTATGAAACTATCCGTCAAAATGAAACGGATATCAAGGGAAACGCGGAAAAATGAACGAACGGACCGACGCTCTCGGGGTTCCTTTGCTTTTGTGTTTCCACTCCGCGCCGCCGCGATCAACCTTCTGAATAATTCCGTTTTCTACCGAGTCCACGCTTTCTAATTTATCAGCTCCGGTCTGCGGATCTCTGTGAGAAACAAACATTTGCTTCGGCAAACGGGAGCCAAATAGATAGGCTGTTCATCCATTTTATTTATTTCATTCCTTATTATATCCACAGGCTTTGGTGAGGACACCCCATCCGCCCTCGTACAATTTTCAATAATACGTAATTTTACATAATCTTGTGCTTTCTAAACAAACAAAAGGCGATGGCTTGTGACCGGCTTTCGTCGTATTTCGGATGTGGAAGAAGAATTATTTCGAAATAAGTAGCGTTGCCTTATATCGGACTAAAATTGGACACATTGACGAACAGTTAAAGAGATTTTTGGTAGTTCATCGTTATTATAACTAAAAATAGATAAAATAGATAGAAAGAACCTTTCTTTATGCAGCATTGCGATTTACTTTTGCTCATTTCATTCCTTTCTTCCTGAATAATTTATAGAATTTCCCTGTTAAAAATATGTGAATAAATGTTTAGAAGCCCCGGCATCAGTTTTACCTAGGTATCCAAAAACGATTGTCGCTGCGGTAACTCAGAAACGGTGCTACCATATTTTTACGAAATTAGCTTCTGAGAAGGAAGTTGGTTTAACCGAGAGGAAAAAAGTCCTGTAACATCTAAATTGCACACACTCATGCAAATTCTCTGTCCATAAATAATAAAATTACCCTTATAACAAGGGAAAATTTGTTCCCCTTCTACAAAACACTTCGCAACAAAAATATTGTAAATTTATGTTGCTACTTTCTTCTCGCATCGTACAAATTTGCACGTGCTAGTCGTGCATAAAAATTCTCGGTCTAATTATACCGTTAAATTTTATCCGCGCTTATCTAAGCGCGTTCTGCGCACCAAGTGTATGCATTTTGGCGGCCATTCTGCGGAAGCGATTTCGAGTACGCTATGAATTGCTATGGGGAAGTTCTGCTGTGCGCACCTGCCAATCAGTCGTAGCCGACAGCGGGAGATGGTCGAGGGAGTGGACTACCTTTATCGTTAAAAAAAAATCAAATTTTGTTTTTCTATTTTCTTGTAGTTTCACATGTGCAGAATGTTGCATTAGAGCGATTTCACAAAATATCACACCTGTCTGTGATTTGAAACTCTCGAATAAATAAAGTACTCTGAAAATTATTTAATAAATCTTTTAAAATATTTTAATCTCTTAAAAATTCTACTCTACATTCTAGATAATGCTTTCTAGATTGAAAATGGAAAAAATTGTTCATTTCGGACGTTTCAATTTTTGCCAACAACGACGGCCATCCATCGGTGTAAGGTACCAAATAAAATAAAACAGGGAATAACTCTGCCACTTTTTAATATTTTGTTTTGAGAAAAACTGGGGTATAACGCCAAGGAATATGTTAATATCGCCACGAAACCCCGGAATTTATCGCGTACTAATTATTCTGGAGAAAATTCCCGAAAATAGCATATTTTTAGATGTTAGAAATCTTTGTGACGAATTTGGCTCGCTGTTGCAGCGCAAGGGGTTGAAAAAGCGTCCTGTTAAAGACGGACGGGGAAAAAAAGGTTGCGACGTATATATATAGATGTATAATTTACCTGGCGGCGATATCGTCGTTGCCGCGCGTTGTCCCGCCTTGCTCGCTGAAAATGATGATACGCGTTGCGTCACGATACCATTTGATGCTGTGTAGCCCGTTGCACTGCGGCGATTTCAGAACGCACGGCAGCAGCACCTCTGTTCCGAGTTCAGCGCGTTTCTCGCTCTTCAGCCACGGCTCGTTGCTTCCTGAAACAAACGTACGCAAACGCCGTGAATTGCGCTCCGTTCGTTCGTTTGTTTGCTTGTTTACAGAAAGGATAACGTTCCAGCGAAACGAAATCATTTTACTCGGCGCGCTCCGCCATGAACGTGACCGTTCCGTAGACAGTTCGGTTACAATCCTCCAGCGAGTTGTTAAATCATCGATCCCCCGCTCTGCTAAGAACGCTAAACAAACAGTCTTACCGAAGAGTTTGCCCAGTTCAGCAAAAACTGACCGCGGAAATACACTACTGGAAAAAGTTAGAGCACCTAATTATAACAAAAAAATCGTCGAGTTTTCAACCCCTACAAACTCGTGGGGAAAAATTGCTCGCGTCCGAAGAATTAATGAAACATTGAATTGTGAAATGAAAAATGATCAAACTTCTACAACTTCTACAACTTTCCAAAAAAGTCTCTAGTATTCCCGCCCAAAAAATTAAATGAGCTATCATGGTGAGGTTGACAAATTAGCAAAGATCAGAAAACGTGTTTTCAGATTGGTAGATTAAGCTCTAAAACTGTATACAACAAATGTATACGTTGTAAAAGGCTAGAGACAGATAAAAGGACAATTTCAAATTGCCTAGAGAAATCGAATTTTGTAGTATACAAATAAAGGGCTGTTACGCGAATTTATTGCAACTGTAAACCGGCGTAGAAGAGACTACTATAATTTAAATGCTCCACTCGCTCTCACGGGAATTGCTATAGAGTTATTAGGTTGTCCCAAAAGTTCGTTTTGTTTTCGACCAATGCGCACGATATAAATTTAGAATAGGTTTTTGAAGGAAGCAAATGACACGGTTAAATAAACGAGAACTTCGGATACAATATAGAACATCAACAAAGTGGTAAAATTCAAAATATAATTTATATTTTCTGGCAAGTGCTGTCTTTATAATACATAACAGATGTTAATTATTAAATGGAGCATTACTCTCTGTTATTCTACGTTCAAAAGCAAAGTTCTAATCTAATACTTCTCAAGAAGTGAGATGCTTAGCATCTAGGAAATCATTATAAAAAACAGCAATAAATCAGTTTAATTCCAGTATACAAAGACACTGTATTATACGTTGAAAAAGCATCGAACAGAAAATTAATAAGCTGTGATCGATCAGCGGTTGAAACTTTACACGTTTACAAATGTTTATGAAACGTCGGAATAGAGTGTCAATTCTCTCGATGACCCAGAACACATTTCGCGAAATGACAGTGCACGGGGGATGGGGCTGAGGGGAGGCGTTTCAATATTTCTTTCGTATCGTCGCTAAAGCTATAAATATAGTGCTTTTTACAGAGATATGAAATGATAAATCACACTCACAACGCGGAGCGTGCCCGTACGCAACCAGGATATTTTTCGTTGTTATTTTAATCTGAAATCGCACCACGAAATTTACAACAACCTATACACGCGTTGCTTTAATTTTCATGTTTCGAGCGATCAGTCGCGCGGACTGCAATAAACAGTTTGTGCCTTGGCGATAAAGGAAACGATGTGTCATGGCGCAACGAACGTTAAAAAAAAAAAACACAAAGAGAGAAAAATGAATCCAACGATCATCATCTGAGAATATTCCCTATACATTTTTTTTCGCACCTGTTGTCCGTGAAGTTATCGTTGTTATCTAAATATTAATTGGCGGCCCAAGTAAACTATGAAAGCCAAGTCCGCTCTAATCTACATACACGCCCCTGATACCGTGTTGTGAACGCAGCAGTAAATTTCCCAGTCACAACTTATGATAAACAAGAACATAATTCTTGGTTAATTTTCGCGCAAAACTCCGCGCAGTCAAGAGAGAGCGTGCGGAACTTCGCGAAACTGGAAGCGCCTTGGAAATTGACGACTTAAGGTGATTTATTAGCGGTTTCTGTGACACAGGGAATTTCATTCGTCACTGCTCGAACTTCCGGTTAACGTGACGAACACGTTTCAATAAAAACAAACGAACGTCTAAATATTCGAATCAGAAGTATTGAATGTATTACGTTTATTTAACGCGTAAATCCCATTAGGAATGATCCGATTTAAAACAAAACAACGAACGGCTGATTAGATATTGAAATTAGTTACCCGATCAATGGCAGCTGAAAGAATTGATCGTGGGCGGAGTCGTTTCGCCGCCGAAAGGAAGAAAGATTATATTCCGCCGTTGGATTTTTGCAACGGACCAAAACAAGTATACAAAGATAGGATATTCGTTTACGTAGCGCCGCTGGAAACATATTTCCCTGCGCGGAATTCTGTTTTATGCACCTCATCCGTTTTCTCAATTTTCCAAGCGCCGTGCCAACTGTTTCGCCGATCCCTTCTACGAGCCGCATAAACACATCGCCCATAAAAATCCCGTTCGCCACTGAATCGAAAAGCTGTCTCAAAGGAGACAATAATCAGACAGTGGCTTTCGCTTGTTGTAAGTTATCCGAGTATCGAAAGCCGATAAAATTTTCATGACACGCTACGCGCGAATGGATAAAACCCCGCCGAAGGAAACAGAATACGCACAGTGTAAATCGCGGTGAATATTCCCGCGGCGTTCTGTTCTCCGCGATAACATTGTTCCGTCCCTTAAAATATTTATTCGTTGGTCAATAGATTATTCTATGATCGCCAGACTGCGAGTTTTACGCGATCCTGACGGAAATCGAACGGAGACACGGAGAACATATTTTCATATTGTCTTAAAGTTGTCAAGCCTACGCAAAAGCTTTAGCGAAAAATACATTTCCTGGTTATTCCAATTTATTAATTTTATTTATATTATTTCATGGCGAAATATATTTCCGAACGATCAAATTCTTTTCCTGCACTGCAGTCTAGAATGCAAAAATATTCTATGAATATGTTTATTTTTTCGTTGGATAGTTTCTCGAATTCTACCCTCGTGTTTTTTTTATATCGTCCCTATTTTTATTTCGGGTTATAGTTTCTCGATTTCCAGAGATAGAAAAACAGGGCAAAAACAACTTGTCCTGCAAATATTTCATTGATTTGAATTTTTCTAGCATTTGCTACTACTTTACTCACTTTAGTTACACTTTCCTATAACAAATTTTTCGCTTCGAATTTTCTTGTGCGTGTTAAAAAATATGAAAAAAGGGAGACTGTGCAAAATTCAAAGAAAAAATTGTATGAACTGTTTACTAACGTTCGTTGAACGATACTAAATTTTTAATATAAAATTTGTGTGAACGATGTGATTAAAAATAAAATAAGTGTCACAACGAAATTTATCATGTTCTCAGATTGTTGATTCGATATAAAATTGATTGTCAAACTCGAAATTTTATTTTTAGACTTCAAGGAGCAACAGAATTCCAAATTCTTTTCAATTTTTATTAAACCTCGAATTTGACTTTTCTTGGAGGAAAGGTTCAAACACGTATTAGGAGGGTGTGTCAGATGAAAATGTTGGGGTTGGCTATCAAATATGTCGGAGACGAAAATCTGTTAAAGTTTTAGGGGTCGGATATGGTAAGTGACCCAGGCAATGTCCGCTTATCTTTGAAGGGAATAGGATCCCAAAGCCATATCACACCGCAAATATTATATTCAAGTTGTGAATAATGTAGTATGCCGAGATATCTCGCATTACGGTCTCCGTCGTCGTCTCCTGTGACACGGAATTATAGTTGTTTAACACTCCTTAACACACGCAAAATGGCATTCGGTCTCGTTGCTCGTTGTACATTTAAAAAGAGAACATAAACTCATCACGTCTCGTTTCCCGGAATACTGATTCTTCATACATACTCGATTAACTGGTGAACTCGAACATTGAATTTGCACAGAAAATGTTTTGCATCTGGACTGTGGATATTTATGCAAAATGAAAATGTTTTGCACCGATCCTAAGCAACCGGAGTCAAGTGAAGAATTCTTTCTTTAATCACGGTAGTGAGGTAAAAATAAAAAAGTTTTTCACTATTTCAAACTGTACCTACCCATTTGTGTCATAAATGCATAAAACCCGCTGTCTATTCACAACTATTTCCGTTAAGTATCATTTTGAGCATCACCTGCGTCAAAAATAGTTTCAAGAAAATGTCAGTAACTATTAGTTCTTTAGAATAGTATCTCCTAGCCGATATTTGTCATGGTAAGACTCGTTTTGGGCATATATCGAGTAAACACTGTACTCCTACATTTTTCTACTTGGGATTCAATTTCCTCGTCAACCACGGGATTAAAATGTACACTTTACAACAAAAAAGCTTAAGGTGACCTTTATATTTCAATGAAAAAGCAAAACGGAAAAAATTTTTGACAGAACAGAATATTTTGAACAGAAAAATTATGTTAAAGAATACGTATATTAGTAGGAATGTTGTTACACTTTGTTTAAATATAAAATCAACCTTCAGAAAAGAAGGGCTGAAGTAAATCAGGAAATGTTACACAATCAGGATGCTGTTAAAAAATGCAAAGGACGTCTGGTTCGGCGAATGTGGCGTTAAATGGAAGTAGTTAGACACCGTTACGTCAGTTTTCCTGATAAATTGTTAATGGCGGATGTTGACCGAAGAGTGTAATCGAAAGATGCTCTCAAGAGCAGAACTAACTACCGGTCACAGACCGAAAAGCTACTTTACAACGTCTACCAACTCGTCGAAGTCTACTCTCCTGTGGCTTGATAACTCATTTATACCTTCCCGGCAACAGTTCGTGTTCTTTGATGAAACGAATTTCTACGTTGTGCTTTGATGCCTCCAATTCCATCCAGACACTACCCTAAAGAAACCCTTCAACCTGTATACGGAAATGAGTCTAATCATTCGACTCCGTCACGTAGAAAATCGAAAAATTGCGTATCACACAAAATATTGATAACATGCGACCAGACTGCGAATTTTTATGCAACACAAAAGTGGCATATGTCAATTGCAAGAGAGCACTAATTTCTCTCTTTCTCTTAATCATTTCAGAAAGTTGGAAATGATATATCCATAGACTTCGATTATTTCAATTTTTGAACTGTTCCTAATTATATTTATTTAAAATTTGCAGTCTATTGCCAGTATTTTTCTGTATATTATGTTCACTAGATAGTCTCTCCTAGTGGGCGAAAGAGATTCTTTAATCATTTTGATCTTTATGAAATATACAGAATATATAGAAAACGCGAATACGTGAATTTTGATGTACCGAGAACAGGCAAAAACGGAAAAAATATTTTGTGCATCTGGACCGTTTGGTCTTGAAAAATATTTTTGTGGACGTTATGAGAATTTTTTCTGATGCATATGACGGTCGTTCTACAGAATTCGTCATCCGAGAATTTGTATTATTCCATGTTTCGCATTATTACTCATTGTTTCTCTTCCACGGCTAACGTTTATTTCGCTGTTGTCCGAAAATAGGTTATATACTGTTTAACATCCGAATTTTAACGCACAAAATCCAGGCAGCTCAAGAATTATAGTAACGGTATAAAGCTAGCAATCTTTAAATCGATCGTTTATTCCCCAGCAAGCCAACAATATTAATAATAATTTCAATTAAAATCGGGCACAGGTTGTTTCGGTTTTAACACGGCCGCGGATTAAGCATCGAGAAGAGATCGATTCCGGCATGCAGATTAATAATCGTTCAAGTAAATTAATTTCACCGATTTAAACGGTTAACTATCCGGCGAGTAATCGATTAACCTCGCGCTACTAATTATGGGTGAAACGCGCTACGTACAACGAATTGAGCACGGCCCGCTTAGTTTTAAATGTATTCCGACCGAATAAGTAGGTTTCGTTTTACCAATTGGGTATGCAATGCGGCTCGCGGGAACAGCTCCACGGCTTTGATAAATTTTTATGCCTTCGATTATACAGCTGCCAGGACGGAGGTAGTCGTGAGCTGGAAACGTGACTCGGGGATTCAGATTAGAAGTGATATCTATTCGGCGGATATCGATTCTCGCGTGTAAAGTAGCGAAAAGGGGAGCATCGTCGATAGCAATTCGTTAGAATACATCCCGACGTGATATTTCGTCGAATTGTAATTCATGTTTTCAATGGGGAAAATATTAACACTCAATCGGTACAATATTTATTCAGATCTCAATCCCCTCACTCCTCGGGTCCGTGCGACATAGATCGTGTAGGGCTACTGTACTCTTATGACCTTATGACCTCTTATGTAAACACGAATGCGGTATGTTTACACTACTCGGCGACCGAGGCAGCTCCAGCTTCTGGGCCCCTCGCGGAGTATGCCCCCCCCCCCACCAGTAGAGGGGACAGATGAACTAAGATCGTGTAGCTCCGTTCAGCTTAGACCAAGACTTTACTGCACTTCGATAAATTTTCAAAGGTGCAAATGCTGTTCGAAGCAGTGTTCAAACGTACAATTCGCAATGCTCTAAATTATTAAATGAATGCTTGAACTTGTACATTGCTACGGGTAGAACGAGAATGTCCGATAAATATGGAATAAAGCGAAATTGCCGTTATAGATTCAAAATACGAAAAGAATGGTTAACACGGTCTTTCCCGAGGCGCAGCTAGCTATGACGGATCATCTAATTTCCTATTATCCTAGCTGCCAGGCCAGGACGCGTCCATGTCCGTGCCGGTAACGCACACATTCTTCAGGGCAATTTACATGTTGATGCAAAAAGTTTCGTTGAAAATTGGTTCTCCCGCTGGCTGAATCTAAGCGACGGCCGTGCAGCGGCTCTCGGGGCACGCGCGATTCCTGATCTCTCGATGGGCTCAGACACCGGAATACGTAATTTCGCCGGGCAGAAATGAAGCCGGCCGACACGGATCATAATAAATACTCGCGTTTCGTTAATACATATCCCGCGTCGGTTTCGCGCAGATTGAAACTGTCCACGGTTATAATGGAAACCGGAGGCTTGAAGAATCGCCCGGAATCAATTCGCCTGCTCGCGAATTTTCATGTCGCTGTTTATCCTTTTGAATACCACTCACCCGCGCTTCCACGGCAACGCGTTCATTCTGTGGCCGAGACGCAAAACGATGCTCAATCAACTTTATAATTGGAAAACTTTCAAGGATACGCTCTTTGAAAGGTCATTCCGCCGACAGCGATTTTCCACTCCTTTTTAACTGGTTTCAACAAACCTGACAAATTCGGCGACACGACGCCTTCGTGGTCTACCTTACGTCACTGTGAAGTTTTGGCTGTACATCTTTCATGTTTAAACCTTTTAAACCTTAAATTATTTAAACCTTAACGAAACGACTGAAAGAATTTCAGATTCAATCTGAAATATTTTGCGACGTTGTGAAGAGGTAGCTTGAACCTTTAAACCAACGGAAGATTCAGTCACGGAAAAATTTTTTTAAGTTTTCAGAGACGCTTCAATTGGTAGCAGTTTTGAGAGAAAATGTGTATAAATTTTATTTACAAAGCTTACAATATTTGTTAAATATTAGACACGTCTCGAATGAAATAATGTCTGGTGCGAACGATACTTTAATATCGGAAGTGTTAATAGTTAGAAAATAAAATTGTCGGAAGCTCCCCTACAAATCACTGTCGTTTAAGCAAGACTAGAATTTTCCTGCATCAATAACAGGGTAATTCCTGTAACGTGGACTTATATGGTACGCTAGAAGCACTATGTGGTTATCTTGGGAACACATAGTGCTTCAAGAGCATGTCTACGCTCACCGGAATGGATTTCTGTCATTGAATCGGGCGTATCAGTCGGAGGGAGACACGGCTACAATAAAAGGCAGAACTCCAGTAGAAATGGATCGAATAAACTAACTTCCACAATATCTGCTATTTTATACTCCAACAAGATCCATAAAATCCGGGGAAGTCGTTACAAAACTGCTTACCGACGGGGTTTATCTTCGACGTAGTTCTGCCCCGAACAGACATTCGCCCCTCAAATTTGCACGTCCGTTTACTTTGGGATTTCGAACTTTACAACAAGTTCGTGTGACCCTGATATGAAACCGTGCGCCCGCAACGTTTTACCCGATGCGTCCGGTTAGGCCAGTCACGGGCAATCAGGAAGTCATTTGTATATGGCAAATCAACTCGGATAATAACTACTTCTCTTGCATCTGTGGTTGGAAGCTGTTCAAATTTGCCAATCAAAGTACTAACTTTAAACGAAATGTAACTCTGACAAACTATCGCGCCTTGGAAACAAAAACATGTAGAAAAATCGTTTATAAAATAGAAAGCAAGTGTCTGTGACATTTGTAATATAGTTGTGGACAATTTTCTGGTTAAAATGACTCCAAACACGACACAGTTTAGATCACTTTTCAGTAGAACCTCCTTTATCCGAACTAATGAATCACGTTGAAATTCGGGTGAAATGTGTTCAGATGTCAGTTCGGATAATCGACGGTTCATTAAACCGTGAATTGCACGAGCAAGTATGCTCCGAATTATGTCATGTTTGGTATCATTTTAATCAGAACAGTGTTAGGAATGTATTGGTGCAAGTCTTGTTAAAAAAAAGTTGAAAACCAGAATAGTGGAGCACATTTTCTAAAATATTGTGCACATCTCGAAATACTTGAATTTTACTATATATGATCGGTAAAATTTATATCATAGTACGAAATATAAAAATTCCTCTGGGTTCAAAATTTGTCAAACTCTTAATTACGTTCTAAGAATGTTTTGTTGGGGCAGTGAGAAGCAAATACGTATTTTGAGTAATATTTGGTTTCGATGATATTGTGTTTATCCAAAATGCAGTTTATATTTTCGTTGGGGAAACGAAGAAGGACACAGGCCAGAGATTCTCGATTACGTGGGAACCGTCTGTTTTCGCGAATGTTATTTGGTTCGTGGTGAGACGCCGGGACACTCGAGAAGGTTCGTCGTTTTCGAAATTTTTCGGCGCAATCTCAGCGGCGTCGATAGCCCGACCACTCCGTTTTACCTAAGCATTCGGGGTTGGTCGATTTTACAAGGGTTCCACGCCCCGAGGAAAATTATGCCACGTACGTGGCTCGCATGGACTGAAAATTTCGATTACTGCCAATCCTCGACTGGAATTTTAACTGATCTTTTTCGAATTTTACAATAATAATGGCACGGGATCCACGGCTTGAATTATTCAGTCGCGAATTTATTTTAACTGGATTAAGCGTCGTATCGTTAAAAAAAATTCGTTTTCCGTTCCGCGATAACCATTCCACAAAGCAGTTTTTGTTATCGTACACAATATCATGTCCGTCTCGCATAAATGATCGTAGCGTAAAATTTAATGATGCAGCGAGATCACCATTGTTTACGTTGATTAAAAAAAAAATATTAGTCTCCTACTTTCATTCAAATTTTTTATTATTTATTTTGATACAGTTTTGATAATAATCTCCATCACTCTTTGTACATTATTCCATCTTATATATAATTTTTAAATCTTCGATTAGGAGGATAAAAGATTCGAATTTAATTCGTACACCTAACACTTTTATATCATACATAGTATTAGCACTAAAATATAAATATTAATTAGCAAACATTTCTCTGGACCGAAATTTAATTTCCTAATGCATCTCCTACCTTTCAAAGTGAGTTTTATTTTGAAATTTCGCTCGTACTACAGTCTGCGCGCTGCCGTTGCTATTACTACTTTAGTGTCAGTGGTTTAAATATGTCCGCAGAGTTAATGGACTACGGTTAAAAACGAATTCGTTTCTGCAGCGTCATTACAATGTTTTACTGGCGGTGGCACGAGGTCCGATAAATGACGAGGCTTCTTGTCGCGAGAGGGTAAAATTTTCGGCACTCGTATGCCCAGGTGAAGTTTAATATGCTACGAAGAAGATGTTGCAAACAATCACTAATGTGTCATAAACCCCATAAAAACTCTGGGTCATTACTGTGAATTAATTAAACCATTAATTGCCTCAATTTTGAAAGCAAATTTCAGTTCCATTTAAATATAATCTTTTCACATTAAGTAATTGATTCTAGTAAGTTTTGAGAGAAAAATAAGTAATGATACAAATATTATTAAACAATCAGTAGACTGTGGAATTTATAGTTTTATCGAAAGACACATTTTTTATATGCTTAATACTCCCAAAAATATGCAATACTTACTCAAATAACTTTGCCACTATGTACGTATGTATACGAGCTTTCACTATGCTGCACAGTACTGCGCTACTTTTAGAGCGAAAACAATAGTAGTTCACGAACTGCATCATGGTACAGACATTTTCGCCAATTTGCAACTTGTTCGAGTTCTGCACTACTTTTGACGTGAAGGCAGTAACGTGGGCAAAATTTACGGAAGTAATTCTATAACAGAATGCTATTTGGTATAATTAAAATGTATGACTTTGAACACGATAATTCGATTAGACCATTGGAGAATATTAATAACTTCGTTTTATTTATATTCACTGCAATGAACTTCATAAAAGAGTATTATTATTTAATTCAATAATCAATATTTCTTCTAAAATTACGTGATTATATATTTTTTTATATTATTCACTCCCGATGTAATTTCTTTAAAATTAATATAGAACTTCGGAGTTCTCCTTTCGATATTTCCAGGAACAAAGGGATTTTATTTGCCAACAAATTTTTCTTGATAAAAATTCGAATCTATGCAACCGCAAACAGTGCGTGTTTGTACAAGCAGAAGAAGTTCTCTTTTGGTTATTTTATATATAAACGAATATTATATTTCAACAAAACTGCACACGCAAGAATTGTTGTGTACAGCGAGCGTATCTCACGTGTGTATATTTAAGTCAGGCTAGGATCCAAGTCTACAATTCGCAAGTTGTAAGTTTTTCTTTCGGTTTCCAATTTCAATGAATATATACCGCGCCCATCGTGGAAAATATTTTTCACCTATTTGAAGAATACGATCCTCGAAGTGACACAAGCAAGGACAGAGCGTACCGAAAAGGTAACATGCACAACGCGAGCGGAAAATAATAGTAAAAATGTTGGTTTTCTCCATCTGAATTTTAATCTATCTTGAAAAATACTACACAGTTTTTCCTTAAAAATCGATTCACATTTTCTCAATATTTCAAATTTTTTAATGCGAGTTCATACTCTTTTTGTTTATCTGCATTTCCACCAAGCCAAACGAGATTTTTTAAAAGTATTTTTCGTCGGCAATTATTTTCTATTTCACGATGAAATTTTTTCTTCAAACGAATATAAACTGTTTTTCGACGTTCCCTTTACTTTTGAACATTTCTTTTAAAAGTAAAAATAAGAATGTTTATTATTAGACCGAGGATTTTATGCATTCACGGTGAACACCAGGTGGCGAAATTCCAAACATCGTAAAGAATTAAAAAATTTAAGAATATTGATTTGTTATTTTCATTTATAGACGTATACTTTTGTGTTTGACTTGTAGACAACGTTACGAGGGATTACGTCCTTCGTAGTTCGGTAATCAGTAAGACAAGGGTAATATTTTATCGTTTAGTCCCTCGTGATAGATGCACAAAATCCGCAGATTACTCGCAAACACCTACCACGCTGAAATTATCGAAATAAATCTAAAATATGTCCGATGTTTCTCGGAGACCAGCACTGTCCATTACGTTATCAAAACCGTCGTTCTCCCGCGTTCAGAAAAATAATGAAGCCGCAAGCACCCACCTAACCCGCCGGCGTCCAAAAAGACGTCCGACGAGCGACGCTTTTGTTTCCAGGAATTGTTTCGTCGATTGTTGGAAATTGTTCGATCGTGTTCGAGTTCTCTTCGGGTACACACTTGATCCTTTCCCAGAGCATAGTGCGAAGCCACCACGAAGCTGGCAGAGTCTCCTTTGTCTCCCGTTTCGAATGCAGAGGGTGGTGGAGGCGTCGACAACGGATCGATTTTCGATGTGAAGATGACGTCCGATCGAGAGGCTCTTTATCAGCCGATAAATAAGGGAGGGCACGGGGGGACGGCTTTTCGAGGGCCCATGAAATTAGAAGCATTTTGGAAGATCCGGTGAGGGGGGGGGGGTCGTGGTGGGGAGCGCGGGGGTGTTGCGCGTGGCTGGGCTGAATCGGACATTAAAATGTAAAGTAAACTGGCGGCGGTGAGAAACGAGCGTCGCTCGGGGGAGCACCTGCAGATAACGACGTCCTATCACGAAGCCAAGAAAAACTTATCGACCTCGATACTACGACATCCTGCGTGCTTAACCCATTTCAGAATTATACAAATTGCGAGCGCATTAGCATAAGGACCGCTGGGGAGGGGGGGGGGGGCAGCTCGTTCAGAACACCGAATAAAACGCGGATGATGAAGCGTCGAAATGACGTATGACCTGTAATATTAACGAACGCTTGTGTCGTTTATGTGCAGGCTGGATCATGTGAATGCACTACGTGCCGTTCCGTTCTTTTGTGCCATGAAACGTGCCGTTCTCTTTTTTTTTCACTACACCGTGACAATGAGGACTGTGTAGGAAACTGTTTAAATTACGATTATTGTCAGTGGAATGTGGATTTTAGGATTTTACCGAGGAAAACGTGTCGATCCAAAACGAAATGGGAAAATTAGCCAATTTAAGAACAACGTTACATTATTACCATCACATCAAATTATATGCATTTTTAGTGATATAACTAGTATAGTCACCGCCACGGTGGCAATGGCACTGCATATCGATTTATTCGTTCTGAAGTAAACTAAATCAAAGTGTAAGGCAGGCCTGGGCAACTGGTGGCTCGCGAGCCACGTGCGAGTACTCTTCCCAGTTCTGAGACCCCCCACCATGCTCCTACGGAGTATAGGAGAAGGGAGCGGGGAACTAGGAACCTACATAAGAGGTTGTATTGAACCTATATAAGAGGTTGCTCATAATATGCAGTGGCCAGTGGTGGGGGAACCTGTACACTGGTAGTGGGGGTCGTGAAGCGACGGCGGGGAAGAAGTTGCCCGGGTCTGGTGCAAGGTGCAAATTTCATGATCCATTATACGATTATACGTTTATACGAATGAAAGCGCATTAAAAATCAGCAAAGAAGAATAATCGAACAATTGAGTGGTCGATTGATAAGGATACCCGTTCGAGCAGAGGATGAAACAGCATTAAACCATTGTAAAACCACACATATTCGTCGAGCGCGCCAATTAATTTCGATGCAGGCGCAATATCGCACTCATCGGAGGTCCGGTAGCCATAATCGCATTAAAACCGTATCCGGGCCGGGCAAGGTCGAGCGTTATCGGGCATGAAAGAAAATTCGACCAAAAACCGGGTAGGAAGAAAATAATTGAAATGGCATCGCGGCTCAGGCCCGTGATAAAAGCCGCGAGTCTATTGAGACGCCGACGAGTCCGGTTGGACGAGCAGAAGATGAAATAGGAACGAGGGAACGTGGGTCGGCCCACCCTCGCAATGAGACCGCCTCTATTTGTGGCAAATTCGAGCGGCTCCCACGTAGTTAGGAGATTGCTTGTTGATACCTATTTGCTAACAAGTTTATCGATCTTGTACTTCTCAAGACGATTGGCACAATTAAATGTTAATAGACCACGGAGCTTCCCCGTTGCGTCCGTCCAATGGCGCGACATTTACACGGTGGTAGAATGCATTCCATTAGGTACCTGACTGATCTGCCGATTTTCCGTTTTTGGCAAATAAAAGTCCTCTGTTTCAATAGAGAAATAGAGAATATTTTATTCAAAGTAATTTCCATCGTTAGCTATGACTTTTTTCTATTTCTCTTTTTTTTTGCGTAATACATTCCGCGCCAGAAAGAATTCGGTTCGCGCGAAGTAATTCAATCATCGAGCCATTTTTTGAAATCTTCACAAGAACCGAAGCACTGCTGGGAAAGGTCATTTATCGGAATAAATGGGTGATCTGATGGGGCAATATCTGGCGAATATGGCGGGTGTGGTAGCACATTCTATCCAAGCAGTTCCAACGTTTCCTCGACTGGTTTTACAATGTGTAGACAAGCATTGTCATGCTGAAAAATCGCTTTGCCATGTCACTTTGCATATTCCGGGCGTTTTTCTTCCGAAATAAAACGTTCTCGCAGCCGCCGCCCACATTTTCTTGACTCGGCCAGACATTATATCGAAGGCACGCAGAGACTTGATAAACACTGTGTGTAGCACCTTCTCCTCTTTCGCGAAGAATCTGCGTTTCTCTTGTAAAAATCATCCTTAATGTTTTCCGCTTGAAGCTCCTCGGTTTCCGGCTGGTTAACTCTTCGCCGGGTATTTTACATTTCCGTCAGAAATTCAAGTAATCCCGGCGAATGGGAAATCCTTCCCCCTCTCCCCCAGCCCGCCAGTAGAAAAGACGAAGTCGCTTTTGTGAACAATTTGCTTTATTCCGGATTAAAAATAGTACCAGGCCACTCTCTGTGCTGCTACCCTCCTTTCCCGAGTTGCGGATTGTTGAAGGATGTTTGCAGCGGGATTCCGACGCTATTGTGCCGCTTCGGCGTCCTTTCACCGAAACGACAAACTGTCTTTTAATTTGTTTGCTGCGAAAGGCTCGCAGGGTTTGGATTTTCAATGAAGTTTTATCGTGTTTTAATCGTCCATCGTTTCTTTTTAATTCTGACGAAACCGTACGTATTTTATTAGAGGCTTGCGTATTTTTGTTACGTAGAACTTTTCCCACTTTGTCCATATTGAATCAAGTGTATTTGAACGCACCGCATTTGTTTATCAATATATTAAATACGAAGGAACGAATTCACCGAATTTTATTTACTTACGAATTTTTTTTTATCTGGGCCTGTAATGAAAATTTGAAAAATATGCTTTATAGGCTCAAATAAGTTATACAATAAATTGTGAAAATTTCATCAATATTCGTTAATTGCTTCATGGATTGTGAACGATCTAAAATGATGGAAATCGCAGTTACAGATCGAAAACCATGAAAAATTGCAATTTTCACCGAATTTGATTGTTCATAGCTCGTGATCCAATGAACCAATTTCGATGAAATTTTTAGAATGTATACAACTTTCGACTCTGCGAAACAGATTTAAAAAATTTTTATAACAGCCCCAAAAATAAAAGTACTAAAAAACAACCTGTGGGGTGCACTGTAAGTGCATCGAAACGAACTTAACGCTAATTTAGTATTACGTTAATGCGCGATTTAAATCGAGCTACGAGGGCATGATAAGTTTTCATGGAAAATAACGTGTAAGCAGCTCGAAATTGAATACTCGAGTGAATGGCTCGCGGATTTGAACAAAAACTCGTGCCGGAGTAGCAGCGAGTGAATGATCAAACTCCGGCTGACCCAAATAGTTTCTATATCTCAGGCTACGAAAACGTGCCAAGTGGTGCATTATGCATTGCCGGAATTATTCACGCGACATTACGGGCCGCGAGTTTTCGCAACGGACGATAAACAATCGGCCAAAGAAAAACGGCGTCACATTTATTTCGATTGTAGGTGACTGCGATTACCAAAACACGGGTGTACGTGCTGGACTTGTTAAGGGGATGAGAATGATTAAACAGAACAGCATGCTGACAATCGTTTATTTCTTTCGTTTTGTCTCGTTAACGACGCAGCACGGAAAATTACCGTCTCTAATGAGTTATTGTTACCCGAAAAATGCGAATCATTGCGCGAAAATGTCGCGGAAAATTGCTCGATTTATCTTATGAATTTATTCTCAGTCTTATGAATCCACCTCGCTGCTAGATTTACAAAAATTATTGTTAAAAAGCTCTCGGTGGGGAAGGAAATTGTTCCAGGACGCGTATCCTACCTAGAACAATATCGAAAAATTTACACGGCATTTCTTTGTTATATTTTCATAGTGTCTATTTTCTTAGTTTATATTTTCATATTTTCTAGGAAGGTGATAATAATCCAGGCATACTTCGATATTAAATTATTTCATAATTTCCGCAGAAGGAACGTTTTGGCTCGTCTTAGAGAGCAATCATTTTATCATTCGATTCGCAGGAAAATCGCGAGTGCCGCGCGAGCGTTCTTCGTTGTACACGCCCATTACAAAGATAGACTGCGATTTCCGATACACAGTGTGCTCTTTGTTATCAGCGAATAAACCGCTCGTCACTGCCACGGAACCTTCTGACAAGTAATTTTCTCCAGAGTTTTCATTATATGAAGAAATACGCGAAAACCCTAGCCGCTAACCAATAATGACGTTATAGGACGCTTTGTTCCGCTATTGATCGCCAGCATACTTTACAGTCATCTCTTTTGTGCTTCTTCATTCCGCTTTCGCGCGCCCCTTCGCGTGCAGAAGGAAAATGTACGCGCGTTTCGCACGCGGAGACGGCCGCGATGAGAACGATTCTCTGACAGGATATTAGGCCGCGATGATGCGAACCTTGAATAGGCATTCTCGCGCCTTGCTCTAATTTTACCGAGGCTTTTCCATGGCCGCGTTCGCAGCGCTAAAAGGATTAACGAAAAAGAAGAAAAAGAAAAACAGAACGAAATGCTCGAATAGAATTCCGCGCACGAAAAACGCCGAGCATCGCGAATTCCCATCTGATCTCCTCATTATGTTTCTCCTCATTATGTTTGTGACCACTTTAGAACAGTGCTTAACACACATCCGATGTTTCTTTTCTCTGTCGTTCAAATATTTTATGAACAAGCTGTGTATTTATCTTTCCAAGCAGATGGAAGAAGGCCACAAAACAAAATAATACCTAGATCCAAAAGGTAATTGAACGCTGAATTTTCCATTATCTGGGAATTATTTCGCTGTGAAGTCTCGATATATGTCAAGAACACGGGTCTTGCCAGCGCCTTGTATCGTACAGGAGACATACCCGAGCCGTGTTATGTCGACACTCCTTAGCGTCAGAGGCCTCTCAAGCTTTGTGGCCCTTCACGGGGTATAGCCAAAGGTAGTGGGGATCATTCCGCGACGTTTATCATCCAGACCTCCGCGACATATATAGAGAAATCTTGGAATCTACTTGGACTCGTTTCGAAGCTTAAAGCGTCTACTTTTAACTGCTTTTAAACTGCAGACACTTTTTCAGACCAAAATGTTACAGAGTGAAACGTCTGACAAAACATTGAAAAATTTCTACCATGTTTATACTGTACTATTATTTTTATTTAATATACGGTCAAATTTCAGCAATCATATTGACCATTTCGATCGAGCATTTTCCGCCAGGGGTAAGTGTGTTCTAAAGTAACAGTGTTTCTTTCGCAGAAAACACAATACTCTTGAAGAATGCATCTCGTGGAATATGCGAAAATTTCTGGGATCGACTGTATGCGAAACCGCGCGGTCATTCTAACAATAAGGTAACGCGAAGACAGTGGTGAACAATAATGCGAATGGATGGCTGTAGCCGTTCTGGAACGATAAGGAACGATTGTAGCTCGGTTACGTCACAGGATTTTATCAGACCGTTGTAATCATTCACGCCCCGGACGCTTTCGGAATTTCGCGAGTTTGGTGCCGTCGATAGATAGGCGTGTTCGTTTCACGATTTGCCATGAGAACGCGATATTATGATGATTCTTGGATTTCAAACATCAATAGCGGATGAGCGGGTGCCGCCGTTATTGATGAAAAGAATTTCAGACGCGCGGGGGCCATTCCTCCCGTCGCGTCTCGTTGCGTCGCGTCGCGTCGCATTCCGCCGGAATAAAATGGTAAATTTGCGATATACCGGAGGAAACCGATTGTTCGCGAATGTATTGTAAAATTCCGTAATCGTTCTAACTGAAAAAACGGCTCGAATTTCATGTTACCGGGAACGCGCGCATTTAGCACTGAACGAGAGACGTTTACTTAACGTTAAACGATACGAATCCTTTATTAGATTCGTTATTGTGTTAATCCCACGCTTGTTTGTAACACCATTAAAATCGCGAGAGCACACATTAACGTGGATTTAATAAATTGTGCGTTTTGTGTGCCGATTATCCAGCATGTTAAACATTCCAACATAATGTTGTAGTTGTTGATTCTGCTAACAGTGAACTGACATTTCATCGTGTTTGCAAATAAGAATTGCGTATGCGATACGTGTTTAAACTATTGATCTTAAATAAGCGCGTGTCGAAGCATTTTAATTGGGTCCATTAATGTCTTCTACTGTTAATTGTTTCAGAATTTATGTTCAATCACTAGACTGCGGGTCCATGGAACAGAAGTTGAAAATGTATGTCTACTTTTGTTAATTTTAATAAGTCGATAGTAGTACACTAATATTTTTAAATTCTTTTAATGTCCATATTTTTGTCATAAATTAGTGACAAATCACCTGTCTTTCAACCCTCGAACTCCTGCGTGATCTAGGCCTATGCAGGAGTCATTTCTGATCCATGCCGATGATCTGCTACAGTTTCCTTTCGATATAAGGCGATGGCTCGGGACCGGTCCTCGTCGTATTTCGAAATAAGGAGCGTCCTCTTATATCGGAATAGAATTGCACATATCGATGGTCGTTATCCCCCACCGCGACGGGTCACGAGTGACTCCGGCATAGCATGCGAAGGGTTAAACAAACAAAAGTATTTTATGTGACTATGGATATTTTGCGTGATCTATTGTTTTCCGTCTGGACATCGAACACACACACACGCATGCAGGTTAAACTAAAATTAGCAATTCACCCCGTCTGCTGTTTCGGTATTAATCTTAATCGAGAATTTTTCTCGTATAATTATAAGATACCGAAGTATGTTGACGTTGTTTTATTCCCCGGCTTTATAGACCCCAAGAACAATCATTATCGAAACGCTGCTCGCTGGTGCCGGGAGCAAAGCAACCGTGCAGCGTGTCATTTATGAAATTTATAGATTTACCAATATCGGCACAGTTACTTTAAAAGCACGAAGGCACGTTACACGATAGGGCTTGAAAACTGCGAAATGCAAATCCCGATATCCAAGCAAGAAACGTTGCAAAACAGAAAGCAGAATAATGGGATGTATACTATTCGTGGAAAAAAAAGATAAAACACAGCGTATATACATTTATATATTCATGTGTATGCATATGTTTTTGTGTTCGTAACGTTTTCCACTCTGGTGATTTAAATATTTGTACAAGTTTTTTTTTATCTATATTTAATCAATTGTTGTACCTATCTCGCAAAATATTCATTTAACACTTCACGGCATTTCTATACGAGCAGTTTGTTTGACCAAAATGACTAAAACAATAGATCGTCATTTTTTTTAACGCAGCTGTAAAAAAACTGAATTTCACGACGATGATAAAACTCAAAATAAAGGATTTCGATAATTTTTTTAATGAAATGGAAAACTAATCGAAATTTCTTCGATTAGAAGATTCCTATAGAGAAAATAATGTGAAAATCTAATCCATATTTTTTAGCGTAAAACATTTGCTAAAAAACGTCTAAGTCGGTCAATCATCCCCTAAAGCTATTCATTAATTGGTGGTAAGCGAGATTCTACTGTATCGAGAATTAAACAAGTAAATATGAATCAAAGTTTATCTTTATAGGTCTTGTAGGTTGGTACAGTGCTTTCTCGATATATGTCAACAACACAGATCTTGTCAGCATCGTGTATCATCTAGGAGACATACCCGAGCTATGTTACCCGACCGGTAGTGAGGATAATTCCGCGACGTTTATCATCCAGACATTGGCGACGTATACAGAGAAATCACCGTGTAACGTAAAAACATTTCCAAATTCTTTGAATGTTTTTATCGTCTTTTGTTTCTCCTATTCATTTTTGACATAAATGCAGAAAATCCGCAATATAGTGATCACAGTATAAGAAATTCTCTTTCCAGGGAAATTTCAAAGTTGGAACACTTTTATTCTTTCGTGCTAATAAAGTGCACGTCAACGTACGCCTGTGCGATATACCTTGCGTCATTTCTCCGAAAATCCGATCACTCCCAGCTGTCCCACGGCGACGCTTTCTATAAAATTTTCAATTCGATCTCGCGTTAACGTCGAAATATTACGCTAATAAGGCTTTTATGCGAAGGCCTTTTCGCGTCGGGTGCGAACCAATTTATTTCGGAGCAGTCTATAATGGTTTCCCTTTGAGGGGGCAATTTCACTAATAATTCCCATTACGATGCCAATAACCTTTTTCCAAAAAGCCTGTCGCGTTGCCCGACTGCAATGGCAGTTCAGAGAAGCGAGCTTGCGCTACACGCGTGCGAATAATTAATGCACTATCGAAGCGACGCAAAGGCGTCACATAAAAATATATCGCGATCGATTTCACGGATCGGTGGATCTTCCCACTGGCTCTCTGTCGGCATGGGTCATCGCTGACCCGCAACACATATAATGGCTCTTCGAGTAACAGCGATAGAGCCTTCAATGGAAATAAAAAGAAATATACAAATGTGAATGTAACATTGCTTTTAATCAGGTTGTATCTCACTGATTGCACGAATACCATTTAAAATATTTAAATAAACAAGAGACTTAACGTGGTACCGGAAGAAAAAGACCAATGGCGTCAAGTCACAAGCTTATTAACAGCTTTTCGATTTTACCGTTAATATTTTTATAGGAATTCAATTATTTCCCTAAATTTCTAATTCATAAAGTGATTTCATTTACTTAAGTGATTTTGTGTGATATATATTCGACACATTTAAACCTTGTGAATTTTACATGTACTTGTTATACTTATTTATAAAAAGTGCACAAATTTAACGTTCTCTAAATAGAGAAATCTGAATAATTCAACAATCTAAATTGGCTGCAGCGGAACACGTCAAATCTTACACGTTTCACTTTTGTTCAGTATGTTCATGTATATAGGCGGTACCAAAACGATTATTAGGTATACACTGTTTACTCTATATACGTTCAAAATGCTTAGCGAATAAAAGTCTCGGAACTATCCCCACTGCCGTGGGGTATACCTCGCTCGCCGAGGAGTGTAAAGTCGCGTGGAACAAAGAATATTATCCCCTGGCCGATATATGTCCGTGGCTAGACCTGTGTTTTGGACATATATCGAGTACACGCAATTCTCAAAAATTTGTCCGTAGTTTGTGGATTTTACTTCAAATTATGAATAATAGCTTGTCCCAAAAATCATTTCATTTTCAATTGATGCACATAGTGCAGGGTTAAACTAGTTTTGTAAGAAAGCAAATTGCTATGTGAAAGGATGCTTAGGAAGTAATAAAATGTTAACGAAAAGAGTTGATCACACTGCTTGTGTGTGCTTGTTTTCCATCCTAATTTTTAGGTTATCAGGACATCCTAGTTTTTAGGTTATTTTATTCCCGATCAATCGGCCCGTCAATATTGTTTAATTTTAAATGGTTCCGGGGAAAGCTAGCCGAGGTGTCTCGCGAGCGTCGCGTTTCCCCAGCGTTTGTTGACCATTTTTCATATATTTTAAAATTCATGGAAGACGAAACTTGTGTGAAAGTAGCAGCAACGGGGTCTCGTCTGATTCCCGTCGCTGCTATTTCTCATACAAAAACAGAAATAGATTCATTTTCCGGGTCACATAACTTTTTACATGCCCCGCTCCCTAGACAACCGTGGAACGAATTTCGCAATGCAGGATTGAGCCAGATTCAGAATACAAGTAGTTGCACTGGCCGCGGGAGAAGGAGGCGAGCCCCCTGCCCCGTTTCAAGACTGAAAAATCTTCCCAGGCACGTTTCCTAACGTAAACGAATACCTTTCTCGTTGTCTTCCGCCAACAATAAGTCACGCGTCCAGAGTGATAACTCGATGTCTGTTTATTTTCGGGACAACGTTTCAACGGACCGCAAAAACTTTTTCGTTTGTCGGTTACTTTAACCGAAATGTGCCCGACAGTGACAGAACTCGTACTACGTTCCCCGCGAACTACTATTCACCGACTAATTATCATTGGACTGGAGATACTTATGCGCAATAAAAACTGTCTGTTCAATTTCACCAGAGCTGCACAGACACTTATTTCTTGGTAATTTTATTTACTCGAGAAACATGCAACAGTTTTCCATTCGAACTTATGTTCGTCACGAAACCGTATAATCTGCAGTATAAATATTAGATAAGCTAGTGTGCATTGTTAACACAAGAAAATGACTTTTCGAAGAAGAAAATGGCGAAACAAAAGTGTAAAAATATTTCGTTCCTTTCAGCGACAATTAAATACTGAAGTGTCTTAATCGATTATAGGTGGACGTAAAATTTCCTGACTGAAAATTGTAGTAAATATACAGCTTCCAGCAGGAAGGTCCAGCAGAAATTAATTTAATCTGCCAAGATTTCTGTCGAACCTCAAACGATGGTGAACCTGGTTAAACTTTCGTGAACATTCTAAGAGGAAATTCGAAAATTTTAATTCACAGTTCAGACGAAACTTCACGCGTAGCAACGTTACGTCGAAAGTGTCTCGAATAAAAAATTATACGGTAAATTTGTGAAAGTTATAGCCGCGTTACTTGTTACAATTCCTTTGAGCGAACAAATATTCAAGAGGTAGTTCGTGGAGCCGCGAGGGGAGAATTGTATGCCGTTAAGAATGCGCGTTATTTTATGTTAACACTTCGGTTGGTTTCAGGAATACGAATCTTCAAAGTACGGAGTTTGTAATACAGGGTGATGTTGAATGGAAACCGGAGTTTCCGGGAGCTCTGTGACCCACTTTTCTCCGCGGAAATACGCACATCGTAACTGCATAGCCAGTAAGAAAACGCTGACTCGGTGTCACTGACCACCGAGCTTTTACCAAGTGGATGAAAACGTGCGGATGAGAGAGCCGATTGTACGAGCGGAAAAGAAGTAGTAAAACATTCAAAACGGTGCTTCGCCGAAACGATAATATCACCGGATGGTAGTACCAACATTGAAAACCTTTTTAAAGGGAATGGACCGCCACGTCCGACGATCCGCCAGCTTGCTACATTTTTGTTACCTAACTACAATGTTAACACTGCTTTTTTAAAAGGACACGAACATTTACAATAGCTACATAATGTCGTCACAAAGACACCAGCAAATATATTTCTAGCACTCGTAAGTCTACATTTTTCTCGTTTCATTAATGATATAAAATAAACCTGTAAAATGTAATAGCATTTCTCGATCAAAACTATAATTAATATTAGGCTACTGTACAAATGATTCAATCGTTTTACTGGCTAGCATATTTTAATCCCTTCCCTTAAAAATGATTTAAAATATCATGAATATTTTTCTTAAAGCACCAGATATTTTAAAGTATATTAAAGTCGGACATTTTTTAAAATATCAAGAATATTTTTCTGACAGAACTCGGTCTTAAAATACTGCTGTTTAATTATATTGCTTGTATTAATTATGTTTTACCAGGACGACTAAACAAGAAAATATCAGGAAAGAATCGAACGGAAATATCGGGAAAATGTTTCTATCGAATTTTAATACAACTTTAACTCTATCCACCTGAAAATATTTTCATAATTTTTACGTGAAAGGGAAGCCATATTAAAGCCTGAACGTGGAACAATGACATATGAAATCCAGGCTTTTAAAATATAATCTTCTACGAATGTCCTAGAAAAATGTCCGAGTGAAGCTCTTAACTCTTCGTTGCACTTTCCACGTGAACTTTAAAATCCAATAATCATTTGTTTAGAACCGATCGCTGTCTAATTGACAAATGTAAATCAGTCTTTATTTCGCAGTGTTCGATACACCGCGAGATTGTGTAGAATTAACGATGTCATTAAATAGTTATATCTGGAAATATTAAATAATTATTGACATTACACATCATATAAGACATTTTCTATAGAAATTGCAATAGATTGAAATAAAATAGAAATTTATTTTCTCTCTTAATATGTTTTAAATTACATCTACTCGCGTTTCTCATAAATGCATAAAATCCGTAGTCTATTGATAAAGAATTTCAGCGATATAAACGAAAATACGAACATCCGTGCATTTCAATGAATATAAAATTGGAGAAGCGTTGGCATTAACCGTTTTTAGCTGTAACTCGGTGCAATCTGGGCTCATGACTTATTTCGCGAAACCTTCGTCAGCCGAGCAAATGTCACTGTGAATACTCGTTGGGAGCGGGGTCTTCTGCGGGCCGGAATGCCATCCGTCCGGGGGAAGAAGAAAAACTTGCCAATCGAACTCGGCGAATGATATTGAATCGTTTGACTGGAGGGCTTGCTAGTTAAGGACGCACTCCTCGAAAGCACCGCTGCGAAACTGCGAGGGAACTCGTCCCCGATGAAATATCGCGGGACGAGATTAACGGCCGCGAATTTCTCTATAAAAATTTCATTCCTGGTTCGCTTTTAACGAGACTAGCAGCTTCGCCGAGTCTGATGTATTTCCGAAGAGGGAAACACGACGGGCTTGTTATTACTCCGAGAGCAGGATGTTATCGGATGTCACTAGCCACTATTTTCTCCATTTGCGCCGGGGAACCCTTGAGGAATTTCCGGTTGTTGCCGCAGTATGTAAACGATACTGTGATTGTTAGTCGAGAGTTCTATTGTTTTGTTTTTAAATTAAATGTCGCATTAGAAGAAGAAGCGATTTTCTTAATTCGAAATAAAGGGCGTTGTCTTATATCGGAATAAAATTGTACATATCGACGATTGCTCGTAATTGATAACACTGTCCAACACCAAAATCGTTTTCCAATACCTGTTGAAAAATTTTGGTTTTGTAAAAATGCCGGATTTTGATACCAAATGACGTGTTACGCAAAAACTAAACACGCGAGAAAGTTAAAATTGTAGTGAGGAGATAGAGGGAACTCTCCTCTACACATTCATATAGTCAATTATATTTTTATGTACTTCCTAATAGTTGTAAATGGCTGTTAAAGTTTGAAAATGTGCCGACGCTGGTACTTTGTACGCTCTATTTTTGCATTTATGTGAAAAATCCTTTATCCAGCAGGAATTTACTATACAGGAATGCATTCTACAGACACGTCTGGTAAAGAAACCAGTCACGAAAAGTATTTCGTTCCCTTAGTATACGAGAAGATTAAGAAAATAGTCATTGACAGCGTGTGCGCGACGTGTTCGCGCCAGACGGCCATTGCAGTCTTTTCTCGACTCGTCAGGGCTGTCGCTATGCGTAGTCGACGTTGGTACCACTCAAGTATGTCTTTGCTTACTATGCTTAATTACATATATTTCTTTTTTGTCTTTTTGTTTGTTTCTGCCTTGCTTAATGCTTGTTCCTGGTATCTTGTTTTTCAATAATAAGTGTCCAACAGGTATTGCAAAACTCGAAAAAAGTTTGATTTTCTTGGATAATGTAATTGGGGATGAATTCGGACAGGATAGAGAAAAGGGAGAAAGTATTTAAAATTTGTCATAAAATATTAATTTCTACAATGCAGAGACGAAACGTTCTTATTTTAATAATTGGCTGCAAGAAATTAAATATTTAAATTCCGTATTTTAAATATGCAGCTGAATCCTGTACACCGCATATTTGGGTGTTATGAATTTAGTGGAAATTGATTTCAATGAGGGATTTCGACATAACTGTATGAACGATATCTGGATTTTTAAAGGAGCTACTTTCGAAGACTGTTAGAAAAATTTTATTTTTCGACGTTCGTACGATTTCGTATGAAATAAATTGTTTATGATATTGAATAATATTTTATCCAGCGTTGATTGCCTTTCGTTAATACGTTTTAATTCTGGTTGATACATCAGCGAATCCTTTTCGAGTCGATTTTATTTCGAACCGGGAACATTTGTTAATTAAAAAAGCTAAAATCGTATTGTTGTATTTTTTCACTCATTCCGTAACGAACGATTTTAATAATCCCTACAATCAGTGAACTTTTCAATTCGGAACTCCGTACTGAGAATTTCAATGCAATAAACTCCGTACGTTGTGTTGAAAAAGTAAAATAAAAATGATTCTCTCTGATGATGCGACAGATATTCATTATTTCTATAAGTAATTTCACACTCCCGAAAAATGTAAAATTATTCTCTATGAAGGAGGAGTAGCTAAATCAACTACACACAATGTATAACGTAAGGCGTATTATCACTTTGAAAAATATTCGTGGAAAGTGTTAATTTTGTAGCGTTTACATGAGAGTGGCTACCATAAGGCGACCTACCGGACTCGTGCCTAGTGGAATATGACGCCACATACCTCGTCGTGTTTTTATAACGTGTTTTGGAAACTGAAATTACACGGAATAAATTCTTCGGCCCGTTGCGTTGTTCCCAGACGCCATAGCGTTGAGATAGCCGTGACCAAGTTTTACGATAGCGGAGTTTTAGGGCGGATTTTAACTGGAAGCTGCTTCCCGGCTATATCCGGCGGGTGGAAAAGATGTACGTACATATGAACGCACATTCATAAATATCCCCAATCCGTAATACGGGTTTAAACGGCACGGTTTTCGAAATATCGCCTTGAGGGGTCGTGTTCAGAGAGCCGGCGATTTTTAGAAATTTCTTTCACGGAAACTGTAAAAAATTATTCAGAAAGAATTTTCATACTTAAACTGATCTTATTTGAAAAAGTATATCATAATTTTTTTAGGAAATGTTTATAAAAACATTCTTAAAAATTAATCTCCTATCTTTAAAGCAATTTCCTTATCACTGTCATTGAAAATTCTGTATAACTAGATTGTGGATTTTTGTGAAAAGTAAAAATTGTCTTTATTAGTTGCAAGACACAGAAAGTTACATACTGAATAGAAAACAGTTAGGCTAGCTATAGCGGTGTTCGAATCTAAAAGAAATAAAATGGCAACGGATTCTTCGAACTTGCCCCAGCGGTTTCTGTTGAGTACTTCGTCATATCAAAATTTGAAGCAGCACTACACTGGTAAGTACGTTCTTACTTGTTGCGTATTCATACCGAAGTAGTGAGGCACTATAGAATGTCAGACATGTTCTTGAATGCTCATGTTTCTCAGTAATATGTGGTAACTTTTACCGGGCCGGGGAAGTTAAATTGCTTACTGTGCAAGAAGTACAAAAGAATGTTGACCTGTGAATCTCTGCGGTCTCTTACGTTGATTGTGTTACTTTTAATTTTTAATCGAATTTAAAGTCATCTCAGTGCAGTGCGGTTTCAACACTTTCTGATAAAAATGTAATTGCTATATAAACTATTTAATAAAAGAACTATACAAAATTGTTTAATTAAAGAATAAATGTTTTGTGAATGATATTTTCGAATTTTAAGACACTTCTACAACGTTTATTTAATCATTTCTAAATGTAAGTGGTAAGCTGGTAGTTTTTAAATTTACATGATGATTCATAGCTATAGATTTCTCAACAAATTTTACAATAATAACAACAGTTTTAGGCATCAATAAATCATAAAATTGTCCGAAAGGAAGTGAGCATCGGCGAGCAAACATGTAGTAGCATCGGCGAAATTGATTCCATTGCGTGCCATCATAAAATTAATTTCGTGATGTAGTTGGCTCGCATTGATTGTGCGATGGGTTTAATCAAACCCTTTCGACATAAAACAGAGTCAACAGCAACTTGAAATAAATTCAAACACATTCCCATTGTTAAAAAGCAAAAGAACCTGGTATCAACCCATTTAGCGCATATATTTGCTACTCTGTTACGCAAACGCCATTCGGTCTTCTGATGCATTAATTTTGCATCATGAAATTTCCACAAACATATTTAAATATTACTATTTGAATAAAACTGTCTGACATCATGAAACTGTAGTATTTTATGTTAGCACAATATACCGATTTCGGCAATTACCATACCCTTTAATTAACTGATGCTGTAAATCAATTGAGTTTCAACAATTTATGCACAATTATATTCCCTCGACAACCATCTTCTACAAGGACAAACAAATTCGCATTGTCGCATTTCTTCTCCTTCGTAAATATAAAAATGTAAACACGTCGAAAATGAAATATTAAATCCATTTTAAACGTACATATGTCCCATTATAAATATTAATTTTTATTCGGGGTAACGTGAAACAATCGTGGAAACGTTCATCATGTTTCAAAATAATACTTTTAAAATGAAGCATTAAATCCATTTTAATTTTGGTATTAGGTTACGTAAAGAAGTGTGAATTTTTACGAGGGAACGGAAAACGTCTCGAACGTAATCGTAACATATGCCCTGAACTACGCAATTAAAAATAAACCCAAATTGGCGGTACATGTCCGACGGTTGATTCCACTTCTCCCATCAAACAAATTTCTCTCTGCGATGGTTCAAACGGCGGATTCAGCAAATTTCGCGTGGGTGTCAGTTTCATCCACGTCAAAATCACGCGACAGTCGACCACTCATTTAAATTGCTCGTGTTTCCCGCGAAAAAAGGGGGCAAGAAATTGTTGTAAGGGGCAACCTGATACACCAGCTTCAAAAAATCGATTCTTGTGCTTCAAGAAGACAGTCCCATTAGACAGGCTAAAAAATCGATTTTTTAAAGAGTACTTTTTAAAAGTAAGAAAAGAATTTATAACGTAAAACGTACTGTTGTGCGGTAAAACATTCGTGGAAATTAGGTTCTGCAGCGGTTACACGAGACTGTCCCTTTAAATTGTACCGGAGCCTGCAAAAATGCGAAAAATCGAAACTGCGCCGATTATGATAACAAGGTATAGGTCCGACGAAGCACGCGCGCCAACCGGTGGCGAAGGGCACGAATTATTCAGCCGTCGTAATTTAATATCCTGTCGAATCTCGTATTTCTCGCGGAAATCGGCAAATCCCTTGCGTTCGAGCCCTCAATGGCGAAGGAAAACAGTGTAATCGGGGATCGAACAAGCCACGCGAACGTCCAATTAAATTGCACCACCTATTCACAGTCTCTGGGCGGTTTTATCACAAATATTTCATCGAAAATATGTGTCAATAGCTTAATCCTACTGTGACGCGAGTTGCACTGATCCGCCACACGACTTTCCACTTAACCGTACGCGTGCACACAGGGTGTCCAAAAATGCGGCACTGTTCCATATGTCTGAGTACCTCCTATCCCCGATCAAATGGTTTCAAAGCATTTCTCCTACAATTATGGATACTATATTATATCAAAAATTATACATACTAAACTAAAAATTCTGCGGAAAAGTAAACAAATTCAATTTTGTCATTTTTAGGCGCCAATGAAGGAGACAGAAGAAAATGATGTCAATTTGAATTACTTGCTTTCAAAATATTATTTCCGGCATTCAGAAGCCTTAGTATAGAACTGAACTTGTCTCCTGAAAATTCATAACGTCTACAGTTTCCTAAATATATTCGATATAGTTAAATATGAAATTACAAACAAGCGGTTCGACCGAGATTGAAATAGCTGCTGAAGTCGAGTCAGCAATGTTTAATATCTCTGAGACGAATCCTCGATTTATGTCATTATTAAATATGTTAAAAGACGTTCCGAATCGTCGACACGTGTGCACGAGTTCCTGCCGACTGTTCGATATTTTTGGCTCACCCTGTACACCTTAGTCCCTATATACCTTGATTCTGTTTCCGCTGATTGAACGATCTTAATTGGATACGATCTCGTTCAATTCCCTGCCCGACACCGCAATCCTATGCAGGCTACAAAGTGATTTCCGATACCGACCATATCGTTGACCATCGATAATACACACGGGGAATGAATTATTTTTCGTACGAATCGCTGTTGATATGAGCCACGTTGTTACAGACCGAGCCTGACCAATCGTTGATAGGTCCTTTGGTTTCCAGGCTCGTCAATGGAACGTTCAACTTTGCGATCCTACCCGCATCCACTTTGCGAACCCCTTCAGATGTCCAACTATTCGAAAAGGCTTGGCCGCTTCATTCATTTAGAGACCGCATCTCCTCTCCCGCGAGACCGTAATTTGAAATGGTTCAAGAAAATAGGGAGTACAGCGCGAAATTAAAGGGTTATCGATTATTTCAGAATTTTTTTTAAATTCACGTACCATAGCTGAGGATTTTCTAAATAGACAACTTGCATGACACAGACGCTTTTTAGTGCTTGTGTAGTGGGATCGAAATTCTGATTGAACACAGTTTTTATCAAAGCATTTAATATTTTTAGTAACGATACGATGCTTCGTAGATGTTAGCCAAGATTGAATGTGTCAATTACGTTTGCAGACTAGAAATTCAAATTTATTGGCTGTGCGTTTCCATGACGTTACTGAATAGCACGTATCCACATACCGCGTCCGAAGTTCCCAGTAGTATAACACAATATTCGTCAGACACCGCATACCAATTCTACTTTCTGTCGATACGAAGATTACTATTTCCACTTTTACAAGTTTCGACGGTCGCGAGCCTGTTGTTTACAGACTAATGGCCATAAGAAATATTATTTTTAGCATTTTTATTAATATTTAGCGGCAGTACACACTTTTAAAGGTATTCTACGTTTATTTATGAAATTTGTAAAAGAACCTGTCGACGTTGTCACTGCACTGTGAATTTCTATACATTTATAACATACGGAAGTGCTTGAAACGTAACGAAATATGTGTATTAATGAACATTAAGAATATAGAATTTTTTATTAAAATTAAATACAAAGATGCGAATTTGAATAAAGACTCGCAGTCTAGTCACGACACATTGCAACGGGTTGTTACGTAAATTGTACAGGTTTGCATGAAGTAATGTTTAAATTCCGCGCATAGATTTATCCAGATTATAACGACAGAATGAATGAATAAAATTTTTTAGAATCCGGATTACCTTTGAGATTTTATTTTATGGTGACCGATTTAAATGGAGGAGCCATCAATCTATGGATTATGCTGCTCAACCAGACAAGATAATTATACGCGTACCTTACCTTTTGAGTCCGAAATGGTCCGATCACATTTTATTAAACTTTAATATCTAAAAATTCAAAGGAACAGGTTCACCGCTGTACTCAGTTCTCTCGGGGATGAATTAATTGGATAAAAAAATCTTTTAGCTCCGAGGGAAAAAGCTTTCCAACGATTGAGCGCGATTCTCTCACGACCGTCGGAAAATGCATTCTCCATCCTTTGAAAAATGCAATTAGTGCATCGGATTGCAGGACGAAATAACGAAGGAAGATGCCTTGCAGAACTATTTCTGTTATTATCGTTTAATAACGGAAATGAGAAAGCAAAGGAGTCGGCCCCCTTCTTCGAGAAACTTTTCTATTGACACCGTAATTTAGCAGGATCGTTCAAATATTTTTCTTTCACCGATCAACAATCAATTTTGGTTCCTTTCGACGTTTACGACGAACATACTCGTCGTGGAGAGATTTAAGTCCAGTGAAATTTTAGTAAAATTAGAAACGTGTTCGTTTTATTCATTTTAGAATGATTCCACCGAGTCCGATTGTAAAAGATTATTTTATTAAAATTTCGAAAAACGTGTTCCCATAAATCTATGCCGAGATTAGCGCACTGTTGAAAATCATTGTGCCTAGAATTTTACAGAAACCCTGTATCGTTTGCGACCCCTTATCGACTAAACAGCTTTGTCGAGCAGTAATTGAGCGTTCGCAGTGATTCACTGCGTATACTATCGACCGACAGTCGAACGATGGCTAGTGCTTTGCTAACAATAAGATGAATAACCCAGACGCTCCCGTTCCTGCATTATTCTTCGAACAAAAGTGGGAGAAAAACAAGATCCGATAACTGGCAACCATTAATTAATTGCTCTTTAGCACTTTAATAACCTACAAATTATTAGCTTGTCCAAAAAGTCTTTTCGCATATTAGAACGTTCGCAGCGAAGTTCTACATCGTTAAATTGAAATTAATCAAATATAATTGCTACGCATCCAATTCGAAAATTTTCTTGTGGAATACAGTAGAATCTTGTAGAAATGCGTAATTGGTTTAATCCTATGTTTCACATCATTGTTCGTACACAGCTTGCCTCCTGAACATAGCAAGTTAACCTTTCAAATTTATTCTGTTTGAAACTTGCTCCGGTGTTAAAAAGAAATTCTTGGTTACACTCTCGCATCCTGTTTCCGACTCTTTTGTTAAATAGACGAAGTTCATTACAATACCAAATTCGCATTTCAAGGCAACTTTAAATGCTCGGGAAGCTAAGGAGAAGAAATAGTACAGCTCGAAACAGCGACAGGCATCGACAAATAATACGAAAAGTCTAACAAGAGACGTTGCAGAAAGAACGCGGACGCTTCCGAATTGTTTAAATATTAAAGAAAAGTAGAATATCAAATCAGTTACGGTGACGTGGACAGATTCGTCTTCTTTCTCAATTAAGAGTGAGGACTGAGGACGAGAAAGAGAAACAAGCCGGAGCCGTAAAAGACTGCGCTATACATATCCCAACACCGCGATTGCCAGAAACTATAAAATCTCCGCAAAATCGAAGTAATTTAATGAAACGCTACAAAGTTAAGATATATTGCCCGCATACCTCGCAGAATCTGATGAGATTCAGCGTGCTCGATACAACAACAGAAAAATCATGATTGCTGTTGGAAGGATTAACATAGACGGAAAGAATAAGATCTTGAATTTATTATTAAGATCTTGAAATTTAGTCAAAGTGAACAGGAGAGGGATCTTCAGAAATTTTTGTTTGGAAAAATTGATCGGTAGAGCAGTGAATGGGCGTAAAGAACGTTCTCTCTTGCGGGGATTAACTATACCAAATTTTGGTGTAACGGGTCGCCTAATACGGGACGCGGTTATTGAGCTGCAAGTTACCGGCTCGATTTTTCCGCGGTCCGACGCGATAACGGTAATCGTCGATTCGGGACAACAGCGCGCAATTTAATCAATTTCGCGCACTTATTAAGGCAAAAACTGTACCAGCCACGCGGTCACTGGTAATAATAATACTCGTGAACGTAACGTCCCGTCGCATCGGCTGGCCGCTGCGCTGGTATAGCACAGCCTGTCGCACGGATTGTAATTACGTTATTCGATTTCATCGATCCGGTCCCAGGCGAAACCGAGGAGATACGGAATTTTATCGCGATAAGAAAGGCACAGAGAGAGAGAGAGAGAGAGAGAGAGAGAGAGAGAGAGAGAGAGAGAGAACATGGTATTCTTTCGAGCGGTCGCGCGGAAGGAAAACACGTGCAAAAGGACCATGTCTCTCTTCCTTTATTCGTAAAATAGATGTAATACACATCCGTCATATTGCTTCCTTCCATTTTCTCCGAGGGAAACAGTCCGTATCCACCATTGTTCGATAGACCGGCCCACCCGCCCCTCCTCCCTCTACCGTCCCTTTACAGCCACTTTCAACTTACCCATAACTTCGATGCACTGTCTTTCAATGGGGAAAGCTTCTTGGGAACGTATCTATCGAAAATACATTTTCTATAGAAAACCATGGTAACGCGGCCGTTGAGAAACTGGCGATTCAGGTCGAGAGGAATTTCGAGAAACGTTACGGCCGCGCGCGATCGCGAATTTATTGTTCCCGGGGACTTATCTTGGTGACGCGTATACCCGGCTTTGCGAATTTGATTGATCACCGGTTCATTCGATAATTGAAGTCGGATTCGTTGCATTTTGACGCTGCGCTTTATCTTTTTCGTAAAGCGTTCGAAGCTTTTCCGTGCTGTCTTACGGATTTTGTGCGTTTACGATGGAACTAAATGCAGTGGCTCACGATAGTATTCGAATGCTCATAACTTCCAATAAATAAATTATTCACGTCAGACTGGACATTTGGAAATACAGTATTTACACGATACATGTTCAAAACACGGGTCTAGCTAGCGACATATATCGGTGAGGAGGTTCTTTGATCCACTCCGAACGTAAAAAAGCGCTCGCATGGTAGTGGGGATAGTCCTGGGATTTTTATCTGCTAGGCATAGAGTACACACTAATATCGTGACTAATATAAGACGGAAGTTTTATAAATTTGCGAAAGTTATGAAACACTCATTGCTATACTGAAACAGAAATTAAACGAATAAACAATGTTTTAGTATGCTTTTACTTTAAGGTATGGTACAACATTGTGAAAGCATTACGCGAGTTGTGAAACATTGTTATGTTTTCTCCGATTTATCAAAATTATTTACACATTACTCATCGCTGGTGTCCTCCGTTCATATTTCTGTTCTTTCGCAAGTTTTCTAATAAATTATCATTTCATTTTTCGTTAATATCCATAGATCATTCCAATTTCGATTTAACAAGACCAGAGAAATTTATTTATTGCAAGACAGGAGCTAAAACGAGATAGCTCTCTTTGTTTAATAATTTTAACAAATTGGGAACAGTATATCGCTAATTTATTCACAAATGTATCAAATCTGCAGTTTACTAATTACGTACGACAAATGCGTAGACTAATAGTACGTTTACAACATCAAAAGATAAATTGTTGTCTGACCATGTCCATTTATTTCAACACATCGTAATTTGAGTTTTAATCAACACGGTGAAAAGCGATTTAATTAATGGCACGATAGCGTGCACACGTACCTGCAATGTCGTTTTCTCTTCAGTTTTTGGTACTACAAATTTTTTAATAAAAACTGTAGAATTGTGATTCTACGTGCAAAACGTACATTGAAAATACAGAGTTCGTTTTTCTCAGTGCCCGTTCTGTTGTCAAAAAAAAAAAAAAATTGGAATTGAATTTCGGACCGGTATGAGTACAGTAAATCGGATTTGGCTAACATGTCTATTGAAAACGTACCGTTTCTATTTATTCCGAACTCGAATTCCTATGTCGCATTTTATTGTAAATAAATCTTCAAAGTTCGTTTCCCCGTAATCGAAAGTTCTTCTGCTCGCACAACTTTGTGTTCCAAATAACGACACTTACGTTATCTACGATATATGAAAACTCTTTCATAAATTCATAAAAATGTAAATTTTGGAAAAAACGTATTTCCTCTTTTCATTCACCTACTAGATGAAATCATACATTAACAGAATCCGCGTGAATAATCTATTTCAAATGATCCAAAAAATTAGGAAAAAAACTTCTAGCGAAGCATTGCCAGTGTTCATGCAGTGTTCACGATTTTGAGACAGAAAAACTTATAACTGCCTTCAATGTATGTTCCTTTGCATGATATATTCGTTTAAAGAAAAGTTCCATTAATTTGTCCAGAAAAAAATTCCTAAAAATCGCGTTTTTTTCACAAAAATATCGACCGAATTAAATAACTTTGTATATACGAAGTGGAACGACTTAACAGTGCCTTAACAAATTTAAAGATGAGATTTTTTTAACAATTGTCAAATAATCCTCAAACAAACGGCGAAGCGAGTCCTTTTCTTCGTTTCCCTCGGCTGTAACCGATCACTTAAATTTGCATTACGAAGTTCCAATAGTATCGATATCGCTTTTCCCCTGAGTAGACTCTCTGTTAAACAAAAATAGCAATATATTTCCAGGTATAAGACGCTCGTTCGTTTATCGAGCGAACGGAAACGACTTTTCACTGGTCTTATTTGTCAGCGACTTCGGAGAAGCGCAATTTCATGAAGTAGGTAATCTCAATCCATTGCTTCGCTCGCAGTCACGGATACTCGAGTCTAATTGTCATTTATTTGATTTACCCTCCGCAATACTGATAGTTCAAACAAGTCTGAGTGGACTTCCACTTCTAACATTTTCACTATAGAATGGATGAGCTGTCCCGCACTTGGTAAAGGAAGACACACGTAATACGTAATAAAACACAGTTTCCTGTTGCGCAGAAAATTATCAATTTCATATTCCCCTGCCCGACGGCAAATGATTAACGATGTTAATCTCTTTAATTATTATATATCGAATTAAATTTTACCAACAATCTGTCATATTCAGACACTACGTACATTTCATTCACGTAATTATATTCCATTTATTTTTGCGTAGATCACTGCAATTGTTATTACACTTGCCGGACGTCCCGAACAAACATTTTAATCTCGCGTGTCTCGTGTTTCCATTATTAGGATGAATAATAATTAACTGACCAGGATTCTGCTGCAGGAATCAAACGCAGATCATGCATTACACTGATATAGTTCTATGTCATTATCATACGCAATTTACATTGACCTAAATCCAGATTTATTTCAGTATAGCCGTGCCGTTGTGCTGTGCATCGTATTCGCACAGTACCGCGAAAACAAGTGTGCTGAGCATTGTTGACAAATAAAAATGCAGTTGCGGGTAACCGGAAACAAAGGTGGAAATGCACAAAGAGCCCAAAGGAACAGAAGGAACACATAATGATTTGAATCCTCAAGCGGATGCACAATTTACGATACTTTAAAAATCGAATCTGAATTGTTTCGTACGTGTATAAATAAACCTTTATTATAAACGTAATAACTAACACCTATTGCCTGCAGAACTAACTTTGGGCAACTATTTCACGGAGCCTTTCGAAGGATAAATTTATGCAGATGTTGCCTCGCAATGATTCACAATATCAGAAGAAAAACTCGGTGGGATAATTAATATTCTGTTCAGACTGCGGATTTTATGCATTTATAAGAAAAATGGGTAGGAGAAATTTAAAATTAGGACGATATCAATTTTTAATGGATACTATTTTTATTTTGCATAAAGATTCGCGATATAATTATGTTGACGTTTAATATTCATCCCTATTGGAATGGTAATTGGAACTGTAATGAGATAGTAACATTTCATCTAAATCCAGAAATAGCTACGATATTAATAATTGCATGTTAAATGACCATTAGCGTAAATTTGAGTGAGGCCCAATAGTTCACTCAAGGATCAATAGAACAGTTTGTATTATCGTAAGAAATTATAGGAAAATCTATTTTATAGATTTATTCTAACAAATTTGCATACGATTGGGCAGCGCTCGCCGTAATTGCAAATAAATGCAGTGTGGGCACGAGAATTATGAAGCCGGAAGTGTTTATTTATATAAACATCGGGAAATTTACGAACCGTGAGGTATTTCGACCATGGCAAACAATTTACACAGCTTCCGCGGTACGGAATCAATTGTTTAATTCACAAATGCAGAACTAGCGAATGATAGTACGGGACAGCATTCTGCAAATAACGTTAAATCTTTCAAATGTAACCTTCTTTTAACATGCTGCCAGTTTTCTAATCCCTTCAAATGCACCGTTCTTTTCAACTTAATTTTTTCATTGATGACAAACTGATACTGTGGCGAAAATCAGTAGTGGTCAAGAATCATCTTAAAAATATACACTCATATAAACATATATATTATCAGTTTGTAACGTTGCAAAAAGTGCAAAATTCTTCTCTAGATTAATTCGGACCGGAATGTCCCCTGGCAGAAATAGGGTTATTCTTGGAGGTTATATCGATTTCTGCCACAGGGTGGTCGAAAATGACCGGTTTTCAATTTTTTATCTATGTACCCCCACTTTGAAAAATCTGAGAAAATTATATGTTACCAACCAAAACGAGATGCTAAAACTAAAAATATGAACCTAGTATTTCATACCTTCTACAAGAAATCAGCACTTCAACATTTTTTTTTAATTTTCAAAATTGGGTTTCTAAGCTAAAAATTCTGAAAAAATTCATGGATGTGAATTTGTTCGGAATTTTTCATTGAAGACGATAAGAGAAATTGCGGAAAAACTTGATTTTCTTTGTCACCCCATGACTACCCCCCGTGTCGACATATAGGACTGAAAATGGGCACAAAGTATTTTCTTTAGATAAGCTATCCAATGGCCTATAGCGAATTTAATTTGGTTTGGTGGCACTGTTGACTTTCAAATTAATTTTCAAAATTAAAAACAGCTTGCACCAGAAAGAAACGAATTAATGTACAGTTACAGAACATCGTTGCTGCGACATTAGAGAATTCCGCAACGGAGACGAATCTGGGTCTTACAGTAGAAGAGGCCCGATATTAGGCAACTTTACCCTATAAATCATCACGAATCATCGTCGGCAAACAAACGTGTGGAATCGGTATTGGAGAGTATAGAACTGTTTTAACCGGTTGTAATCGAGGAATTGCGTTCCCTGTATCCGGGAGCAAGGGTCCGCGTCAATATTTGCCCGCGTCTTGTTACGAATAAAGCCGATGTTTACGAAGCGTCAACATAAAGGAGATGCGCATGAATTTATCCGGAGACGTGCATGTGCATAGAAGGAAAATCGAGCTGCGTATCTGCGCTGATGGCGGGCATGAAAAACGCATCGCGTTTCACCCGGTTGCGACGCCGAATAAAAGAACAGTACATGTTGACAAACATGCGCGTCCTGACAGCGACCGGTCCGGACTCCGCTGCGCGGAGACAGTCCGAATTATTCAACGGGGTCATTAATAATTAATACTAAGTTTTTTCTTCGGGTCGCAAGCCGGCCCAGAGGGAACTCGCTGTCCGGCAATAACGCGGACAAAGTGCAGCGCGAAACTCGAGTTCAGATTTTACTGAAATGCTACTCCGTCCTGTGATTCTGCATGTGATCCTCGAATGATTTCCAACTGATGTCTCGATACACAGTCGGGGATAAAATTCAAATTCGAGGACACCCTTCAAACGCTTTTTCAAAATTGGTCTAAACTTTCTAGGTAATATACAAAAGAATTAATTAAAAATTACAATGAGGTCACGATTTTTTGAATACTTAAAATTATTAAATATTCAATATTAAAAATTTATTTTTAAAATATACCTTTTGTAGAGGCAAGTTTGTTATATACATGCACAAAGTTTCATAAAAATCGATGAAGGTTCCTATGAGGTATCAATAATTAAAAATGGGAAAAATGGTGAGTAACTGCGGTTTAATTGAATATCTGTTAGTCGGACAGTGGTACGAATAAATTTCGATTTTTTCGCATTATCTGAGTTCTATAGAACTGTAGTACTATTTTCAACATTCTTATCACTTAGAATTTGTAAATAATGTTCGCATTATTTGAAATTCTACATCGAAGCAACAAAATATATTCTTTCATATGTAACAGTACGATCTGAAATATCCCAGCAAGAAAAGTCAGAATTCCCTTTGCTGTGAGATCTGCGTATTGGAAGAACGTAATATAATGCTAAAGTATTATATGTATTTCTGGATACATGTACGAATGAATCTGTGATCTCTCTACATTCGATACTCGTCACTGATACTTCAGTTCAAATATTAGTTCACGAAATATAAAACTGTACGAGGATATTACGTCAAAGAATAAATTTAATTTCTTAACACCAATCAGTGATATGTGAAGTAGATCGTTTTCACAAATAAAAATGGACAAACTAATTAGTTCGTTTTCAAGATTTGGGCGAGTAAAATCCGTTTCAGTTTTTCCGTGTTCAGCCTTCAAGGATTAACTTATGTTAGAATGTTCAACGAATACTAAATAAATCATCGCCCTCCCCCGATTTTTCCCGGGGCTGCGAAACTTCGAGGATAAATTTTAGTCGTGGTGAAAAAAATTTCGTAAGTCCACAACAGCTGGCGCAAACTTGAACGCAGATGCGACGAATTGACACGGGCACGTATGCGTATTGTGGCGTATTTGCAATTCCGAAAGTTTGTGGTCTGCTACGATTATATATGCGTCTTGAGACTGTGCAGTCGCCTTAAAAGCAAACTTGCGGAGAGACTGCTACTAATTTTGCCTAATTCCCGGTGAAAAGAAGCTCCACCGTCCCATCCACGCTTGTTAACGGTGTATGAAAACACAAATTTATCGCGGTATCCCTATGGAGCATCTTATGCTCAACAGTTGCTAAGTTTACGTAGAAAAATTTAATGATGTTGATATGATTCACAGAATTGTGATTTCTTGATTAAATCTTGAATTAAAATTGAATAAGACGATAATGAAACCAAAACTTTGATATTTTCAGAAATGCTGTGTTATTGTAATCGATGATTCATTTATTTTATTGTATCAAATAATAATGTTTATATTTCTATATATTTTTGCAGAAAATAAACATTTGGAATGGTTCTGGTTTTCTCTAAACGACCGAAGGACGATTACAAAATCGTGGCTAGTTGTAATATTATCTTCAGCCATTTTTGCGAACCAGCAACGCTAGAAACCTCCTATTGTAAAGAAAGAGATTTTAGCTCTATCTGGGATCGGCAATTTCATATGTGCCAACCCAATAAAAATTATGGCCCGCGCGTGTGGCACTTAAGCGCCGTTTACTTTACGTGCTTACCCGTTATAGGCTATTTCCATTTATCTGAATGTTTGTGAACATTGCTGGTTGCACGGTAGTATTTGTTTATCGCATTAAGTCGGCGTCGAGTGATAGTTGGATGTTAGCGAGATTGATAGAACTCGTGGAACTCGCAGATTGCCGTTCGCTACAAGTAGAAATAGTGATTATTAGTCAGACGCGGCAGTGAACGGTATCCTGGAGTGCCTTTACTTGTCGAGCGTTCTAATTCCACATTCCTCCGAGGAATTTTTTTACTGATAACTCCTGTCTAACAAATACTACTTTAAATTCGTAATTTATTCTTTTTACATACAATTATTGCCAACATTCATTTATTTACGACAACAATTTTCAATTTTCTTTGAAACGTTTAAGAGCGACAAAATTGTAATTCGAGAGATGTCGACGACTTTATAAAATGTTTAAAATTATTGTGATTGTTAATTAACGTAGAACACATCTTCAACCGTCGCGAACTAAGGTTCGTGTTATGAGGGGAGTACCGACTGAGGAATAAATAATAGGTGGTAAACGTCGATCAAGGCTTTCAGGGCTCGCATGTTTGATGAAACTCGATTCTCAGGAACCTAGATTGACCAAGTTATACTCAGTTCCGACAGTCCTACTTTACATAGAATGTATTCGATGATCTACGGGACATCAAACAATTCAATTAACCCAAAGCGACGTATCAGCGTAATCGTCCTCGAACAACTTCGTCTTCCGCCTCGTGCTCGTTCATCTATTGTCCCGTAATCTCTCGAAACGCTCCTTTAAATGAACAATCGCATCACAGAGTCGGAATAATAAATATCACTGGTTTGGGCACTCTCTTTGGTATGCACGCTGATCCGCTCAAAGCGACTGAAATTAATGAGCGCGTGCGGATCTATCACTAAATATATCAACCGGAAACCAATACATACCTGCCATTTGTATCTCTACAAATCATTATCTAGAGAGCGACATTTCATCGAGAATGTCTGAACTAGCTTTTGTTTCAGGAAGGAAACGATCAGTACGAAATTATAGTACTCTAACCTCTTCGGGGGCGAATTTCCGAAAAGCACGAGAAATAGATCCATAATAATTTCCTGTTTGATTAAAATATAATTAGTGCTTCCATACAGCGAATTTTTTGTTCTTATCGTTGAGAGATTTTATTTTTCTCCTAGAAATTTTGGTTTTGTTTTACTCGGAATAATTTTAATTTAAAAGGAAGATAAACGACTGTACCAGCATCCCTCAAGAGGTTCACATTAGAATAACCGAACACTCTAAATGATCAATTTGTGGCGCCTTCTAAAAATAAGGAGACCGCATTTATCTCTACACGATTACTTTTGCAAAATCTGTTCGGAGAAGTAATATAATAATCCGAACAATCGTGAAGTAAAAACTCTAATGAGCGCTAAATGCATTTCTTATTTACTGCACTTCTACGGTATCCACTCTTCGTTTAAAACGACACGAGACACGGAGTTGCGTGTTAGATAATCTGGCCGGTGTATAATTCACGTAATGTGGGTGATGCAAATAGTGCCACATCACGCTTTTAATAATTTATGCGGAGTGTTGAGCATTCATCGAGTCGAGATGCAGACTACAGTTTTAACGCATACAGAGAAACTGCTCTCGCCGTGAAACGAAGAAAATCTATGCATTAATAATCACCTAGTTGTCTAAGAGTTTCAACCCACGAAAATTTATAAACGTTAATCGACAGAATTTTCATGAAAAGAAATATCGGTGTATGGTAACTATAGTAAATAGTAGCGAGTTACCTTATTCGTATAACAGATTACCGATGATAAAATGTTCAGTTGAAAGCTGCCTTACCTGAAACAAACAGAAGCAGGCATTGGAAAAAGAATTTCTTAATAATAAATATCAGAAATTACAAGGGGTATCGTTGATTTTTCAAGAATTGGAAGTTTCTCGAAATGAGCCGTTTATTTTGAAAGTGGCCTAAGTCCATTTATCTTAAAATCGAGATATTTAAGGGTTTGCGTTTCAATGAATTTAAAAATATACGTATAGGACATTAATGAGTCGTACTGCTTAAGTGTATCTAAGGGTGTTAAATTTATAGTTCCTATTAAAATAGTGGCAATTATTAAGTGAATAATATGCGTTTTCTTATCAAGAATGGAGTTAGGCCACTTTCAAAATAAATACCAGATTCATTATAAAATTTGAAGGTGCCCAAGTCCATTCAACATAATTCAAGATGCTTCAAATTGAAAAAGAAAACAATACTGAATTTATTTTACATATCCTTAAAACACTTCAGGAATATAATTTATGCGATTCAATTAACTACATAACGTGCAAAATTACAAACATAAATTTATTACAAAACAATTTACTACTCATCTACATTTTGTGCGTGTAAAAGGGATTTAATCTTTCGCACTTTTTGGATCTGTGATTCATTAATTTTTTCTCTATTGTTATTCATACCTTCATCCTCTGAAGACGAATATTGTTCTATAATTCGGTTTCTTTTTCGATTTTTTTAAAAATCATTACTTACTATTTCTTCTTCACTATCTGAACTAAATAATAGTCTTGTTCTGTTCTTCCCCATGGGTAAAATAATTTCTAAAATTTAATATTAAATTTTAAGTTTTATATTAATTAAACGTACTGGTTATTCAACTAACGCAATTGTCCAAAAACTGAGGTTAAATTGTAAATACTAATTAATTAATATTACCTTCATCACTACTTTCCGTCATTATCAATAGTAAATATATTATCTTGATTATTTAAGTATAAATGGAGTTAGGCCACTTTCAAACTACACGGTTCGATTATTAAACTAACTCTGAAAACTTATGTGTCAAGAATTATCGTATTTGCTCGGATTATAAGCAACCTGAAATGCTTTACTGATAATTAACATAAAGTTGTACACGTAACCATGATAACCCGAAAAAGCTGAAAAACGGAGTTAGGCTACTTTCAAAATAAACGGCTCAAATATTTTTCGAGCCCGCTGCATTTCCATGGACATGGCATTATGGGAACAAGGTTAGCAGAGAGATTTGCGTGATTGTGGGTGAGCCGGTATCAGAGCGACGGCGTCGAAATGCACGGTTTAATTCACGACAGGATGGTAGAACGTTGTTGCAGAACCGTGCCGGTTTACGACGGTGTACTTACACAAGTGTTTAGCTTCAACATTAACCTACATTTGACGATTGATACTCCTTGGAACGGAGATATCCGCTTATCCGATTTCCTGGCACAATGGATCGGATGCCCATTATCCGCGACCCTTGAGCGTTCATAACAGTGGCGAGGAGGGTTCCGGTTACTTCCGGTTCTGAACGCATCGCGGCACCCGAATCCGAGCGACAACGCATTTGTTAGGATGTCGACGCGTTTCGTTTCCGCGGATAGAACTGTCAGAGAAGCCCGTCCGGGTTCATTAATATTTTCTTGATGCCCCGGGAAATTGATGAAGGGCCCTCGATTATACAGCGACAGGTGGGAAATGGTTTCCCAGGTAATTTACGGAATGACGGAAACGCTTCAAAGGTAATTGAGGCTCGGTTTCTGCGCCAGACAACGCGCCGTCTATAAAGCGCGCTCCGAATTTTTACGAGATGCCACTCGATTCGAGAAACGTCGGGACACCTCCCGCCATCTTTTGTTGCATTTGTCATCGTTCGCGCGGAAAATTGAACTTGACTCGAGATAAGTGCCCGCCAGCGGATCGACGCCCGCGATTTTCACCACCGTGTCCGAGCACACACACAGTCGGTACTTTAACCCTTTATCAATCATCGAATTCTCACCTTCCTCTTCCACTGAAATTTTTAGTCTAAATTTTTTGTAACAAATAGCTTTAGCTAAGCTTTCACACTAGGTTTATGGAGCACTAAAAGTGGCCAGTTTGGATTATTTTATAAAATCATCAAGAATATATTCAACCAGACCTGTAGCAGCTTTTACCATAATATATGTTCCAAGGAATAAATGTGTTAAATAATTATTTTGAATTAAAGAATATAGAACCTGTCATTTTGACGGGTCCCGTGGATCTAGTGTTAAAATTGTCCTTTCCTCCGTGCTAAATAATTCCGAAAATAGCGTATTATACGCGTATTCGGAAAAAAGACAAATACGCGAAGCCGTTCAAGCAGTGCTCCACGATGAATCATTAAAAGCGCGTCGGTAATTATCCAGTCAACTTTGGCCGCTAATTACTAACATCGCCAGTTTTAAATGCTGACAGTAACACTCTCGATGTCGAGACAACACAACGGAAATACGCGATACAAATTCCCGATACGATTTCCCCGGTGAGATCCAATTGCAGGTAAAGCACGGGATCTTTTTATTTCGCACCTCGAACTCACCTGTGTAGAATATCGACAGGTGAAAAGACGGTTTAAAAATTAATCCTGTGAGACCGCGAGACGTCAGTAAAGAAAGGAGCGTTCGAGCTAGAAATTTTAATAAACCCGGGAATATGTATGAACAAACTTTCTCGGAAAATTCCGTAGAGTTTCATAAACCAGGTTTGACAGAAACTATATAATTTTGTAATTTTATTTTTGTTTCACTATTCATTGCTACTAGGGACCCAATTGCTGTGCCTAGTTTAACTACACTTCATTTTAAAGTATAATGAATATTAAAAACGAGACTAGCTGATTCTAATGAAAAAATTGAATTTTTCTTTTCTAATATTCATTACGCTTCAAAAATAATTATTGATAATATAGGCACAGTAATTGGGTCCCTTACGGGATTCCCAAATTTGTATATATATAAATATTCGCAAAATTCTCATTACAATATTTTTTATCAATGTACATTGTTCTACCTCTTAATTTTGAATCTCTACATTTTTGGGAACGGATACGAACATTTTGAAACATTTTTAAGATTATGCATCTTCGCCATAAACATGATATAGCGGATCTTTATGCAAAATAAGAATTGTAGCGAACAAATTAAATTAGCTTACTCAGTTTTGATTTAAGTAAACATTTTATCGATAATTTTGATTTTTCTCGGTTCATCCGTGCCTCAAATGAACTTAGGCGCAACACTTTTGAGATAATGGATATGCCATAAATTTTCCTAACGAGTCGAGGGATTAGAATGCCTTCGATTTTAATCAGATTCCGCAGCGTTTGTCCGTCGTCCCTCTGGCACAGATTCGCGAATTGATTTCGCGTTAGCTAGATTATAGAGAATCGATGCAATTTCTGATATCAATCGGGCTATTTCCACCTTGTTTTGATTACCTTTGTCCAAGAGGCATGGCCGTGCAATTTTCGTGACATCCTGTTGGCTACGTGTTCCCCAATATTGACGAGCATGCAATTACCCCTATTGTCCGTGTAATTATAACTGTCTAAGCTTGCTCTAATGATGTTATCAACGGCCTAGAAAGTGTTTCGCCAATAGGGCGTTCGCGCGCGCGCAGTCAAACGAAATAAATGTTCGTCAAATTATTAATTCGGGCCGCGAACCGGATAAATTAGGATTCGTTGCCGATTCTTAGGCAAATTTCATCCCTGAATAGCTTTCGTTAAAGGGGAAACTCACAGCCGAGACAATTCTCGGTTTCGATGCAATCAAATCATTTCATGGAAACGTTAGACCATCGACAAAGAATCTTTGAAAAGTTCTCAAAATTGAAGTCATTCGACGAAACACCGGTCTTAACTCGATTAATACTCGCGTTTCAGTATTTTTGCAAGATTTTTATTCTCTACAATTAACTCTCCATGATTAGCACCCCCTTTTTGAAATTTTCAAAAGAGAAATTTATTTCCTCGCATATAATTTTCATTTTTCACAAAGTCAAATCGCATTAGCTAGGATAATACAGCAATAGTGTGATACAAAATTTGTAATATTATCAGAAACTTGTACGTACGCTAGAAAACAAATTATATTCTGAACGAACGGTTTCAATTAGTCGCAACTACTCAAAGAAATTTCTTAACAAACAGACATTTTGACTATTCGATTTGCAAATACTGGGTGGAATAAGGGTTAATTATTTTCTAGTAGACAAATTATATTTTGTTGCTTCGTATACGCGAGTACTACAAATTCATAATGGACGAGGTAGGAAAAGAATGGTAGTGTCCGGTTTAATGATGAAATCTTTCGATTTAAGGAATTAGTTTATGGGGCTTACCCCTTCCATACCCATAGTTCTAATATGGTGTAACGGCTTTCTGCCGCGCCTCTCGAGGAGGACAAAAGCTCAAAGGACAGCGTTTCAATACAGACACTGAAGCAGAAAAGGCACTTACTTTAAAGGTAATTTTGAACGGACTCTCAAAGAATGAGTTCAAGCATATCTTTGATGCGTGCCAGTCTTTGCGCATTGAAATGAGCAAACTAATTTTTACCATGTTTCACGAGTGGAAGTATGCAAGAATTACGAGAGAGTAGATCGTGTTAGGCAAAAATATTAACACATACAGTGGATAATAATGACTGCACTGGATTTTATGCACAATAAAATTTAATTTCTGTGTCTTCTAATTGACTTAGAACATTTTTATTTTGCATAAAAATCTAACAGTCTAATAATCATACCAGAATGAAGGAGAACTTCCTAAAGACTATCTAATATATCTTTTAAATGAATTTGTACTGTTTCAAAAATTTCCGAATCGTCTGTATGTAACCAGCAGAAGAACCTCAAATAAATCCTTTACTTTGAATATCAAATTAAAGCTTAACTAATTATGAAAGTACACACCGAGAACGATTATACCGAATATGTATATTCTAAAAATAAAGTACTATTTTAGAATCTACTTCCATGTTATACCCAGAACAAATTAGAACAGATCTTTTCCTTCGAGTCTCAATTAAAGCGGATATGCTCGACTGATTAATGGAAAATCTCCGGATAAAAACGGTGGTAATTTCAGTACACCTTCCGTTGTAACGTGAACTGCAAACACAATGGCTATTAAGTGGACCTTGTTTGCCGGTTTGCTTATATGAAAAACGCATTGTTCCTGCGCTTTAACTATCAAAAATAAGAGAAAAATCTAGCTACTCCGGAAAGAGACGAAAGAAGAAGGACTCGAGAAGAAGTACCGTTAGGAAGCATCAATCGATAAGAGTGATAGATTGACGGATGAATCGTGATTCTATAGATCCGACCCTTCGACAAAAAACAGCGGTGAAAGAAAGGAAGGAAAGGGTTTCCGAGAAAAATGAGGACGAAGTGGGGATCGTGCGAAAAGATTTATCGACCTGTACGCGCACACAAGCTAATATAAAACTCTCTGAATTATGGTCAATTAATTTTACTATCACGCTTTCGCGGATGACAGCACGTTGCGGGGACTATCGGAAAGTTTCCTGCGAACGCCCGACCGATTTTAGAGAAGTATCACTGATTTTTAATTCAATGAAACATCAAAACACTGAAACCGGTCGCTTGGGCAATAGTGAAAGTATTTTTAGCATAAACTCATAAGTAGACTGCGAATTTGGTGTATGTATGGCAACGTATGCAATTTAAAATTAGTATGCAATTTTAGAATTATTAAATTAAGAATTAAATGTCTGGCTAGAAATTTTTATTTTGCATAAAAATTCGCTGTCTACTAATAACATTAGTAGTACGTTGAGTATTTTTCTATTTTCTTGAAATACTCTCCTGTTGAATAACATTAATTTTCTGACGGTTTTGCACTAAACATTTAAAATACAAATATGCAGGCTGATTTAATATGGCAGAAAATGTGACTACTTCAAGAGTCATAGGTAGAAAATAGGAAATATAATATAAAAATCGATAAAATAGAAAGAGAATATAAAAATAATTTTTGTCACAAGCGCATAAAATATTTTATAGAAAATGTGAAATAAACGTATGTGAACTCTAGAGATAACTAGACACTTCCAAAAATTAGTTAAAGTTAACGCCCCTAATTGCTTGGAATTGTAACGCAATCCTTTATGAGGAACAATGTTGAGAGCAAAAGAAGATACGAAATTACCCATTAACTGGTAATTAAGTAGGTAGAAGTGCGATCTACTTTTGCCGGGAGGGGAGGGAGAGAGAGAGAGAGAGAGAGAGAGAGAAAGAGAGAGAGAGAGAGAGAGAGAGAGAGTATATTCAGTACATTTTAATTGACTTTGATTCAAGCAACTGCAGTAATAACTGTTTTTATCTTTCGCGAAAGAGTGGTCGGGAAATAAAAACGATTTCACGTTATCTCGAAACTGACAAGCTATTAAAAAGACTGATGAACGCGAGTAACGCGAAGCGTTCCTTAGCTGCATTTTTCACCTTCATTCTCGTCGCGATTATTGTCGAGAATCCGCGATACCGCTTCCCCATTCAAATATTATGTTTCTTCCTGAGCACTGAGGAATGCATCCTTATTTCGTCCCTTATCGTTGTCACTTGAGGAAACGATTTCTACTTTATTTGACGGTTCGCCAGCATTTACAAGCGATAAAATTAATATCTCTCACGATTTGTGCAGAGATATGCAAAATAGTTTTAATGCACTCCGTGAAGTGCATGAAGAAGTGACACAGTTCGCAGAAAGACGGTCAAGATGGCATTCAACGTATTCAAGAATAATTATTAACGGACTGCTCATTTTCCTTGTCCCATTGTCCTTGATCTGAGCCCAATCTTCGTGCTGTGACATGGATCGTGTAGGGCTATTATTTTCTTGTTATCAAGACTTTACTGTATGCAACGTATCTGTCTACTCTTTTGCATTCGATACTTTATAACAATTTGCACAATTCCAGGCAAGACATTCAATTGTTTAGCAAACAGCTTCGCCAAAATTCAACAGATTTTCAAATACGAATCCCGGACACACTGTAGCCACTATAATAATAATGTTAAATCTATAACGATAAATAGTTTCAATAATTGTATCGTTCTATTATTTTTGACTTATCAAAATCATGTAAAGTTGGTTTATCTTTTGCTCTGAAATTTGTGACCAGTGGTTCAAAGGTCCCGGCGAATTACTGGCCCACCGAAAAGTTATGTGAAAGTCCGAGTCATAAACTGTTCGATGTGTTTGAAACACGAACGTAGACAATCTAGCTTTAGCGTGGATAGATTGGCAACAGTTCAATGCATATTTCTGACCTAGAAACGACAGAGGGATTAGCCAGTTCGGAACTCGTATGGCGATTGTCGTCGAAAACGGAATTGCGATCGCGTCCCGTTCGTCTCGCCTCGGTTGCAGGAAGAAGTATGATTTTTCGAGTGTTCGATACCGAAAACAATGCGACACGTTTATCGGGGCAGGTTTTTGCTCTGTATATAATGCCCGGGAGCAGACACTCGTTCCTCCTCGTTGCGCCCACTCGATCAGGGAATACTTCACGATCATCTTTCCATGGCCGCGACATCACGCTCTCGTAAATAACTCATGCCGCGGCCAGAGAATCTCCGTGCGACGTTGAATTCTCGTATTAATGTAGTACATCATGTCGAGATAAGCTGTAAACAACGGAACACAAAGTCAAGATTAAAATAGCAGCGGCGAGCCGGGCAATTTATGGCGCATCTGTAGGTTAATGGAATTGTTCTTCGGCGAGGTTCCGTGTGTTGTGCATCGCTGGAAAAATGGCGATGGTATTACGATACGTTTCCCACCTGGCAAGTTTTCATGATATCCGCACCTGCGTGCGAATATCCCGTTTTATTGCGAATCAAATGATAGGATCTGTTCCGGCAGACGTATTGTTCGAGATACGGGATTTTAGCGTTGCCTCGGACGTATCAAAAACGCGCGCAGAAAAATTAGGGTAAACGTTTCCCGTTCGAACTGGATCGGAACAGTTCAACGGAAACTGTCGTTTTTCGATGTGCTATTCAAACGAATAAGGTTCGAATAAATCAGAATTAGGGGGAACGTATCCCAAAAACAGTTACTGTAAATATTTCTTTTGTGAACATTGCAATTCCTTAAAAAAGGGAAAATTAGAATTCGACAAGAATTATTTTTGCGATTTCAAATTTTCTGTACAATGGCACACGCCGTTCAATGTTTATCGGAGAAGCATATCGGCGGAACGAGTAATTAAACGAAGAAATAAGCAGCTGCAGTTAAACGGAAATTTCGAAAAATATGAACGCACAGGTACGGGTACTGATATTAACTCTTTGAGGCACACGCTGTTAAAGAAAATAAAAACCTCAGTTGCACAGAATTTTGCGAATTCACTGCGTCACACAGTGCGCCAATCGCAGCAGCACACACAACTTACTGATGCGTTTTGAGTTGCATAAATTTTTTCCCACTTATTTACGCATTCACCATTAGTGCATAGCATTGCCAACTGAATGAAAAACTTTAAATAAAATATTAAACTGAACGACCATGGGTAACTTCAACTTTTCGAGGTGGGTGAAAATATATTCCACCATGCATAAAAGACTAAGCAAAGGGTGGGATAGTTTTTAACCCACCTAGCCCCCAAAGAGTTAAGCGGAAAAGCTTGTCGGCAGAGCTCGGTTAATCGGCCAGTGAAATTAGTAGCATCGGGACAAGAGATGTTTACGCGTCCAATAGAGAAAATTCGGGGAAATTTGTTTCGGGGCCGATTCGCGATTACCGTGTCGTCTATGAAGTATTAATCGAACTAATTTGATGGACGGTTTAACCGGAGGCTGGAAAATCCTTCGGGTTAAGAGGATTTTCTTCTCGGTGCGGAAATTAAGTTTTACTTCCGGTCGGCGTTGAACGCGCGACCAGCAAGTGCAAATTTTCCGGGGAGCATTTACGCAGCAACATAGCAGGATTTATTTTGTCGGATGAAAGCGTTCCTCGTTCGTACCGAATTGTAATCTCTGGACAAGTTGGCATCGGTACGGGAATCTGCTGGAATTACTGGATTTCAGATAGTGATTAAGTGGAACGCGTTTTCCGAAATTCACCACTCTAAATTATGCCCAGGAGAGAGCGGCCGCGCCCGAAACGAACGGGCGTTAAATACGCCAAGAATTACTAAATTGCAGAAGAAGGATTTAAATCACGTATCCGCCGGTTCGATTTACCGTGCGAAACGAATTGAAATTAATTGAACAAACGAACCGATACGTAATTGCGATTTCCAGGTGATGATTGCTGTCTTTTTATTTATTTATTTTTTTTCAATCGCCCTTTCTCGACCAATCGAAACCTATCGATGCTCTGTCACTCGAGGACTCATTTTACTCTCAACGAGCTTCTAATCGGCGAGTTTTTTAATTTATTTGCAGGAGCAGCATTGCGACTAATTGTGCCCACTTGTTGTGATTAATTACAGACGTGCAGAAGACTACATATTTCCCAGACAATTAAATTCAATGAAGATTGAACTAACAAGCTGATACATTTATTAAATTTAAATTAAGTTGTTGCTTTAATATTTACTAAAAATATAGAGTAGTGTGATAAACACTTGTATTCAACAGAAAGATTAGCGTTAACTAAAACGACAAATTTCTTTATTGAATCTAAATCAGATAAATCGATTAACCTGCTTTCTAATTTTTTAATTCCCATTTTAATACTACAGTATACTCGACTAAAAATGTAGATTATAGATGCAAATATTTGGATTCGAAAACAAAGGTTAATGTGATCATATATAGTCTTTAGTTGTTCCATTCGATTTATTCTGCCGTCGAATGTCGTGTAAATCATTTTAATAGTTCCGTTGACGTGACCACGCCGCGATTAATCGAAAGTACTAATAGTTTTGTGCAATCTACAGTTCAGATCGGTTTCAGTTTCACTCGGCGTAAAATTAGGTTGCAATAACTGTGCAACCGCGACACTGAAATAGTTACATTCGACGTAACAATCGGTCACTGAACAATCAGGGTGTTACTATAAGCACCGGCAAACAACGAGTCATTGTGTTAACCAGCCCACAGTGAAATTCCGTGTAAAATTATTGACAATGACTACACTTACATGGGTCAATTGAACAAATTGTTACACCGTTAAGTATGTAATAATTTTGTGCTCCAATGGGCTGTGTAGGATTACGAATACCGTACTTTTTTTATTTTTTAAGTGGCCATTATAATGTACAATAGACATAAAACGTGATAAAATATTCAATCTTTCATAAAAAATAATAAAACTGATTTCATTCGAATGTGTTACAAAACAAATTAATTTATAAACCTGGTCAAAGAATGCTGTCCCAAAAATTCATTTGAACGTGTCGCAATAAAAATGAATGAAAAAAATATTTCGTCCAGACGTGACAAATGGGGCAGCAAACATGTTGATACGTAGACGCACATTATGGAAAGTTTCGCACGATATCCGTGCGGGGGTGATATAAAATTACAAGGCGTCGTAGTAAAACACTATCGTGATTTGGTTCAATCATTATTATGAATTACGCGCGATTGTAACGATCATACAGCACTTCTGCCGTCCACTTTATAGGTAAAGATAAACCAGTTGATATCGTCCGTTCGAAAATACCATTGATTTCAATGAAAATCCGATTAAACGACGCGGCAAGAGACAGAAAATACATTCCACTGACGTTCCCTTTTGTTGCATCGAGCCAGCTCGATGTTTGACCGTGTACACGCACCGATTGCAATAAATAAAGGCATTTCATACAAACTGTTACGCCAACCGGATGCGATTCGTACGGTTTTCTATTATTGGCTTACAAAATATTCACATGAGCAACATACGCCCTCCAAGTTATCACGGGTGTCGTTATCTGATTCCAAGAGATTCAGTACGAACGCCACCGGCAATTGAATATCCTCTCTCTAATTATAAAAACAATTTCAGATTTAATTACGAGATAAGTGCTCGCATGCTGTCCCCTCGCACGCACCTCAGACGCAGGTCCCTCTGTTTTATAGATGCATGTCCCACGCAATTTACAACACGTAATAGCTAAACGATATATCTAAAAAAAAATTACAGGTTGTTCCGATTCAAATTTAATTAGTAGCGTGCAAAAATTTTATTTCTAATTTTCAAATATTTTATTTTCATTTTAGTATTGTTTCTTCACTTTTATGTGCTTATTACAAAATGATGTGCCCCGTTAAATAATAATAAATGGCGCTCTAAAGAGACCAATACCAAACTTATACGAATTCATTTATACGTCCAATAAAAATAGTTGAACAATTGTTCAGCGTTGCTAATGACCAACGGTGTCGAAGCGACGGTAAGATTGAAACTAACACAACTGTTCGTGATTCTATTTAAAAACCGCCGTGTAACAAGACGAAAACAGTTACTGGAAATGTACATAGAAACGTCAACGGGATATCTAAATCTTCGGTGGCGAAACCGCCGGCGGCGGCCGATTCGTTAATTATTTTGTTTTTCCCGCGCGGCGTGGCGGGCGCGAAGGCCGGTGGAAATAAATCAAATAACATCGATTACTCGCGATAAATTTCAACGGGGGACGGTTCGCAAAAATAGTAGGACGGTCATAACAGCGGACGATAAAGCGCGGCGACGTCCATTGTGTTCCGTTACGTCGGCGGTCCAGTTGCAAATAAACGCGAATAACAGCGACACGTTATCGCGGCACGCGTTTAATGAGCCCGAAACGTGTCTACCGCGGCTCGAAATCGCGTTCGAGCAGTACAGCAGTGATCACTGAAATTTGCTAAATCTGTTACACTGAAATTTGCACGACCCAACTCCACTTTCCCCCCGTCACTTAGTGCCCCGAGCTCGGCGGACCCTAATCCCAGAACACAGGAAAAAAGAATGGAACTACTAAAGGAAAGTACACAGACGTACTTCAAAGAGGTGGCACAATAACGTAAAATGTAATCGTGCAATAAAGAAAATTTCAAATTCAGTAATTTTGTGTCTGAACTTTTCAAACGCAGTTCCACTGGGTTGCTGAGATTCTTCTGATTAAAACGAGTCCAAACACGACGTCAATCGGACTAGTTTTATGGATTTAATGTAAATCGTGCAACCTCCACCACTTCATAGCACATGGTGGGGAGCGGGAGTGGGGATAGGCCTCGGCTCGCGAGCAACCAGTTCTCCTGGCCAGAAGGACATACGTTCGGTTGCTATATACTAAGTGTATAAAAGTGAACGGATTTACGTCGTGTTTGGGCTCATTTTAATAGGAAAAATCTCAACAATCCATCGGCGCCACGTAAGGAAAGATCCGACAAAAATTACTGCATTTGAAATTTTGTTTATTGCGCATTTACATGTTATGATCGCCGCATCCTTTTCAAGTGTTGAACCTCGATGGATTGCGTTTATCTCGCTTTCGCTCACTATATCTATTCTCTTATCCTGTCCTCTCTTCGCTACCCTGTAACGTGAGAATTTTACTTTCGAATTCAGAGCTATGCGTATTTAAACGTTCATTACTCTAGACACACGCGACACAAGGGGAAAGGGGAACGACGAGCACAATCCATGGCAACACGTCGCTTAAAATAAGCGATTCGTGCACCGCAACTATTTGACGATCGTCTAAAAATACCGGCGGCGGGACTAGCGCGCTCGGAATCGGCGACCCATGACATCGGGCTATTGTTCCCCGCCACGGAGAAATTTTCGATTTGCAGTCCTTGACGTTCCGCTCGAGTGTCTTACCCTACTTTCATTCGCCGCAGACCTAATTCTCGTGTTCTTTCTTTCTTTCTTTTTTTTTCTCCTTCTTTTATCAGACTAGGAACTTCGTCGCGGCCATCGCGTGTTAGGCTGCGAAGTATTTGCGTCTGAATTCCGAACGGAGGACCTAAATACCTGTCGAGCTGGATGTACACTCACCGACAAGAAGATGGCACATTTGCGAATTTTTGAAATTCCTCCAAAATCTATTTCAAACCGTTTTTTTTTAACACAAGGTTTTCGGGACCTGTCGAAAAGCACGCGTCCTAATATTTGACGTGTTACTCTTTCGCTAGTCATTTTTAATGACTAGCAATTTTTTTATTAGGATCAGCAAGGGAAAATAAGAGAAAAATAAATAACCCATTGTTACGAAAGAGAAATGTATACGCACATTCTGAAAATTTTCGTGCCTGTAAAATATCATACTCATTTCATTGTTTGCTCGGTCAAAGGTTTACTTTGCATTAAATGAAATAATGAAATGCATAAATATGCAGTATATTTATGACAAAAGTAAGTAGGTGAAATTTAAAAGAATGTTAAAATCTAAAGAATCTTAAGAATATTATCATGTTATTTCCAACTCATCAGAATGTTAATGAAATCAAACTTTGTTTTGTAATAGTCGGGTAGTTCGATTACAGTCCCAGACAGCAATAATCACGTAGTCCTGCATATAACAGTAAGGTCGGTTCTATTCGCAGCACGGAATCGATATTCCATTTCGAAATGATTAAAAGCCCTAACGTGGCGCATCGACTTTTCAGTACTTAAAAATGAAAATTTCAAATCCGTTACCATCGGCGAATCGCGATCTTCGTTCAACTGCAAACTTTACATCGCTTATTTGCGTGAGATTGTTCATCCCTTCTACCATGTTGATCACAGAGATTTCGCGAGAGCGTGACTGAATTTCCAAGCACCTTTTTATGACGGTCCCTGTCTGATCATTCACCGATGTCCCATAATATCTCTGCCGGATATAACGTGAAACGCCATGAGTCATAATATTTGCCATTTTCTGATATCACAGTTTTACAGTATTAAACGTTTATAATAGATTTAATCGATTTTTCTACTCCATATCAAAAGCAATGATTCTGCATTATTCGAAAACGTACTTTGCAAAGACAGGTTGAATAAGAACAAAATTTCACTTAGTCCAGGAAAGTATGTTAATTAAATATTTCCACAATTTTCGCTTTCAGAAAGCTTCAGTCAGCAATCTAAATCCATTTCCGTCAGGAGTTAATCGAAATGCGTGAAATATAAGTCGCGGCAAAGCATTGAAAATTTGTGAACTGTAGATTGCAAAAGTATGCAAACAGTATGTAAAAAAATGCGCTAATAATTCCCAACAGGGTTGACAGCCGGCCAGTGACCTATTACAACACATGCATATTCATTCGAATTGAACATTGATTGGAATATGGGTTCCAATAAAACGTTACTGCGAGAGAAAACACACACAAACTCTCTCACACGTCCAGGAAGAATTAGAACTAAAAACTAATTAGTTCGCAGAGTTCACACGAATCGAACCTAGTTTCCCCACTCGCTTGTTTCGTTCCCAATTGAAGCCGATAGAAGTGTCCGTTGATTGCTTTGTTTGCCCTGATTTTCTTGGTTTTCCCGCCTGAGGTACTTCCAAGTTTTCGGGGAGAGGTTTCATTAACCACTCGAGGTTATTTTAATGTTTCTGTGTGCATTTCCTGTTGTACTTTCTTAACTTACCTGGGTCTTAAAACGACATTTAGAACGCTATTATATAAAGCTAATTTTTATCGAATTTTCTTGGTTTTATAGCAATCTGTTCTTTATATGATTTCCTTAAGAATTTAATTTTTCGAGTTCCTTGAATTGTATATGCCTGACATTTTTCTATCCAACTGGAAAGTCTCTCAAAGTTTTATTAGAAAATATCAAGTAACTTTCTTGGGATCCACGAGGTCCAAGAAGGATACGATTGCTATAATAAATCCTGTCCTTTCTATTTTTATATTATTAACGAAGTTGTTCTGATGTTATGTGACATTTATGGTCACTGATGTGGCAATCATTAATATTTCCTTAATACACATTCTACTATTGATCGTAAATGGACTCCTGATTTTTATTCAGGATATTTTTACATTTTACAGAAACGGGAGCTAAATAGAAATGATTTTCCGTCGATGATTTTAACAAGCCGAGATTAATATACCGATATTCTTATATTCATTTGATCTGATGAAAATTGATTTGATTTTTGTCGCAAATGCGTAAAATCCGAAGGCGAGTGATAACTTTTTCAAGCTCATGAAATTTAAAAAATTTTTCGCTCTACGAATGCTTAAAATTCGCAGTCCAATTACGATTACAGTAACTGAATTAATGTAGAAAGATCAAAGAACGAAGTAGAGAGGAAAAGTGCGAGCAAGTGAAAAACCAGATTGCAGACAATGGGATGAAAATGAGTAAAAGTATCTACCGAAAGAGGATCCGAGTTAGATAATTATTAGATATAGAACTCCAACTAATGGACTACGGATTTTATGCATCTATATGAAAAATGAATAGATGCATTTAAAGCAATAAAATAGCTAAAATAATTTAAAGATACCGATGATATTATTTCGAACGGACTGGAATGGTTAACCCTTTAATAAAGTTCCATTCTTTCGCGATCGATGTTTAATCATTAAAGTAGATGTAGACCGTACAATTTACAGCTTAGTAATCAGTTACTGCGAACGGGCCATAGAAAGGGGTGTGGAATTACCAAAACCAAAAGTGTAATATTTTCAGTCAATGTTTACGTAACATTCGCACGGTTCTGTTGATTAGGTTCCCGCATCGGAGCTCTATAAAATACAACTGCAAGTGCACTAATTGCGTTAGAAATTGGGAACCGATAGGAGATTCGCTATTGGGGATCTCGATTATCCGTACATGATCGAATACACTTTCGACTGCCTCCATTAAGCGGACTTGCTATTATCTCGATGGACAATAAAACGGTAACGATCAATTATCTGCAAATAATTTTAGGAATTATCGTAGCTATATAATAATATGCACATGCGAACTGATAAGTCATATCCGATCGAATTTTAATTGTTAATTACCTTCATAATTAGTGGAATGCTTCAGTAGACAATCCGATACTCATTATACGATAATTACGCTTAATAATTCATCACGGTTGTGTTTCGCGGCGGAGAAATGGCCGATCACATAATTACCGAGACGAGTCATTTCACTTATACCGCAACACCAAAATCATCGAATGAAATCCAGCGTCTTTTGAAGCAATCCAAAACGACGCCAGAATTCAGATGACTTTAAGAAATAACTTGACGTAAAAACATATATATTTCTAGAAAAAGCATATTTTAAATTTCAAAAAAAAAAGTTAAAAATCATGAGCTTTACTTTTTCCTCGAAATTCCGGGCAATAGCAATTTGAAAAATTTTGTCGACAAATTACCTAGCAATCCTTCTAACATCTCAAAAAAGAACTCAAATGTTATTAGTTTTTGAAACGGTGTCCAGTCAATTGTTGTTCCCAACTGTAAATTGTCAAATAATCTGAAAACATAAATCCTTTTTAGTATTTCGAATACTGTTTCACGAATGTATTCCCCGCGTACAACCAGCAGCGTTTGAAATGGAAACACTTGTTGGATTTAGTAACGATATGTTTGCAGATTCTCGTAAGCGTGATTCCGAAGAAAAATAAGGTTCCGCCCTGTTCAAACAGGTCCTCGAAACCGTCTTTCGCGAACTTTCATCGCCTCGTTACCATTCCAAATATCGATCGGAAAACTCATTCTCCGCGCTGCGTTTTTTTCGAAATGCGAAACTATTTTTCATACTTTCTATCGCGCGCGCGAAATTCCCCGCGCGGCAGGACGACGCGACGCACCGCGAGTTCTTTACCGGGCCCGTTGGAATTCGCGTCGATGGCCGGGCAACGATATCGGAGGAGCCATTTACGCGAAACGCGGGCCGGTTTGGTACGTTTCCGAGCGTGTGCTTCCATCACATTGTCCCCGTACAATGTGTCGATTGCTCTCCCTCTCTCGCTTCCCGAAATTCTGCAAATCCGGTGACGCGGTTTGTAAGTCAGACAGAATTAGTGCAGATGGTTTGGAAGTAGTCCAATTGCAGGGGAGGAGAACATTTCGACCAAAGTTGTAAAGCTTTCGATGCTACGGAGGAACGCCGAATATCAAAAGTCCCTCCCCCCTCGCCCTCCCCCACCACCGGTGCCGATGTTGTCGCTCGAGGAAATGTGAATTGCATTACTTGCAGGGACGACTCGGTCCTTCCGATCGTTAAATTTACGGAAACTCGTTGCGCAGGACGTATAAACCGTGGCCGAATTCCGTTCGGATAATAAATCTGACCGTGTATCCGTTAACTGACAATTACTGCCCAGCGATCGAAAGAGCTCTACAACTTTGTAATAGGCAAACATAAATTATACCGGTGCTGCTCCCGTCCACCGAGAAAAAATAGTTTAAAAGAAAACAAAGAACAAAAAGTTCTACATTCGACACTTTGTTTTCAAGAAAATCAACGTTAAAGTTTTAGCTGTAACGTTTTCAACCCTCGAACGTCGAACATTTTTTTGACAGCTATATACTTGACAAATAAACATTTAGATCGACTCCTAATCGTTTCAATAAATTAAAAAGGATATCTTTAAATCGTTATATTCATCTACGCCTACAAACACTGTGATTATATTTTTGGTAATTTTATTGGTCCCCACGATCTACACTCAAATGCAGGAAATGAAAAATCGATTTTTAAAAAATGGATAACCAGAATAGCAAGGGCTAGAAGATAAACGTCGCGGACCAATCCCCACTATTCGAGAGGCCTAGCACGTCGAGGAGTGTAAACATAACACGGGTCGGATATATCGGTGTGAGACCAGTACTAATCCAACAACAAAACTTCTTTCTCCATCATTATTTTTTTTATGGGACTTCCACCAACACATTCGTGAAATATTTCCAATAAAAGCCAGAACAGTGTAGAACAGGTATGTTTATACTCCGCGGCGGCGAGCTTCTCTGTCCTTGTCTACGTTCGGCGTGGATCAAAGAATAGCGTCTCCTGGACGATACACGTCGCTGGCAAGACCCGTGTTGTTGACATGTATGGAGAATTGACTGTATTTTTCAAAGGGAAATACTATTAGTCGATGATGCAGCCTCCCCACCACAACGGTTCCCGAAGCCACATCGGATTAATTAAAACGCGAAAAGCAACGACGGCTGCGCTTTTTGGAGTTTTATTTGGCACATTGGCCAGTCGCCGCAGCTTTTATATGCCCACTTAATTTTCAGCCGGCCGAAGAAATATCTCGAGGGTTTCTTCTCGTTTTTGTTGGATTGCTAATAAATGCCAGTCGCACCTTCGGAAGAATAATTGCGGAATAAAGGCACGTACATTCGGACGTTGTCGGCCGTAATAAGCACCCCCGAAGAAATATTTAATCCCGGCAGGCGCGCGTTAAACGTAAATGATTTCGCCGGGTCGATGAGCAGTGGGAGTCGCCTAAATCCTAGCTACCCTACGTTCTATTCGCCAGAATTAATCGCTATATTTTTGCCAATTAGTGGACTACCGATTTTTACGCGAAATTAAAGTTTTCTGTATCGATTGCAAGAAACAGGAGGCAGATAGAAAATTGCTTTCCCTTGTAAACCTTTGACGCACGATTCCCTTTTGCTACTATAATTCTCTGCAAGTTCGCGGAAGAGAAAAGACGATTTATGTTTATTCTACGTCCACTTCAAATTAAACGACTGAATTACGTAAATGTTGCGTAACTACTGATTGAAAATATTACATATTCGTCAATTCCCCATTCGTTTTCGCTTGGACACAACGGTATAAAATTTATATCAAATTCTATGACTAGACTATAAATCAAAGGACTAAATCGTTCGAATATTAATGAAAAATGTTATTCGTTTAGTTCAGAGATATCTTCTCTATAGTGTACACAACGGTAGACAATTTCTTATCCGGCGTTGTCGTGCCAGCAAATATAAAATCGGTGAAAAGTGTAATCCCGAGGTTTCTTCTGTTTAATTCAAGAAGACGTCGCGGAATATTAACAATAAAAGAAGCATCGCAGCTCAAGGAGGAAGCTTACGCATATTGCAATCTGCTTGAATAGAAGGGGCCGGCCTAAATCCTCGTATTCTGACGATCTTGAAAGAAAGAAATTACATCTCCCTTGGAGACGATTAAAAATTCCAACTGCTTCCGTCTTCTATAAACTTCGCGCATTATTCATCGCTGCTTCGACGGAGGATCGTCGCGGAAAGAGGAAAATTGAAGATGTCGAAACCGTAAAAGAAGAAGGCGAGGTAAGTGGGAGTGCCGTGCAAAATGGTACCTTTGTTCTATATCACCCTGAAACAGTTCTGAGGATAGTCCGATGGTAACTTTCGAGATCAGTCCTATCAGTCACAATTTTTTCAAAATCTTTTCTGCGCGTCATTTAGTAAATTTACGATTGCTAAAAAAAAAGTTAGATCGGGAACCGTCACTGCTAAAAATCCCATAGAAAAGGACCGCGACAAAAACAGTTTTGACTGTATAGAATCAGAACAGTTTTGTTCCGTTATAAGACGATCTCTTGGGACCGGCTTTCGTCTTATTTCGGACGAGTGCACCTATGAGCGATAGGCGAGTGACGATATCTATCGCTGGAAAAGGATACGATATATCGATAGTTTTATTTCGAAATAAACACCGTCGTCTTACATCGGAATAATACTACGTCCTGTGTGATGATTGAGCGAGTAATCTGCGAACGGTTTGGCGCTGTGCTGAATTGCCCGGTTGAGAAAATCGCATGATCCTTCGGCGAGTATGGTAGGGTCAAGCGACCGTGAATCGTAGCATCGAGACCGGAACACGTTTAAACGTTGCATCGGTAGTTAACAAAGCGGGGCTGCCGTCGTCGCGACGATGAATTGGTCCCGGACGACATTCGTGGGCATTGAACGAGGTGTGCGCTCGTCGTTAGGGGGATCGGCCAGGGCCCGTATGAAATAATTGTTGCCACGGAGTAACGCGCGTCTACCCGGTTAACCGTACGATGCCAAGTAATTACCCGTTTCGCATCCACAGCTCCATTAATTCACGAAGGAGGAGCAATTACTAAAGGAGGAGCCTGACCAACTTCCACCACTTCATGCTGTCCTAATAAACAGCAACTCCGGATTACTTTCGTATTACTATATCTTTGCGCCAACGCCGTAATTAATCCTTTCCTCGGGGTTCGCCGCGGCCCCGACGCGTCCCCTAAAATTACGGGCCTGAACGCCTCGGAAAAATTTTGCATCAATATATCAGACAGAAATGGAACCCGTCATTATGGCAACGATAGGTGCCGTGCGCGTGAATTCAATCACTCTCGTGCACACTGCCGCGATACTTAGATCATCTAATCGTTAGAGTTGCTAATTTAACGATTTTGCTTCGTCCGAGATGAAAATTTAAGGTTAGGATGGTTAGAGATGCAGACGATAAATGTATCGTTACAATTAGTTCGGAATGGTAATTACTAACGATTCAAGTTGACACATTCTTTGGTCATCATGATTGAAATTTAAAAATCTGCCTCGAAGTGTCAACATATATTTCGCAAACAAGAGACTGTGTAGTGGAAAAGTGTGGCTTTAAATTGCGCCATGAATTGGGAATTCAGTAATGTTTTATCGATCACCGGGCGTGTCGAGAGGAGCAAACAGCCCTGAAATTTGGAGGTATATTTTTTTAGTGGAAACTGGTCGACCCGGGGAAAAATTTTGTTTCGAATTATATGGTTTTGACATGGAAATTCAGTGGTGTAACAAATAAAAGAGAAACTCATTGATTCGGCCGATACATCGAAAAATTTGATTTCCTTTGTCGTTTTTATGTTTTTGATTTATAAACTGTGATTAGCTTGTGAAATTGCGTGCTTTCCGGCATATGACGATAATAATTGGATATATTGAGAGCGATTTTTACGCCCTCCACTTCTGATCGAGGCGGTATATTGCAGAAATGGTACGACGATACATAAACCATGATCGCCATCTTTGAATGCTTTCAGAAACACGCGAGTATAAGCCGCGTTTACGATACGGACGTGACTTCTTGGCTATTTTTGAGATTAAGATTTCAGTACGTGTTATGTGGCATTCCATTATTTCCTTTCGTTCATTGTTTCCATTAATGCCTCGGGGGGCTCCAAATTCTGTGTTCGAAAACGAAATATTAATGTAGAATCTCAAAAATGATTTCTTTTACTGCTTGTCAGTAATCATGCAACACTGATCACTACAAATACGCCACTGGCAAGTGCAATTTTTTAAAGGAATTATTTTTAGCCTGCCCCATTTCATCTTCCTTCGTCCCTGTCATAAACGCACACCTTTCTCCCTTAAGCTTTCAAAACGTGTGCATCGTTTCTGCACCTGATACCTTCATCCAGAACGTGACGAATTCAAGATGGGCGTTGCAGTCCGAGAAAGCCCCTAACCGTGCGATAAATAAACAAATCATTCTAAAAAATTGTACGAAATGATTCATACTTCTACAGCTGACAATCTTTTCTCTTCTTTTGTAACACTGGATCTACGGAGAACCAGAATCGACTATTTTACATTACTTTAGAAAAATAAGAAGAATGTATGTGTTCCAAATTGTAGAGTTCCACAAATGCATCGTTGCAATCTCCACAGTCGTAAGTTTAAGTAGTTCTAATGTTAATTTTGTTTTAATGTGGAAATGTATCTTAATTCCAATAATATTTTAAGTCCTAGCTTAATTTTATTACATTTCTTATTCATATAGTTTACTAAAAGCATTATATTTTCAATGTGTCTATGGGATAATACGATTCTGGTACTGTGCAATTGATTTACCTAATATTCGATTCTCTGAGAGCAAATCATGAAACAGTACAACAACGCATAAACTATATAACAATGCAAGATCGAATATCACTTTGTATTTCACCTAATTGCTCATAATTATAATTTTAACCTGCTGATCCGATGATTTGCCGGCCATAAACATCCATACGAACACAATTAAGTATGAATAAAAGTGATTTGCAGCGACACAGATTAAACGTGCGCAAATCTAATTTATAATGCTACCGGAAACCAAAAATTGTTTCACTGTCCTCTCGTGTTCACATAATCGCACGTAATTTCTACGAAACTCTCTAAAGTTGGGAGATAATGGAAGAATTGATCGAAAAATTGATGGAATCCTTATGTCGTTTTGTGTCAGTACACGATCCCTTTTATCAATACAACCAATAAACAAACGTTAACGGAGCTGGCCTCGGAGCTGAACGGTTTCAATTTCAGCGGTTCCTTTGAAATCAAGGCACCAATGAAAACATTCTACGTGAACTCACTTTGTACGAGATTTGTTGCAATAGAAAAATGCCAGTGGTTCCGGCAAAAGGATAAAACAGAGCGCGCTACTATTTTCAAAATGGTTTTCCCGCGTCATTTCTGAAACTATACCAACTAGCTTTTTATTTGTTAGCTTGTACAGGGTTCACGCGAAAATAGAAGTCGAAGGATATTTTGTTTCCAGCGACTCGGGCGCGAGCAAATTGGAAAGAATGAAGCATTTAATCTACCAGGCGACTTCGCTCGCAGCGGTAATTCAAACAAAGAGATTTTCTCTTCCTGTGAAATTACTTATCTTTCTACAATTACGTTTCTGGTACGAAAATGAACACACACTTTCTCTCTCTCTCTCTCTCTCTCCAGAGTTCGTCAACTTCGCCACCATTCTTTCCGTTTTAATTTCTCCATTTCGCGAGGCAATTTCAACCGTTGACATTAAAATGTGATTCGCCTCGGCCGAATTTCACTCGATGTTTACACGTCGACTGCATCCGTTAATTTATCAATCGGCACTACCGATTAATTTCACAATCGCCCGCGTGTCCCGCAATTAACCGTTAAACCTATCGCTGCAATTTTCCGTGTCAGAACAGTCGCAAATATTTGATCAAACAGGCTACCGTAAATATTATTATTCCATGCAAATTGGTCGTCGATCTTGCGTGCTATTTGTTTGCGCGAGTTCTAATTTAAAAGCGTTTGTACAAACACTTGCCTTTGATTAACATTCGAATGTTATTTTATCGGTGACTATTCAACGGTCTACGAACGTTTACGATTCGCAGTTGAGTATTTAAAAAAAAAAGACTATCCGACGACAATTTTAGATACGAACTTAAAGGAAACGCTCAAACCATTATCGCTGCAAATTTTATGCGTTCATGACAAACCTGCATAATTCACTGGTACGTCCAAAGAACATTAGTAAAAACATTAGAAGAATTTCGAGATACTGTTAAAATGAATTCCCCTTGTTAATGATTTCAACAAGCTAAAAATAATATAACAATATATTTATAATATTCTAACGTTTTCCCACATCCGTTTGTTGCAACTGAGGTTAAATATTTTGCACAAGGGATCTCCATAGTCTGAAAAATCGTGACTGCTGTACACGGATATTTATTTCTTTCGTAAAGAGTTTAATACTGCAAAACGAATTGTTATTCCGTCTATCCACGTATAATGCTGTAAATACGTAAACTATATCTACTTTGGATGGTTATGGCTGCGGAGAGAGATGAAACTATTACATAGTCGAGTCCACTGTTCGATTTCGAGTTTAAAAAATCGATTATATATTTAATATTGAAATTAATTAATAGGCTGGTAGTTCACTCTGATCGACGAAATACAAACACGGATACAATATTTACATGTTCCAAGTATAAGTTACAATAACTTCCTTCAATCTTTCATGTCGCGAATTAGGTTCTTCATATTCTTTCCTGCTACTGTAACTTCAGATAATTCGAGATTATGTAAATACCACACATGTTACGTATTAAATTTTTCTACAGCTACTCTAAAGTAGGAGCGCATATACAGCGGCACTTAATTAAATTAAAAAACATCAAGGTACATGTTATTTGTCATTTTAATCAAAATGGTGCTTAAAAGTAATACGGGAACGTGGAAGGTTAAATTAGTTATACCGTCGCGTTCGTGGCCTGTCTTTCAGCAGGTTTATATGCAAATGTACAACTTTGACGTTAATTTGTTGAAAAGGAATTTAGACAGAATTTTAATAAGGTGCGCGGATCGTTAGAGTTTATTAAAATCGTTATTCTACTGTTCTTTGCAGGTTAGAAGACCCTACGAATGCTTGAGTAAGCAGGAAACGGGTTGCTGTGTTGTGCTCCATATAAATTAAAAGTAAAATTATGTCAAATAACCTGGGTAGTTTAGCAGTTAAAATATTCTTCAAGAAACAGGGGGACTGATGGTGTCGTATGCGTACAGTCAGTTGCGAAAGTCCACAAACAACGGGCGCCAAATCGCAAATATTTCATGCGAAAGAACTTTGTACGTTCTGCAGACGTTCGCACGTATTGCAACTAAAATTGGGCTCGAAATTAACTAGTCCCTCGCAGTAGCACACTGGGGTCTTTCACGACCCTTCCTAGGGTAATATCCGGCCGAATATTCTGAATATTCCGCAGTCTGACAGTCGCTGCTGTTTTGCAAAATAATTCTGGACACAACACTATTTGAGCTCTTTTTAAATTATATACCGGAAGAAATTTTATCCGTTTTAGATAAATAAGCACTTCAAGGAGCTCCCTAAGTCCTCGTTAACTTCTATAAGAACGTTTGAGTTTGCAGAATTTTACGAACGAAAAAGTCCGTCCACTTTCTCATCCGTTACATACTACAAAAACTTTGGTGCGAGAAAAACGAACAATGGAGTTTCAAAGTGGAAATGGTTCAAGGTTTAAAATGAGACCAGAACGAAAATTCGGAAACGGTTTTTCGTAAATTTACAACACTTTGAGCGAGGGCAATTTTTGAAGGAAAACGAATCCTTTAACTGTGCACACCGGTCTCAAATTACGTACAACGGTCTCGATATCTATTAGCAACCCGGAGGAACGTCTTCGAGTACCTAATATATTCCGCGTTTCTTTTCGGCCCGTCCCTGGGACGCTCTCTTTGGCATAAGTTCGCTACTCCGCCTACATTATTCCCGATAGCTGTCGCCTTTTGTCTCATCTTCAGATCGAAATCCGACAATTGTTTTGCATGTTCCTCTAGTTTCCTTAGAGTGTCTCAATACCCGTCAACGCCGGTGCCTTTCGTTCTCTTTACCTTGTTGCATTGTTCCGCTCTTTGTGCCCGGGCCTCTCGTAGATTGCTTTCGATGCTGCCGTGGTGCGCTTTCTCTCTCTGACTCTCTCTCTCTCGCTCTCCCTCTATCGGTCTCTCTTTTTCCTCCGTTCGCTCTGCTCTCGCCCTTCGATTTCCTGTATCGGCTTTCCGTTTTTCTCTCCTCTATCCTCCTCTATCCGGCCGTTTCGCCTGTCATTTTCGCTCGCATCTTCGAACACAGTCACATATCGCGGCCGAAACCGGCCCCGAGGCGGAAAAAGCGTGCCCATATCGCGATCCAGCCACCCCCTTCCCCCTTACAAAGGGGATAATTGTTTTACGCGGTGCTCGTTTGCAGACCCATTGTCACCGCTTTTCGAGGAGCCGACCTTCTTCCTCATGCCCCCGATTGCGAATTTCGCGCGTTTGTGCGGCATCCGACGCACCGAAATTCAATACACCATAAATATTATCCTAGTAATTCTCTGCGCACAATTTTTACGATTGTCCCGCAAGCAATGCGGATTAACCCTCACATTTTTCAAGCATAACATACAGACAGATTATTTTACGCTGGGCGATCGGCAACTGGTACTACAGCCGAAAACTAGGTTGTTCTACATAAAAAAATAAAATAAATAAGAAATGTAGAATAAAATTTGTTCGTTCTTTTCGAGAAAATCTAGCACGCCGGTCCTATTGAATAGGAATCGTCCGACGCGTCTGTGCACGACCTACCCTTTCTACTTCTCACAAATGCTAAGCACGCGAACTCGGCGGATTTTCACACTCGATTTTGAAAATCCATTTCGAAAATAAGTCCGTGTAAAGAACTCTATTCCATGTTTTCGACTTATCTTTTCTTTTTTATATCTGGAATCTGCGTCAAAACGTATTGGAAAAGCAGTGGTAAGAATATGATTGTAAGATATTTTAATCTTGAACTTGAACGACAGGGGAGGAACGTGCCATTTCACGGTTAAGGTAAACGTCAATCGATTCCGAATCAATCCGCGTCGAACGGTAATTAATTGAGAGTCAGCTAAACAATTTGTGTACACGTAGAATCAAACGACGGTGTTTATTTCGTGTCAAAAGCCAGATTACAGTCCAGCATTTCGTTCTTTATATATCAGATTCGCAAACTGCTGATCCAACGCTCCTGACAGGCACGGTTGGCAAACATTTGTTCAATGGTGGTCAAATATGTCGAGACCGCAACACCGTCGACGTATTAAAAGTGTATTAATTACGTCGCGAGCGGTGAGCACACCTTAACGCGTCCTCGTTTCCTTCGCGATCGATGAAACACGCGGGATTCAGGAGGAGGATTTTCAATTTCTCATCAGTCATTATCCCGGACGGTTTTTTAATGTGTCGTTTACCGTTGTATCGATCCCGTCGTGAACTTTATTTCATCGAACAAATCAAATTCAATCGCACGCCCTACCGTTAAGCCGCTCCCTCAGGCTCGCGACCCTTCGTTGCACGAAAGATTTATTCCGTTCCGCGCGTGCCCCTGTTAAATGAAAAATAAGAAAAAAACGACAAGAACAGTACCATACCCGCGTCACGGCAAAATAAATAATTTATTCACGACTAATAATCGTTGCATTTTGTGTGGAACAATCGTATTACGATTTTGGTCGAATATCTTCTTCCAGGGATGGTTAAAAGAAAGAAAAAAATTTATATTTACCGCATGACCACATTTATTTGTGCGTTTCGTTCTTGATAACAGAATTTCGTACCGACTTAAAAGGAATAAATAGTACTCGACGTTAGTAAATTCCGTTTAAAATGCCTCTCGCGAGTTTAACTCAATATTGAGGAACGACTGGTTCAAAGACTTTTTAACTTTATGTATAAACAAAAATAAAAAGTATCCTCCACCTTGGACGTTCCGTTTTGCCTTCGGATTCCGGCAGAATCGTGCGTATTCTCGTTCGATTCAAGTTTCATTTCAGTGAATCAGTTGAAAAAAAAATACGGGCGCGCGCAAACACTTGTGGCGCGGTAATGAAATATTCACCGGGAGCCATTTCGCTGTTTCAAGCAATGGAAAAACGAGGGAAAAAACGCTCGGTTAAAGTCCACAAATATTTACGGAGTTTTGTAATTTCACGGTCACATGTGCGTCGAAATTTCTCCAGAGTGTGTACATGGCTGGCCGGGAGAGGGGAGAGAGGAGAGGGGAGGAGGGTTGGGCATGAAGGTATCGTTCACTTTCGCGGGAATCGCCGGTTACCAAGTTTGCCGAGGAATCCCTCGCTGCCAAAAAATGCTTGCCCGGGGGCAGGTAAAAGCAGTTGGCCCGCGAGCTTCACTGACCACTGTTAGCAGACGCACACTCTTTCGTTTTCGGTGGTTTTATTTCGCGCTGCACCAGCCGAGCGGACCAAAGCAAATATTCATTCTACCTCGCTTATGTTGCGCGCCGCAAAAGCAAACGTTCGCACTTCTAGATGGTTGCCACGGAAATCCCGCGAAATGTTTTCTTTCCGACGACTAACATGCAACGTTTCTCCTTCGGTGTAACATTAAAGGGGTTATTCTTCATTGGACGGGTCGTTTCTCGATGATTTTTCAGACAGACATTTTCTTTTTACTTCCGAAACCCCTAACGGAGGTTTACTTCTGCATACATCAGTATATTTTGTGTATTATACGTAGGCTGCGGATTACATACGGTTTTGATGGAAATGAGTGCGAATAATTTCAAACGGTTAAACTTCTCCTTGGCAACCCAGAAATTTTTAACTTTTTAATATATTATCTTGTACATCTTGACGAGGAAATGCCAAAAATCAAAGTTTTATGGCAAGGAATTCACTGAATCAAAAGTTATGCTTGGTTAAAGTTGAGCGATTACACTTTGTTCTGGGACCAGCTGTCATCGAACAGTAATTGATGCTAAGCCTCTCAAACAGAATAAACATGAAGCGTCAACACATTTCTTATACGTTAATTAACCACCACAAAGATAGACAACTTCCTATCCGGTCCCTCTGTGTTGCAATAAATGCAAACAATTTTTATTTTGCATAGAGATCCGCAGATTAATTACATGTTGTTGGAAACGTAGATCACAATCTTTTAAGAAAGCGAAGACGTAAAGCGGTGGTTGTAATTTTAGTCTTTGCAGATTTATAATTAATTTTATTCCTTGACGGTTGTAAAGATTGCATTGCCATGCTGCATGATTTATATCTTCACTTTCGTAGTTGCATTCACCGCGGATTTACAGTAGTTTGTTTATAATATTATCGCCAGCGTTTAGAAGAGAGGGAGAAGCTGCTAAATTATGGTGGTATTGCTTAATATAGTACATTCTACTGCTGTGCATACATGTTCCAGTGTATTTCAAATATATTCCATGTAATTTTTATTTAAAATTGTGGTTTACGATGTCTTCAATAATACATGTCATTGCATTCATCTGAACCGAAAATATCAAAGATAATCTTAATTTATACCGGTGCGACTATAGCTAGAAACGCCTATTTTAATTATTTTTAATCGCCTTTTCGTAATTTTCCTCGAGAACAGTAGGCATCCTTCGCAACAATTCCTTAACTATGCGTTACAGCAATAAAATCTTTCAATGAGAGAATAAAAACTAATGCACCTTCCGTTTTGAAAAATTATAAGATGCACTCTCCTGTTTCCCTAGTAATTATAATTTGTTTCGCTTGAATGATAAACTATCTTGTCTAAATTATTTAAAGAAAAGTCATACCGAGATTGGTAATGGCAAGAAAATGGCATCTGGTAGTTTGCGTACCATCCAGTGAATCGACGTCACCAAAAATTGTTTCTATTTCATCTTTATTCCGTTGAGGTTGATTTTCTGTAGAAACAAAATTTTCGGGAGTACAGAAAAATTGTGGAGAAAGTGAACTTCCACCGGCGAGGAACGATCGGGGGTTAAGATGATTGTTCAAAGATTCGTCGCGAGGTAGCGGCAAACGAATCGATAAAACGCGGTACACGCGTGCGAGTATCCGTTTAGCCCTGTCGGTGTGGCATATCTCGTTAGCGGCCGTTTCATGCAGATTACATCGGCTTATAAAACGTAACCGCCATCGCAGTACTCACCCTTGGCCTCGCCGACGAATTTTCCCAACACTTCGTCGAATGGGATCGCCGTATCCGCGATGTTTTATTGTCTGATCGCGGAAGGGCGGGGAAGGGTAGAAGAGGGTGCACCGTAGCAAAATATTAGCGGGAAATGGCATTGCGAGCCGGGTCAATGCACTTTTGGCACAGGGACCTGCCGTTGCACCGGGCCGTGAGAGGGATCGTTACACATGTATATGTATTATACGTGCGCGCAGCCGAGCTCGCTGCCGTGGAGACTGACAATGAATAAGTACGGCCCGCGTCCTGCAGCCGGCCAATGTTTGCAGGACATTTGTCGCGCGGCCGACATCGACACCATCTTACTTTTGCCGATCTATCCGCGAAACAATCGTACGAACGTCCGTTGCACGTCGGGGCTGCGTCTCCAGCACTGCGAGACCAAGATTTTTCCCCGGAATCGAAGAACCGTTGGTAATTGAGAAACGGGAGCACCCGGCACCGCGTAACGCTCAGCGATCCTTAAACGAACATCGAAACGCTTTCTGAGCGAACGATGAATAGGCGTTTAAGGAATTTCGGCCGAACAAGACGTTTCCCAGGGCCCTATTCATAGAGAATACAAATGGTCGGAGGGAACAGTTTGTCCAAGAAAGTGTAATCGCTCAACTTTAAATACGCACAACTTTTCAACCGACGAATTCCTCGCCTTGAAACTTCGATTTTTCGCATTTTCTCGTGGAGAGGTACGGGATTGTGTAATAGAAAGTTACAAATTTCTGGGTTGCCAAGCTGAAGTTTAACCTCACTCAGTACCAATGATTTTGTGTTTGGCACCACGTTGCAATTTATTGAAGAGAGCACGCACGTCGGTTCCAAAAAACAGATAAACCATTTATTTCATGGAAAGCATAGAAAGATAATTGAACAGAAAATTAGAATCTCGTGTATGATGAAAAAGTTATAACAATGAATGATTTCCGTTAAAAGAAATTCGTATTGGAAAATTGAATACGAGTTTAAAAAATTAAGCCAATCGCATTTAATTGCCAGTAGTATAAATGTTGGACATTGAACGCAATATTATTTACATTTTTGTTGCTAGTAGTATCGTCTAGTACTAATCAATTATTACGGAAAACATGAGGTTGAAGTCTATTGTTCGGGGCTGCAGTAAAATCGCATTCACCGATATGACAATGAATAATACGCGTATTACGTACATTTGAGAGCAATGTAATAAATGTGTGCAGTAAGTAGCGCAGAATCGGATTCGCAGTTTAACGTAAATCATGTTCGAATATTTAGATGCTTGGACAAACCAGCTAAAATACGAGTGCATGTTCTATTCTATCTGGCTGTTACTAAAAATTAGCATAAAAAATCGATTGCGGTATCGGTACGACCACGCGAGCAATCGATAGAAATATGAAAATGTATCGCATAGAGCAACAAGTAAAAATTGGAAGTTTTAATTCATAATAGACGGCAATATACATAAAGTGCCGTGCTACATATGCTTCCAGGTGAACGGTGAACGGTATACTATGCGAATTCGGATAATGGTACTTTCACGAAATTATTGTGAATAAATCTAGCCGATTTTTTCCATAGAAGTAAATCGCTTTAAATCGTATCAATCTTCGTGCGACATTAATTGATTGGTTTCAGAGCTCACTGTATTTCATTAAAACAACGTTATTACTTCGCGATATAATTTTTTATTCACAGCGTACCATGTCATACGATTTCATTTTGTCACATCCGAAACATTCCGAATGCACTTCCATTATCGTTATGTTATTATTGAATTTTCTACTTGTCGAAACTCATCGATCCACGTCGTCACGAATTTACAAATAAAGACTCGGGTAATCACATCAGCGAGTAAAACCATGTTCACACGGAAACAATATAGTTGCACCTGAAAAATTAAACATTCCGTAACACGGTGGTCCCTTTTAATTTCGTTCGCAATTGTAACTACATATTTCAAGCGGGACATTAAGCTAACTGAAATTTCATTCTATTTCCGAGCGACTGAAACATGTAAAAGCTGTGGCTTTTGTTAATTCGAATCATTACTTGCTAGGATATTCTATAATTACCCTAATTTTACGTACATTTCACAAAACGGAAGTTCAGCGCCATTATGATTGCGCGCCGACGAATATTTAAATGTAAATTCCATTTTGTTCGTATATTATACTGCAATTTCTCATAATGAATATCCAACAATTTCATTCTTCGCGACATCTTTCGGCAAGAATTATAAAATAAATCGAAAGTGTCCGATTCATGCGAAAAAGCAGCAATAGAATTATGGATTAATGTAGGGATATTTTTACAGAAATTACAAGTTAAACTATAAAAATATTTAGCTTATGCGTCAGTTTACTGAGAGAAAAGAAAGTTAAATCGAAAGCAGATAGCGCCACTGCAATTAATCGAACAAATCTTCTGGCTAGACGAGAAATTCGAAGGTATTATGGATTTTTAGGCTAGGTGAATAATGAACACTGTAGCAATTTTATTATCGAGCTGTCCATCGGCGTGTCATGTCCATTATATGTACGTCGTTTCCGAGGATGATCCGCGTTCAAATAGGGCTCGACACTGCGCACTCTGTTCGCGTTTTAATCGAGTTTCCAACCCACCGTTGTGAAATTATAATATTTTGGAATGACACGAACGAATCCGCTCGCGTGATTAACACGCGACACCGTTCGGTGTAAAATGAATTTTCGACGGAGGTGCTAATTTAACCGATAACGTTGACACGCCGACGCTTTCTACTTTTCTGTATCGATAGAAAGGCGTTGCTTGTCACACGCGAGCACTATACGCTGTCGCTCGAAAACGCGAAGGCATAGTATTCAATTAATGGGATATATTCGATTTATTTTCAAGCATTTCCGAATTATTTTTCGAAGCACTAAAGAATCTTCTTAGAACTTCGCAAAAGTATTTATACCGTGCACATTTTTATTCAATGATTTTAAAACAATCGTTCCGAAAATACTGTAGAATTAATGTTCTTAAAATTTTGTTCTTAAAATATTACAAGATTTAAATGAATAATAAAAATTACAAACTGGGCTAATGTAAAAAGTTTCAAATTCTCCTAATGTTTTTACAAGTTTCAATGTTATTTCTTAAATGCATAAAATCCGCAGTCTACTAATTATTATTTATGTACTACTTTAAAAGTTCCACGAAAGATTGCAGAAGGGCTTGCGTTTTAAGGTGTGGTTAATTCCGTGAAAGTTTAACAAAAATCTAAAAACAAAAAGTCTGCTCACGAGTTTTTGGATAATGGTACAAACGGAGGCTGTTGTCGCGATTTCGATCGAAATTGTCACAGGTATTTCGTACAAATTCGCGTTACGGTCTTCACACAGCCGTTAACGCGTTCCAAACGTCAGACACCGGGCTATTAAGGGTTTATGTCATTACCTTGCTAACTGACTCGTGAAAACCGCATATTATACGCGTTAGCACACTACAGTTATCTTTAGCAAGCGAGACTAACATAGGAAGCGCGTCTCTAGGCCACGCGTCTAAGTAACGATTCATGAAATCTACAAAGCGAACGCGGTGAAGCCGCCAGACAAAGAAAATTTTATCATCCGGACCACAGGCAAGGAGTATGATACAATCAAGCAGATGGTAATTCTGCGTGTAAAACTAAGCCGAAAAAAAGGAATAACAGTTTCGTTCGTTTGACGCCTGTTTTTCGTGGAAATCGGCTGAAGCGTCTGACTACGATCCACCAATTCTACTTCGTGTAAATGCTGTACCCGCACCAGCCACAATTTTAAACGTTTCTAGTCTTTCTAGTCAGACGTGAAGACCTGGATAGTATTCAATAATGTTTTTTGTTAGTTCATACGTTTATGTATATTAATTTTTCATTGTACAACTTATTTGTCTTCCTGAGTCAACAGGGACTAATCATTTTGCAATCACGTCAAATTTTCTTAGATTTTAATATTGCGTGTATTGAAACCAGCATGCATTTATGGAACCACTAAAATCAAATTATATCGTATAGTATCATTTCAATCAGAAAAATTTGGCGAAAGTCCTATAAAAAAATAATGAAAAATACAGAAGTTTGTTAATTGGATTACTAATGGTTCACACCGACAATGGAGGAGATAGGCGAACTGTTAGATCAACACTTTACTGTAGTACATCAATAGAATGAATATGAGAAATTGCCAACCTTAATTTCCTTAAAAACAAACAAAAAGAATGTTCCTTTTTCCTTCTGTTGTAATACTGTATACCTTTGCTAATGTTGTTGAAGTGTAACTGATTTTAACGGATACTGTATTTTAATTCCAGGTTAAATTGTAAATATAGATACACTTTCCTGCTCGTAGAGGCTGATTTTTAATGTAAATGTAGGCTAGCGTATCGCATCGATGTACGACACGAGGAATAGCATCACGCGATTTCGAAACGCGATACGAATTTCTGCGATATCCATCTCGAAACAGACCCTAGCACGCCTAATGAACGGGCCACGATTAATCCTCCACCCGTGAAATATTAATTTATAAACGCGTCGCACGTGTGTACTGGGCGGGGATTAAATGGAGCAAGTGCTGCTACACCCGTTCCTCGTAGAAACGTAGATTTATGTTTGTTGTTGTGTCAGTGGAAAACTGTAATGCAGCGTGTGTTCATCGGAAACGGAATGCAGAAAGTTGCTCGTAAATTTTAAAAACTTTGCTGTCGAAGCTTCCTTGCTACATGTTTCGTTAACATTTTTACATAATGATATATTAAATGATATACTTAAATCATATATTTAATATTGATATATTATTTGTCATTTCGCTTTCTTTTGTATCTTGTCCTTTGTGCTCATATTCGGTCAACAGCAAATTGTTAAACAAAATTTTTTAAAATAAACTTTCTGTTCCTTATATACGAAGAAAATTTTGTAATTTATTTGTACTCTGGATTTATACTTATATGCTGGAATAAAGAACTTCCACCATTTTCTACGAATGCGTTCGTATAGTTTCAATATATAGAATTCAAATTTGGTTATTGGTTATTTCACCAAGGTGAATTTCGTGCTAATCAAAAAAAAAAAAAAATTCTGCTTGATCAAATTATCAGGAGAGACTGTTTCCATCGAATTTAATTGCTTTTAATTGACATGGCTCTACATTGCACGCAGAACAAATTTTAATATTGCCATTTTTCTCTCTGATACACGGCTCGTATTGAGTCATCTCATTTGCGAAGAGAACAATTATGGAATTAAAATTTCCAATTAGACCAAATGCAACACGTTCGAGAACGTAGGAAGTCACAATGCGACAGTGTCCGATAAGTATTATAAAAGATTATTCTAATCATTGATATGTAAAGTTAGAGGATCATCTGCTACTTTTTTCATGTATCTTGCGATAAAAATTTCATCTGCTCCTTGAGCTTATCGAATTTTCAAAGGTGTTCACTTTTAAACCTAATTAAAATATTCCATACATGTGGGTGTCCAGCACAGAAAAAATAATTGCAATTATGATAAAATGTTTTACAACTTTTTGTGAGCAACAAAAAACTGTTCATAAAATGAATAATTTTTCTTAATGAAATTTTCTTTCCTTTTATGATATAGTAATGTCTATTGAAATAAAGATTACAGTATATTAATAATTAGTGTAATGAATAAATAAATTGATACTGCTTCATTACATACTTTGAAGCTCTCCGTTGACAATAATCGATCATTTGCTTACCTGAAACACAAAAGGAAATTTTATCATTATCCAACGACAAACGCTTAGTAAAACGATTACTGTTAAGCGGCGTGAATAATTAGCGCATATCTATTTTGATAATTCCACGTAATATTTCAATGGGACTCTATTATTCAATTTCATATAAATCTGTAATGTTCCTCTGTTCGACGAGATCACTGGTGCATAAATTTATGTATTATCCTCGTCAATTAATAGAATGCGAGTGGAATTTGGCTATTCTGATGGAGTACTTCAATTAAAATTGTGGTAAATGTCCGAAACACCTCCGTAATTATACATTTATTATTGCACTATCGATCTATTTAAAAAATTCGATCAGAAATAATGTTACTTTTCCGATATTTCATACCATAAATAGAATGTTTTATTTCTTTCGTTCAAGAGCCATTCTGGAACTAAACTACACACTTGTATTTTTCATATATTTATTATCATCGACGAGCAACGTGGCATCGACGAGTTTTTAACTATAACAAAGTTTGCGACGTGAGGTAAAAATTATTAAGGTTTTCGTTATTTTTCAAAGACCATATAAAAATCACTCGCCCCGTCAGTTTCACGTAACTTCTCTCATGAATGTTACACCGTTATTGATAAAAATAACTTCCAGGTGCCCGTGGATTCGCCGGAACGTTAACCGGAATTTTATTTCAGCCTGCAGTTTTTGTTTCTCCGGGGCAATTAACAGTGAAAAAGAGTAACAAGATAGAATATTTGAAAAGCGCCGCGCCGTGCCGCGCCGGCTACGTTCGGATCGCGCCGAATGGAATTAAAACCTGCTATCTCGTCCGCGAATCGAATTTTCCACTTATCTTGCTAAACCCCGTCAGAACCGAGTCCGCCTCACGAAGACAGACATTTATCAGTTCCGGGCCGGAAGAAAAATTCCAGGAGATTACACAAAAGTTAGGGGAGATTAGGTCCTCTACTTTCTCGCGGACTTAAAATGCGGACCAACTTGTAACTCCGAAGATTCACCTTGTCCCTCCAACAATTAATTCAGTTAATTCGACTTGTTGGTGCAACGTTTAACGCCATTCTCGCAGCTAATGCAATTTCGCGTTATCGCGGAGCCTCGGGTGCAAGGAAAAATAAATCTCGAAGAAGAACTGGGCCATCGGATACCTAATCAAGTTTCCCCGACAGCTTTGCACGGTATATCGAATTTGTACAGAATAGCCACTATGAAATTTTTAGTTTTCCTCAATTAGCATCGATTCCTGATAGCAACGTTTTATTCGAGGTACGGCTGAGTATTTATCCCTAAATGACATCTTATTCAAGAACGTTAATTCGTCGACGTCAAACGCCAGTTTCAAAGAATAGTTAAAAGTCTTTAAATAGTTAAAAGAATTTCTAATTGGTTCTTGTGCAAACTGATTCAGACAATTTTTATTTTGCATAAAGATCCGTAGATTATCTACGGATATACCTTGGATATCGGTATCGATAGTTTCACGATTATGGATGTACAGTCAAGCTTCGAACGGAGCTACACGATATTAGTCAGTTCACCTAACCCCTGGCGAAATCTGGAAATCTGGTGGAAATCCCGTTTTTCCTTAAAACTGCTGCAAAATCGTATTAACAAACAAAATCTTACTATTTTTGTCTATATATTTGTCATAGCTCTCCTCCAACCGTTATTTAGGTATTTAACAGAATTTGATGTACAATAGTTTGTATTGAACACTAGTAAAGTATTTAAACATTTGATTCCGATTGTAATGGTATCGACACATCCGTTGCTATTATAATACCGATATCATTCAGTATTCATTTTGACAAGAGTCAATATGCTTCGAATCTTCCACAGAAGTATTTGATTATTATTGCTTCGGGTGCGTTAAATAACACTCTTTATTGAAAGTCCGTGCATAAATGTCGAGGTCGCAAGTATTAAGTTTCTATTGCGCCGGTTCTCCAGGAGTTGCGAGCGAAGGCAATATGGCCGCGTGAAATTTACCGTTCAGAAAGATACGTGATTTAATTTACCGTGAAAGCATACTAAATTTTTCCGATACCGATGTCAAGCAACCGAGAATTTAATCGAGCAACCGAGTTCTAAATAAATCAATTTTCGCATCGAATATTTATAAATTCTCCGGAAGAGAGACGAATATATTAGTATTACAACATTGACCATTTTACGTCACACATATCACTCTTCGGACTCGATGTTGTGGATTCCGATGAAATTGAAATACGATTCGCGTTGTCGAAGAAAGAGTATTGTTTCAAAAAAATACTGAACCCGGTAAAAATTAAATCCCTTCGTCGCCTAATTTTGCACTCTTTATATCATATTTCAATTTTATCAAATTTCTGACATCGCCTCCGAAAGATAATGTGGCAACTAAAATAAATATATATTATACGTAATGTACGTTTGTTCGTTGTAATTACAGTAGAAAATATTTGAGAAATGTTTTATAATAATAATGCGAAAAAATAGACCGCGCTCACTGGCGCATTGTTAACACCGTTATTTTATTTCTCGACAGCAATTATGCCGTATCGGTATTAGTAAAATGGAAACGCGCCAACACAATGAGATAAAAACTTTATGGAGAGGCAAATTTTCATTACATAAATGCGAAATTTCGCCGACGCGTCCAAATAAAACCTATATACATACATCGTTCGATCCGATTGTGAACGATTCATTAATTGCACGTAACTGAAAACAACAATATATGCTATCAGTTTCAACGGAAAAAACTCTCTATTATAATGTCTTACGCAATTTTATTTTATCGTTCCATAAATCAAGTATTTTATAATTTCATTTAATGTATGAGAAATGCAATGTAAATATATTCTATTGTATTTTTTGTTCGTTAAAAATGGTACTAAAAATCAAAAATATTAATAGTTTTAAGAATATTTAGGAATTTCATTTTTCACAATTTTCAACTGTCTAAAATTAAAACACGTACCAACGTATAAATCTATGTAACAAATCTGAAAACCATAAATAGATCATAAACCTGCAAAATGTATGTTTTAAATTTTCATTAGAGGCTCAATTGTCACACAAGCGTGGCAGCATGATATTATTATTTAACCTTACAACACATAGCATGATATTCGAGGAACTCATAATTTTCCCTGATAACATTTCATATTTTATAAGCGTACGCTTTGCATATCATGGAGTTTTACAGTTATGAAAATTGTCACTGAAATAGATCCTGGTAGGCAACGTGTTAACATTAAACCTACCGCGCACTAAAAGTGACTGGCATATGTTGCCTTCTAAAAATGACAACGTTGAATTTATTTAGATAAATCCACTGATGAAAAATTACCATGGTTTTCTTTTAGTCCAGCCTGAAATAAAAGTAAAAAATGTTCGCATGAATTTCAAGCAAGAGGAGCCAAGTAGAAAGCATTGTCTTGTTTCAATGATTACGTAAGGCGTAGCGTCGCTTTGGAAAAAATTCCAGAAAACTGCAAAACGTTGCAGCATTTGTACGGGACCGTGCCCTCAGAACACTTTCATCCGGCCTTTCAATTTCACAGTCTATTGCCTCGGTCTTCGACGACCGTTTCCGTTGTTATTATAAAAATGGCCGGGGGGGGGGGAGTCGTTCCTAACCCAGACCTTCGGCGGTTTTCGCCTGTCTGCCGATTACGAGTGCGAGAGACGGTTTAATTAGTCAATCAGCTTGAACGACCGCGGCGTGACTATCTCTTAGCCGCCAATTGCGCGTCTTGCGAGCATTCCGTGCGCTTCTATTTTGCCATATACGCGATCACATCGGCATCCAATCACACGCTCGATCAACCAAACCGACTCGGTATCGGTTTAATTATGGGAAACACGATGGAGCATTGTGCCCGGGCGGTGCAACGACAGCCCCGCTCGCTGCTCTCTCGGACGTCCTTTGTTTCCGCCAAGCGTTTCAGAACTTCCGGCACAGTCGCTATCTTGGCCGAGACGTTTCGCCGATTGCACGGTTTTGCATTTCGCTGGGGCGAAGCTCAACCCAATTTCGAAAATCCCGCAAATCGGAACACGTCGAGGAGGACCGGCGCGCACCACGCTATTCGAGATCCTCTGCGAAATCGGACGACAGCCACCGTCGCTACCGACGCCGCCGCCGCTACGCCGATAAGCCCATTATGTCGACACGAATCTCGTCTTCTGGTTAATGAACTGCGCTTCGTTTACGTCGGACATCCTACGTTCCCGCGACCGTTTCCCTGCCTCCTGTCCGACAGTCGTTTAACACATTCGCTGTCGCGCCGTTCGTGTGCACGCGGTCGCCAGAAATTTCGCACGTCTGTCAGTACGGAAAAATAACAGAAATTTTCTACCAGTCATAGAAATTTTACAGAGCGATTCCACACGCAAAAACAAGTCGAAAAGAAGTAATAAAATTGTCTAAATTTCGAGAGACATCAGTCCGAACATCGGTCTGGTTCCGTGTGTCTTGCGAGAAGTAGAATTGGTCAGACGCTCAGCCGATCCTTATCTAGTAGCACGCGTACTCGCTGCACCTCTAAACTCGATTTTTTCGGAACCAAGACGCCGAGGAAGAACATGCAGAAAATTTCAAAATATTAAAACAGTGCTACATTAGCCGAAAAAATTGTAGGAATAGGTTGCTTGAAAGCCAAGCGGTTAGGTGTTACAATGAAGTTAGCTTGATAACGTATTTATTAAACTCTATTAAACTCGAACAATTATCTCACGTCTATCTCATACAAACGGCTCTTCTCTATTCTATTCTCGCTCTGTGTTTCTTCTCGCGACCGCGACCTACCTCAAATCGCTCGGCAGATCGTCGTCAAAATACATAAACAAAATCGTTGTCAAAATACACAAACAAAATCTACATCGCTCGCGATCGTTGTATCTTTCTTATTGCCTCTCTCACACACTCGTGCTCTCTCTTTCATACTCATTCGCACACGCTCGCTCGGGCATGTCGTATCGACAACTCGGCAGTTTCGCATCCCTACAAAATTGTTTAAAAAATTGAATAAATCTTTACCAAACAGAATGATTGCAAAGGAGGTCCTACGAAATATTTACGTTTCAAGTTTTTCGCTAGATGTGTTATCATATTTCCCCTCTATATTTCGTTAATAATTCCGTTTCTTGAAATAAAAATAGATAAGTAAACGAAGCTCCGTTTCATTTCCTTCCAAAAAAGGCACCCTGAAAGTATGCGGAATTTATAATGTTTAGTAAACGGAAATCACGTTAATTTCGAAGTGCGCTGTTCCTTTTGTCCCGGAGTGTGTGTCGGTTTCGGTAGAACGCCCTAGATTACACCGTAAGTTCCTGGGCACGCAGCACCCAGTGGTAGAGCAGGGTTAAACGATGAATCAGGGAATCATCGATCTGTCGTCGGAGCGTGGTACCGCGAGGGATGAAGAATTATGGGCAGCCGGTCTTCTAAGTGTTCGACGTCTCCCCCGGTTTCCCGTGACAATAGAATTCAGCCCGGGTGACAGATACGTTCTTACTGTCTCGGTGGGGAAACTAGCCTCGTCCGCGTCATTCCCGTCCTCTTTGTCCCGATATGTCGGCAGCTCGGTGATCTTGCGGCGGTCCTGCACACATCCGCAAGCCCTTTCAACCCTTCAACCGCGTCCCCCTCCCCCCTCCTGCCCGCCCGCTGGCAGACCTTAACCCTCTGTCACACAGTGTCTACTTACGCGCCATAATAGTCTGCCGCGATAACACTGCATCATCCGCGCTGTGATGCGGCAACATCAGTTTCCGACTGCTCTGATATTTATGACGGGATACGTGGGATTCTTCGTCATCTGTGTTTCAGCGGACACCCGACGCCCGGCCGGACACCCACGGAATAGTAATTCTTATCGAATATGATAAGAAGAACGAATGGGCCCGGGTGTCTGTGGATCGTTACGGGTCCAAGGAAATATGGCGGAGGCTTTTATCAGGAAAGGCTCGGTCCGGTGAATTCGGGGGAACCTTCGCCCGGCGATGGGACGACAGAGGTCGGCCATTGGACATGCTTCGATGAACCGAGTTTCGTAATTTTTCGCCGAGGTGCGAGCTTCGCTGCGCCTCTTTCTCTTTTCTTTTTCTTCTTTTTTTCTTTCTTTACTCTTTTCGCCCCTCTCTAGACGGCGAACCTTCCGAGGAAAGTCGATCGGTTTTTGAAGTTGAATTGCTCTTTCGGTGCCACTTCTACGGAAGTTGACAGTTACAGCGTGGTATTCAATAAAGAGAACGGACATAATGAACCGACGTTTTTAGAGGAAGATTCCTCTGATAAGGTTTCTGGCAGTTTCCGGTGATAAAGCGGTGAAGAAAGATTTTTCTGCGAGTCTTCTTCTTCACAAATGTTGGAACTACTCTTAGAATAAATTCAACCCTCGTATAATACGGTTTTTGATATAGCAAGATATAAAAATGATGACAATCTTCGTATATTATACTTATAATTAGGCAGCGAATTTTTATACGAAATAAAATTTTTCTACCCGAATTCCAACAAACTGGAGTGAAATAGAAATTTATTTTCACAGTTACTACGTTTAACAGGTTGAAAATAATGTGACAGTATTTCAAATGCTTCCGTATTTTTACTGTTTCATATATCACATACGCATTTTTGTCATAAACGCGTAAAATCCTCCGTCTACTTATAACGCATTTCCATAAAGAGGTTTAAGTAAGCAATAATTACACTGTCAATCACTGTGCATTTTGCAAAAACTACGACAATATCATAACATAAGAACGCAAAAAAAAATAATACAATTATTAAAACTTCCAAGATACAAATAAAGTATTTACTCGATATATGTCCAAAAGGCGGGTCTAGCCACGGACATGTCTTCTCGAGCTCCATGGAGCTTTATCGGGTAGGCATTTGGGACATTTACAGAGTGAACACGTCGTTGAACATATTACAAGGTAATTTATAATATCTTTTCAAGCAACATATTGTTGTAACAAACAAATGGGGTAAGCACGAGTTGCGGACATTGTTTGCAGTATTGAAAACGTGAAATGTCAATTGTGGAAATAAAAGCTGTTGCACCCTTTCATGCAACGGGAACACTGAATAACGACGAGAAGAGGAGTCGGTCTTAAATGAGTCATTAAGCGTGAAACATTTTCAAACCGGCATTCCCCGGTAAATAAATCGCTGGAGTCGAATCGGCGTAACTCGGGGGAGTACTATATCCCGACGTCCATACACATTCAGCGAGATAATCTCGTTGCCGTAGCCGCTTGAAACTTTTTTACTTGATGTATTTAAAGATAACTTGAAAAAGTTGCGGCGGAATTGAACACGTTTAGAGGGTATCTACATAGTTCCCGGCGCGAAAGATTTTATCGCTTAAGTAGCGGATTACAGGATTACATCTACTAATATCTCACATGTTTTCAAAACGTTTTTCCATTGTACAAACCAACAGGAATTTGGGTTAGGAATTTAGCTTTCCGATTTTCATGCAAAAATAGTCTACCAATACTTTTCAACATCTTTCAATGTTCTCGCAGTTCTGTGTTTTGGTCTTACATTTTTGAGATCTATTTTACACTTTTAAATCTACAATTGCAATCACAACTTTCTTCCTCGTCGAAAAGCTTGTATTATAATTGATTACAGTTTAAGAGATATCAACGTATTTTTTAGAAATTCTATTTTTCATACGGACATTCTTTCCATACACCATATCATGTAATAAGTGTGAAGCCGGTCCTGATAGACATTTTCTTAGATGGCACTAATAACCTGCGCTACTCCGTTTTTTCAATATTTCAAGCACTCCGAGTATAACATCAGTGTGGATTATAAAATAAAATTAATATTATAACGAAGCCAGTTAATGGATACGGGACACCGAGTGTAAAGAATCCTAATGAAATAGCGATATTGGAATCGATATCATATTTATGGAGTCAGCTTTATTTCTTTATAAAAGCATGGCAGTGGAGCGGTACACTAGAGATAATTCTTCGATATCCGATCGATTGGGCTTATCCCACGAACAATGCAGTAAGTTTGTTATTCCGCTTTTGATTCATCGGAAAAATCTGTTTGAGATTATAGGTCGGAAAAGAAGATATAAGTCGAGCGCATCTTCACTAATCTAAAACAAAGAGATGCTTTTGCGTTATTGGTTGAGCAGGTCGGGCAATCTCGTTCGATATCAAACCTCGCTTTCGTTCCAATTATCTTCATATTAAGTGATATTGACGGATAATTCCAACTTTCGTGGCGCATATAGTGTTTAAAAATGTAGAATAATTGGTACACATCTATGCTAGAGAAACACGCGTGTTGGAATTGAAAGAAATAATTAGACTTTTAATGACACCAGCAGAAATATTACATACGTGAACGAGACTCTGTTTAACTATAATTTCCCACTCTGTCTGCAAAAACATAAATCTGCATAAACCCTGGTCTAAGAGTATTACTCGTCTTCTCTGTTATCATTACATAAACGACAGAATTAAGGATTCGCTGAGACAGGAATAAATAGCATTGTGGGAAAATCTGCAGTCTTTGCTTTTCAAAGAAAAAGCATTTGTCCAGCAGAGATGAAAGTGTTGTAATAATTTGTGATCTCTTTCTCTGGTACCTCATTCGTATGATTTGTAACCTTTCCGTTTACCTTTGCGTGCATATTAAAGTTAATGCGATCGTCGTTGATTTTTCTATCGGCAATGCGATTAGAAAGGAAAATGAAAATCGTGGCACGAAAATAGAAAAGAAACTAGCATGAGATCACCCGCCGCTCAATATGGATGGCCAGACGCAGTCGCATTTGGTCAGAGTTTGATTTATTAACCACTCACTGCATAAAGCAGACGATCGATTGCATATAAATGTATTCGTTCACGTCGAAATAGTTTTGACAGGGAACTGGGCCTAGGTGACGTATGATTGTTAATGGGTAATCTATGAGCCACGAGATTAAAGGGGAGGATTTATAGCGGAACTAGGTATAGTTATCTCTCGTAGATACATAAGAGCACTAATTCACGATTCTGCCGAAGGAATGTGCTTGTACTTCAGTTTAAAAATTCGAGAGAACTGAACGAAAAAATAACATTTTTAACATTTTCGTTAAATATTATGCGAGCAATCGCTTTGCGAAATAGAGCTTTGTTTTCTTTCTTAAATCTAGTATGAGGCAATTAATATATTTTTGGAATTTGTAATTTTTTTAATTTTTCAGATCAACTGTACGAACGCGAGAATCTAAAATTATTTTTAAATTCAATGTGTACCGAGAAAATCTTTGCAAAATCTTTGCAAATGCATAAAATCCGCGGTTTATTTATTATCATCGAAAATGTATTGTAAGAATACGAATTCGGATGATCCGTTTTCCAGGAACACAGGCGAAGGAGAAAAATACGTTTCAGATCGTTCGGATAATTGTTTCGTTGATCGTTATTCGACAGGCACGTTCGGTTTCCGCTGTCGAACCGTTTATCCGATCACAATTTCCCCGGAATCATCGTGGCAGTCGTCGCCACGGTTTTCTTAGAATCGTACACGTTGTCATCGATGAAATAACGCGACGGTGCCGGGGACCTTCGTAAAAAGGACACACAATACCTGTTTGCGCGACAGTCTGCGGGTTTATTCAATGATTGGAAACTCGGCGGCGGAGGAAGCAGAAAATTTGATTCTTCCTTTCGAATGGAACAACACGTGACAGTTTTCTCGATCAAAGAACACGGGCGTTAAAGCCGAACGGCTGTCTAGCCGTGATACAGCTTTCGAGACTGGCGCGTTCGCACAGGAATAAGCGAGCGGGCAACAATATTGTCATGAAGTGGAACGGACGTAAAAGGCAATCGATTTTTGATCGTTCCGTCAACGAAAAAAAAAAGGGGAGTGAGAGATAGACAGAGGAGAGAGAGATAGAGAGAAAGAAAAACGCTGGAGGTGACGTCCCGCGGAACGGCTTTCCGCTCCTCGACAAAATGATGACGAAATCTTTAATTTTTCCAAGGCCACACTGAATTTCTGAACGAAACACGCCGCATCGCAATCGTTGCAGAGAGAAGGAACCTGTTGGTGAATAAAGTTCACCTTGTATGCACGGTGGATCGAAAAAAAAATTTCGGTAGAAATAATAGTACAATGTTATAAAAAACACAATGATTTCGTACGATTTCGGTTGGAGAGGCATAATACAGTCTTTCCTGAATATATGTCCCACATTTCCAGTCGACAAAAGTCTCAGAACTATGTGTATCAAAGAACAGTATCTTCTAGCCGATGTATGTCCCCGGGTAGACCCGTGTTGTGAACATATATCGAGTAAACAGTGCACTTATGCGAGAGGTCCAAAAATTACTTATTTTCATAGTACCTATTAAATTCAGTGAAATTATTTTTCTCTGGCTTCCGCCTGTTATCGCGTGCGCCGTTTGCCTAGATTTTAAGCAAAAATTCAAATGAATTTAAGTTATGAGTTTAAGAATTGAGTATGAAAGTAGGTGAGACATTACCAGCTCTTACTCTACACAATGCGTATTTTTCCCGGTTCGTTTATTGATCCGAAGAGTGTCGGCCGATTCCATCGGACCGTTTCGAGACTCGTTTACCCGCGGAAGAAGTTATTATCGGCATCTGGGGTTAATCAAAATTACGCGGAGCCCGCCTGCGCGGGAATTCTTCTCCTTTATAAAAGTCGTCTCCGTCTCCGCACGCCTCGCGACGCCGAGCCGCGCCGGGTCGCGGGATTCTATTCTTTTTTGCGAGCTAATTGACTGCGCCGCGGAGTCACGTAAGTCTTAATCCAGGCCAGAGCAGAAGAAAAAGATTTATTATTATTTGGTCCACACGGAGAAACTCGGCCATTTTCTTCCTAACCAGGCGACAATGCGACCTGTTTCGCCGAACCCCTAGCTCGAGATTGGAATTAGGGACTTAATTAATGGACTTCTTTTCATAATAATTGCATAATTTGTAGTAATTTCTTTTGCAAGATCTGGTACCATTTTTATTTTCTTCTTGTAACGAATGATTGTTGATAGTTGACGAAACACGTTTTTCCTAATTCTGATAGAATTAGGAAAAATTTGTATAGAGACCCGCAGTCTGGTGATTATGATATAACTTTCTCTTGATTTGAAAAATTGAAGTCTCTGTGCTTCACGCGTTTAGAGCTTGCGGGTTCGAGCTCGGTGAAGTTCTGACGGCGATTTTGTAATGTAGTCTACTAGTAGTGAAACGTAGGCTAGAACTTTCAGATACACCCGATACAAAGTTTGTCCACGATGAGCGCCACACATGAGACCAATACAGATCAATTAAACATTTCCTGTTAGAATTTAAAGCCAAAGAAGTATGCAGAAACTACCCGCAAACCTACAAAGAGTCTAGGAAAAATTTTCGGTCCTAAAATAGACGTTAGAAACACGATCGAATTTCCCATAATCGTCTCAGGCGAGAATAACTATTAAGAATAGTCACGTAAATCGAAGTGGAAATATGTGGCCACCCTGTACAATTAAAATTATTAGCATAAGTATAATAAATGCTGGCCGTATAATAAATACTGGTAATTAATAGTCCTGGATATTTTAGCACTAATTAATGCCTAAATCTGATAGGAAGATAGCTGGAAGAAAGAGCTTTCGCATGATTCTTCGCAATCTTCGTTGCTCGGGATCTTATCAAGAAAGCAGGGTGAACTGGACGAAATTTGTATAATCAGGGTTAACGTAAGGCGGGAATAGAGATTCGCGAGAAAAAAGAAAATCTATTTCGAGTGCAGAGAAATTGACCAGATTTTTTCACCCGCGAAAATCAAATTTTGCAAACACACCGACTTGGCTCTAGTTCAGGCAATAAAGCGACCATCCTCTGAAGATATCTGCCAAGTTTCAATATCATGTCAGCCAGCTCGAAAAATATCGTTTCGAGGAGAACCCGTTCAAAGTTTCACGTCCTGTTTCAAAGCATATGAGAGCCGCTCAATTTCATAGTCTATAATACTTCGGTATTATACTCTCAACATAGAACGCTGTAACAAAGGATGAAATAAAAATTTTATTTAGTTTTGCGACCGTCAAGGTAGATGGACCGCTTAACGAATCGACTGTTTGGACAATGGTAAAAACTCTATGCAATCGAAATAAGTTATTCGAGGAAACAACTTGCTTTATTGATGGACACTGATAATGTGCAGATTGTGAATACTTAATCAAGCAAATTATGTGATTGAGTAAGTAGAACTGGAAGAAATAATAATGTTAATAAAAAAAGTAATCGAGCTGTTTGTTTGTGTCTGTATATGTTTATATATGTTTATAAATAGGGACGACCTAATATTTCTGATGTCCTTTTAAAAATTACGTGTTTCAGTTTTGATCACAATTCTTTTTACATTTATTTCTTCTTTTTTTAATTTTTACTCCTAGTTAGATGACATTATGCAGTAGGTGCAGCTAAAACTAGTTAATGAAACTAGCTGCAAAACACAAAAAAGTTTTAATGGAAAAAGCTAGTTAGTACGTGCGAGGATTTTTTTAGTTTGTAAGTTAGTAATTCTGTGTGTAAATGGAATTAATAACTTTAATAAGATATTAGCAATGAACTCGGGCTTGCTTAATAATATTATTTGATCTGGCGCTGCCACTAACGAAACCAAAACTCGTTTCAAATTGTTGACACTTATGGTTAGAGTATTTGACGCATGTTATATTTTGGTTAATGTTCAATGTTTGCCACGTTTAACATTTGATATGCTGTGATTAATACGAACCTTAGACTCTCTCATTCCTTATAGGAAAATATAATTATGGTCTGAATTAGATTTTTGTACAATAATTTGAATTGTAGAAAATTCTATTTTTGCAGAATAATATGGAAAGTAAAAAATTCAGAGGACAAATTTAATCCAATTTAAATTACAGAAATTGATCAGTTAGCGATGACTTTGCAAAATAATATAATCATTTATTTAACATGCATTTTTCAAAGTGGTAATGTAATGAAATATTTTCTTTGTAGCAGTAATGACTAAATAAATGTTGTTTCCTTTCATACGTAGCACGCATGGTTTCATTAGACAATTTTAATTATTTTCCCCGAAACTACGTGGTCTGCGGAACAATAACAGTCATAAAATATGTGTAACGGAGCTTAAGAAAAATGTAGAACCAACCATAACCACACAATACATGCGGGGGTTGCAAAAAGCCGTAACTCGACAGGTTAATGGTTACACTTCTCAAAGGTTTTACTGGAATTGTCTTTCGGATATTTTGAACTGCACCAAACGTGAAAGTATATCAAGACCATTGTTCTGGATTCACATAAAAATTTAAAAACTAGACATTTTCTCTTTGACAGTAATTTAATAATGAAATTATAGCTCTATAGCTCAATAGCTCTATTCAAAGTTGATAATTTCTGCACTCATAATAAAAGTGACTTGTACGAACTTAGTTATAAATAGGTCACTCCTATTGTGTTTCCCGATATAAAAAAGTAAAATTTGGTAAATATGAATGTGTAAAGTATGTTAATAAAATTGTTGTATTAAACGTAGTGTAAATAAAAGCGTGCTATTGTGAAATAGTAAAATAACTTATTGTGAAATCTTGCACGACGGACTCTTATAAAGTAAGACATTAGAGTTTCAACGATGTGCAGCGAAAAATTGTTGGGAAATTGTAAGGTCTATGATTCTCGATTATCAAGGGGATCGAGGATTCAATTGTAAGGGTATTAGGGAACCTCTGATCGATGAGTAACAGTATCCCATTTCTGCTAACTGTTCCGTAACAACTGTTCTTAGTACACTGTTCGAATTTCACATGTTGCTTCGCATGAGCACAGTTCAGGCTCGCTCGGTCAGATTCATGCAAATGAAAGGGCTGGAGCAAAAACACCGGCTCAGACCTTCTGTTTCAGGCATTCGAAGCTTTGCATTCCGCCCTTATTTCGAAACCTTGTTGTCGATATGCATCCACAAAATAATATTCAGACCAGACGACAGAATTATACTGAAGTCAGTGGCGATTACGTAAAAATGTAATACGTGCTTTGCTGACTTTACTAGCCTATAATGAAGTTTCATGAAGCCAGAAAAATTTTGTATAAAAACTCTGTTCGTATAAAAACATTTTCAAACTTCAACGGTGTATTTTTATTCCACTATATTATTTGCTTTATAAAAAGTCCCTGTTAGTTGAGCTTTTGCACAAGAATGTAAAACAGCAAGATCCAGGTACAATTTTTGTTTTAATTTTTCAAATTCAGTCCCGTTAAATTTGTCTTTTCAGAACAAGGAATTTCGTTCTTTTTAAATGGTCTTCAACGCCGAATAACAATGATTAATTCAGTGCAAGCGATCATTCATTTTAAATAACTTCGAATAACGTATTCACCGATTACAACAAGCAAAATAATTCACAAAGAACATTAACGTACAAAATGATATTTTAAGCAGCCATTATCAAATATGCAAGCGGATCACTTCATTATTTGTTTGATGTAATAATTACACTGCCGAGGTTTATGCAAAATTGTCTGCGTCAATTGCAAGAGACTGGAGCCAGATAGACATTTAATTCTTACTCTAATCATTTTAATAAGCTGAAAACAGTAGATTGATATTCTCAAATCATTGTAACCTTTTCACTGTTTTAAATGGCACCTGCTCATTTATGCTATAAATACAAAAAGCGCAATATAATAATCATATTCCAGACGAGCTGTAAATTCGATTGAATCCGAAATAAAATGCAGCAATCTCGTGCAATTTGAAACGGGAAATTATTTTTGCCTATTTACTCTGCGGCAAAGTAGCGGTCGACCAATGTCGAACGTTCATTTATCCTGAGCGAAGACCACCCCATTAATGACACCATCGATGCCTCGATAAAGAAACTAATCGGCCAGAAAAGCTCTCGATTATACGGAACAAAAACTGACTCGCGAAAGCGGGTCAAATTGATCCGAGAACGTTTAATTCTCATTTCGTTATCAGCGTATCGTTCGAAAAGGACGCGGCTCCGGGAACTTTTCACATCGGGACCCGGTTAATTTCTATAATTTTTTATTCGCTGGCCTGGCAAAGGTTAGAGTACCTAATCCCGGCGCTATAATTCTTTCAAACGAGAATCCGATCACGAAATAACTTCGATTCGTGACGATCGGTGTCTACGCTCCGCCGAATCTTCTCGAGCGAAAGCTAACATTGGGCTTAATCAATCATGCCCGTCTCGTCCCTGAACGGCGGGGGAGGGGGAGGGGCAAAATTAATAAATCCAATAGAGAACGATAGTCAATCACACGGCCGCCGGGTAATGAACGAAAAAAATTTAGTCCGGGGACGCGAACGTGGAATTTCTAAGTGAGAGATTTTCATTAATATTTCATCGGTCGGACGTTTACTGAATACGTGATCGCCGGCCGTTGATTAATTCCTAGCGAATGAGTTATTGTACGTGAGCACGTAGATGTTTAAATCGGATCGCCGTCGCAGTGGGGTTGCTTCCGTGATAAGCGGCTTAATTTCGCGGCTGGCCGAGAAGTTTGCCAAGTCCGCGGATTTTTGCCGTTTCCGTTTGTTGTTTCGCCGTTCGTTCCGCCCTAACCGGCCGAAATGGGTCGGAGGCTTGCTTTCGGCCGGACCGTTACGCATTATTTATTTAATTCCTGTTGTCGCGAGCAGGGATGCGTCCCCGTTATGACACTTTGAAACAGTTGCAACATTTACGACAGCCCCGTGAAAGAACGGAAATCTAACTCGCTGATCGGTTCAGTGGTTGCGGAATAAATAGGATTAGTTTGAGAGTACACGGACTGGATGTGTGTCTGCAGCTGTCGATACGATTTACGAACTAGAAACTACAAAATATTAATTTCGTAGCCGTTGCAAAAAGCGTCAGGTAAATGAGACTTAAGAGATAAATAAAAATTGAGGTCATCTCGTAATTAATTTAATATATTGTGAAGAATATCACGATGTTCTCAAATAATTCTAAATTGTAATGCATAAAATCTACAACAAAGAAACTAACTATACACAAATTAGAATTTTCGTTAGCACACGAGGCTCCAAATGTATTATTCCATTGTTTCTTCCAACGAGATTCTCGTAGTTCAAATGTTGATAAGTGTTCAAATATTTTTTGTGGATCCAGTGTATATATCTGATCATAAATGATAGCAAAACAAAAACCGCGTAGCCAATCAAACTATCCGAATAATTTCTGTGCTGCTTCGTTCGCGACGAGTTTGTGCAACAGAGAGATGTGGATACACAATGGAAAGGTGCATTAACCAGGAGGCTTCATGACGCGTCCGCGAAAGTTTCCGTTCCATTGAAATTGTCAACCAAGTTACTTTCCATTATTTAATTAACTTACTCGCCGGAAAACTTAAATAGCGTCGGAGGACAGGGTGGGGAGGGGATGAGTGGGGGATCGGTTCTGTATTCAAATTTCCCGTACAACTTGGTAATATAATATCCCGTCGCACGCGATAATACAAATCCGAGAGGTCATCAAAATGTATCTCGGCATTTTAACACTTTCAGCTTACGCAGTAAGTCGCCGCTACTTTTCTTGCATTACCCGGGGGCTTAATTCATAACCTCTCTGCCCCCTCCCCCTCCCCCCACACCTGTATTCGTTGTGCAAACTGCACCGCCGAGATTCGCGACCGTCTAGTTTTCTTATGTAAATTACGTTTTCACGCTCTTCCAATTTCGAATAAGCAGCCGATCCGGCGGCACACGATTTAAGCTCGTTAACCAGTTATTCCACGATGGGAACAATTACAATACAGTGGAACCTCCATTATATGAACTACTCGAGGGACGAAACCGTATTCGTCACAAAGAGTTTTGTACAAAATATAACAACGAACGTTCAGCACGCGAATTATTGAATTAATTACTTGGAATAATTTTTTATAGGATTACGTTTTGTTAAAGACATGATTCATCCACGATTGAAATTACTATGACCAGCAAAAAAGTGGATAAAGAAGTCATTTTAGTAATTTAGTTTTTAAAAGATCATGAAATAATCGCTTATTGCAGTCAGGTCGGTGAAAATGGATTATATTTAAATCAGTAATATAAAATTGAAAATACATGACAATAATGAAAACGTAGATATTGAAATGAACGAATATAAAGACCGGCTGCAGATTATTGAAATTCAGACCTATACTACCGACGAAATTTTGATGAAATGTAAAATTCACAAAGTACGAAACGCGATTTAACGCGCGTGTTCTGAAATAATCATAGGTAATAATCTTTGAATTTCTAAAAGAAGAGGTGAAATAAGAAGAATTTTTCCGTTAAAAAATATCAAAGATATTAAGAATATTAAATTTTCCCATTAAAAAATATTACGCAAACGCGAAACCTAATTAACCGAAATGAAGATGTAAATTGACACTTTACTCTGTCGCAACTTGGGGAAATGATCAAGCAATTTTGCGCGCGACCCCAGAATTAACGTGTACCGCGGCGAAATTGTTTTTCCAAAAATATCGTGGCCCCCGCGACGCAACACACGATTGCAAAAGTAACGAAATTTACAGACCGGAACGTAATTACGAAAACAACAAAACTGCGGCGCAGCGAGCATAGTCAGACAACTAACAAATTTCGTCAACCGGAACGATTTTCGTTTCGCATGTCGCTTCCCGGGACACCCTTGAAAGCGGCTTCCAACGTCGTTTCAATTTTCACCGTACCATTTATCGTGTTTAAACAGAATTTAGGAGAAACCCGAAACTCGTCTCACAGTGTCCTCATCCATAAAATAATTGGGACTCTATAAATGTTGTTTCGTCGGTGCTGACACTCTCGCGTCCGAATTTTTCGTTATTTCGCGGAGGAGAAGCTTTTAATCGCAAAAAATACTACAATATTACAAGAGTAGGTACTGTAGGTTACTGTATTGAATCCATCGCTGACGTTGTGATCACATATTTTAAAACCCCTGTATATGTTAATAAACGCCAAAAGACGTCTATTGAAATACTGTATATTGGGTTGTCCGGAAAGTTCGATTAGAGACACATTAATTATTGTTAGTTTTATACGATCTTCAATATGGAAGGAAACAGAGTTCATTGTAGGCATTTGATGCTTTCTTCTTCCAAAAGCTGTTGGAACTTGGCTGGGATGTGCTCAGATATTCATCTCTTTAGATCAATACAAAATTCCCATAATGACAAAAACTTTTAACTCTTTGGTGGACATAAGAAATCATATTTAAAAGTTTTTCGCCGAGAAACGCAAATTACGTGAAAGATGGAGAAAGATTATGGAACGAAAAAAGATTATGGCACTTAGAATAATTGAATAAATGTACTGATTTTGAGTTTTCCTTAAAAATCGGGACGAACTTTTCGAAATCGGTTGCAATGTGAAAATATATGAAAATCGTGTAGCTCTTAACAAACGTCGCCAGGGGCCGGCAGTACTTTTGAAGAATTAATTTTAAAGAACTTTATTAAATTCACGAAAAAGTTAACATAAAACAAAAAAACAACAAAAATTTAATATTTTTCGATATAAATTATAAACAAATTTAATATTTTTCCTTTGTATGATAATTATTAAAGCAATCATCTACATGTAATGGTATTTTACATGTCTTGCACATAAAATAAGTAGGTTTTCTAATTTTCTGTGCATAGCAAACATGGCACGGTTGTTCCGGCTATCACACACATGTTGTGTGAGCGGTCGTTAAAGTGTTAATGTGGTGCTATAATTTTGTCGCGCGGTGTATATCTGTGCATTGGTCCGACACTTTTCGGACACCGCGTGGACTGTCTGGAACGGGAATATTTTTCTTCGTGCCGCAAGGATGGCGTACGGTTACCGCGCGGATCATTCGGTGGCATTTCCGTCCTTGAGCGCAGCGAACTATCTTCCCGTGGCGCGGCGACGCGATGGTCCCCCGAGTCACGTTCATGGTCGGGACGGAGGAGGGAATTTTTCCGTGAGCCACGGAACTCGGTTTTGGCACCGGCGCCCGCTCGGATTCGGCGAATTGTCTGAATTCCGCCGGCGGAAACTCCGCCGATCTGGTGGCTTCAAATTGGACGCGGATCCCGGGGACTTCCACCGGTGACGCCGGCTGTTAACGACAGACGCCGGTTTATGAGACTGATGCGGCCGTTTCGTTAGTTTCTAGGTTAGCCCGTCTACCATCCGGCGGATCGTCGATTGCCGTTTTACTGGTCCCGATGAGCACGGTGCCTAGTCGACGGCCGCCGACGATTGAGAAAGTAATTATGCTTCGGCGGGGCGAACGAGCTGTTTCCGGGGCCGGGTCAGGCCGGGTCGCCGACTGTTACGCGTGCGCGGACACGGGGGCTCCTTTGCCACACGAATTATGAGTTTCTTCGGTTTTACTCGCAACTACTTCGAGATGCCGCAACGCTTTCATTGCCGTTTCAGCGAACACCGGGATTGCACGGACGCGAGTTTAATTAACGAAACGCTTCAGGGGCCATTCTCGTCTAGCGCGCCAGTTTCATGATCATTTCCGGGAGTTTTTGGTGAGTAGTCAACGCCGCTTCAACTTTGTTCACATCAACAGATTCGGGGTCACGTTTCATCATTCGTTCGCGCTTCCAATCAGCTTATTCAAGTTTATCGAATTAGCAAAACTTGAAAGTTGCATAAACATCCACAGTTTACTTGTGACATTTAGATGTTCTCTTGGAGAACGCTACGTGACGGTGGTCCAGCACTTTCAGGACACCTTGTAGAGCGCGTTCCCGACGTGAACCGGCGAGACTGCTCGGCGATGTATCAGGTTTCCGCTGCGGATCGGCCGCGCATATGATGCGTGAAGCCGTAACGGTGCCCGGGCAGCAGCGCGATCCCCGAAGCGGATCCGAAGCGGACGCGCGACGACGCAGGACGACCGGCTTTTCCGTGGGAACGAATCTGCTCAACAGTCGCGACTCGTCCGAACCGGCGAACACCGAGAAAAATATCGCTTTATTTCGGAACGGAGCCAACGGATATTGCGGACCGTTTACCGGCCGACAAGCCGCCGTTAACCTTTATCTTATTGACGGCGGAGGAAGCGCAGAGGGAGAGAAAAAAAGGGGAAGTAACCAACGGCCCCGGGGGAAACGAGGACTCGATACACCACCGGAGGGTGAAATATTCTTGAGCTCGAACCCATCAGTCGCCGGAGGATGGGTATTAGACGCCTCCTCCTTCTGCCATTTTTCTGTCCCTTTCGGGAACCCCGGCTTGACAGTGAATTAATTGATTAAGCTACAACGGGCCGCCGGCCACCGGCCCGGAGAAGATTGGTCATTGTTGCTCGGGGGAATTATTTGATTTGCCCCGGAGCCCCCCACGGCACTCTTCGCCAGCCAATGAGGATGGAGGAAGCATCGAACAGTTTTCACGTGGATATTCTTAATTGGATTATCTGTTTTGACCAACGACTACTGATAGATGAGATTTACAATTCACGAATTAGAATTGGTCACGGTAAATTACACATTCCTACAATCTCTGAAAAGAAACGCCTCCTAGATCTGTAAATCACAATAGATCTCTTCCAAATATAACTTCGTGACAAAATGGTAAAACTAACATTTAGTTATCAGGCATTTTGGCCAAAGACCTCTTTAACATTCAGTTGGCAGGCAGCGTCATATAGGTTGATGGTCAGATGGAAAAAATGTCTACTCGATGATAGGCTCGTAAAATTACTCGGTACATCAATAATCGTCTTCGTTTTCTATATTTGTAGGATATAACCTTTTAAAGAACAAAATTCCTTTGAGCTCTCGGGACGTCTTAATCTACTTAATGAACACGACATCGACACCTTACCATAGTACAAGACAGTGCACTTAACAATATTGAAGCTAATATAAATGCAAACTTCGTTAACTCGGAACGGCAATCTCGTACAAAAATCATTTCGGAGCTTGTCAGCTACCAAATCATTTTGCATGCATAAATTCCCGTTACGTTCGGTCGGCGATATGAAAATCCGTCACCGGTGATTTCAGCTGCGCGTGAAAATTTGATAAAATGTTAGCTAGTGCAAAGTTCCTAACCGTGGAACGCGGAGAGAAAAAGAGAAAGAGAGAGAGAGAGAGAATTGTATGGACAGTAGTGGAAGGGGAGGGAAGAGGGGGAATATATATTTAATGTTAATTTAAGTCATACGGCGAGCGAACAATAAATAATGGCCACGTACGCATAAAATGCCGCGCAAAAAATTACGGGATGAAAGCGCGTAAATTTGAAGCCCGTCTGAGGGGAAGAGCACAGATAAAAATGATAAACGTGTACGTGGAGCGCGTAATAAAAACGAAATTTGTAGGACACGTGAGTGTTACGTCAGCGTGGAAACGGATGCTCTAGCAACGGCCTCCGCCACCTCCTCCTCACCCCTCTTCCACCCCCTACCCCCCGACCTTTAATCACCACGCGATATTAATTACCAAGCAAATGTAGAAATAACACGTGTTGCTTGCTTCCCCCGGTTAGTATCATCTTGCTATACCTTCCCGACCGACTATACCGCAACCTAGTTCAAAATTGTTAAATTACTCCAAACATTTGTGTACCGCATTCCCGGGCGGTTCTGGTAATCTCTGGAAGACCGTCTGACATTTAAGCTGAATACGAAGCGGATGGCATAGAGTATTAATATTTCAGTAATTACCAGTCTGCGGACTTTTATACAAAATCAAAATAGTCCGTGTTAATTGTAAGAAACATGGGCGAGATGGTGTCTTCCTCCAATCGTTCTTGTAAGTTGAATATAGCGTATGGATGTCATCATATACTCCTGATAACTGTAATGTTCTATATACGAAATACTATAATGACTTCGTTTAAGACTAAACGAAATCATTGATTTTGTATTTTGAGCGCATTCTAATTTTGCTTTATGATGTTAATGATTAAAATTAACTGAGGTTCGTCAACGTACAATTAATTTGCCTGTGTTTCATACTATCGCTAACGCATAAGTGTGTACACAATCTGCAAGTTAACGATAATAGACAACACCCTGGAATTTAATAAAGAAACGACGGCAAAGCGTTCCACACATATTAATAGTACCAAGAATCCATTTCGAAATAATAAAAAGCTTCTATTCCTCACATTTTATTACCACGGATATTGGTGTTGAATTTATAAGTCATGAAAATGTTTAAAAATAGTGTTTGCAAACTTGATTATCATCAAGCAATAAAAGAGTTCTGCTGGAAATCTATATCGTCATATCTTTCTTTAATTTCTACACAATAATGAAAATTGCAATATATTTTTACAATTTTTTTGACATATTATTATCTCTTTGTGCTCATATTATTTATACGTATTTTTAAAGCATGATGAATATTTAAAAAGAAATATACGATATTAACTGATTTTATTGGAAAAATTTAATATCTCTTTTTTAATATTCACCATGCTTTAAAAGTAAGTACGATTAATAGAGGCACAGTAATTGATACAGCCACAGTAATTTGGTCCTTTATCCTATATCCTATTTATTCAGATATTCTGTAAACGCGTGCAATCAATATTTACAGGCTATCAGATGAATGCGGAATATTCGGAATTCCGCAGCTCTTTCAGAAAACACGTCAATCCCTATTAAGTCTTTCAGAAATGCATTCCGCTTAAACCGCAGAATGCTGTAAATTTGATTTGCGCGACGGGACAGTCGCAACAGCAATATCCATTCTCCACCGGTGACATTGTAAATGTTCGAAGTGCACGGGGACGTCAACGCAATTATGCGTATGGATTTCGCAACCGCAGTAGCATCAGTAAACCGAGTCACACCGACGAGGGAAACAATCACGTTAAAATCCAACACCCACCGTCCCTTCCTGACTGGCGTCGATTCGATGAGAAATTACTTCCGGTCTGTTTTAACGCATGCTTGAAAAATCGACACTTAAGTATTCCGATTTCCTAGGCCGCTTTTTACAAATTTTTAGAAATTTTTTTTCACAAAAACTATTGAACCTTTCGCAGTAGACTTTCGCACACCTATTTGTGGGTATTCGGACTATGTCAGTTTCTTTTTTTTAAGTAAAAATGATGAAAATTGCATGTGTTATTTAATTTTTTATACAGCATATTTTGAAAACCATGTATTTACTGTTGCGATGATTTTACTCCTGCTAATGTGGCTGGGGAACAGCAATTTTTTATGTGGCTCCTGTTCCTTATAATTGGTGCAAAAAATCATTAATTTCCATAAAAATCCGCTGTCTATTGATTAATTATTGAGGTGTACTACGTCAGTGAAAAGAGCTTCCTTGATAAAGGTGCATTTAAAGTTTCAGGTACAGTTTTAAAGCACACAACAGCCGATTCTGATTCAGGCTGTATGCTTTAGAAATATAATTTGAAGCTGTTTTACATTATAAGAAAATGCAAAAAACGGGGGGGGGGGGGGAACGATTTTTACCACCCTCTAAACTAGGACAGCTCCTTGAAAACCGACATCCATGGAAATCGCCGACTTTTTTATAACTTTGTCCTCGGTGCTTCGGTAATTGCTTTTTCCAGCTGCTATCAATGTCTGTGTTGTCGACATAAAGTTCCGCTTAATTGAAATTTCAACTTCAGGTTGCCACATCTTGTTGGAATATTTATCGATGCAAAACATCGAGCGAAGTTTTTTTTTAACGTAATCTGAATTTATTTGTTCCCTTTTTCTTTCGAGGAGGTTGTCGATCACGAGTCGAGAGATTAAATATACAGGCTGGAAATGTGCTTGTTAATGCTATTGGACATGTTTATTTAAAAAGCTTTCGCCACTAATATACTGCTAAATCCATTTCAATAAATTATAAAACATTTCCAACCGGAGTGATCGAAAATATGTTTTATGAATTGTATGTTTCACCATTGTCATTTTCTGCTTCAAGAATTGAAATTTTGTAAAAACTTTAATTATCTTATGAACATTATTTTCGAATATATTATATGAAGTATTTATTTCAGCTTTATAAAGAAATATTTCGAAAGTAAAATGAACGGGATTTATGTTCTGATTAAACTGCGAATTTTATGCATTCACGATAAAGATAAATAGGTTTAATTCAGAAGAGTAGATATTTTCAGATTATTGAAGTTACAAAAAAAAAAAAGAAGTTTCCTGGTCTCCGGTTCTTTCAATTAATATACATAATTTTTTACTATTATATATGTTATTATCACTTTTGTACTAAATATTAAGAACAATTCGCATTTTTCAAGAAAGGTTACAGACCAATGAAACTTCTCTTCTGTATTCTAATATTATTTCCCTGTTGGTTATAATGAGAAAGGTTTACTCACGATCTTTTTGCGAATAAGCTTCATCTCATACTTGAAACAAAAGGGGCTAAAGAATGCTCAGCGAAGAAAAAGGAAAGTGCCAGTTTTTAAGAATTTTTGCATAAGCAGGAAACCCTTCATTTCATAACCGGGTCAACTGAAGTTCTACCTTTAAAAATTATCACTTTTTCTCCATTACAAAAATCGAATACAACCTTGAATTATTTCGTTCAAGTTTGTAACATTGGTAATTGCACCGCGTGTAAAACTATCTTCAATATTTATCGATAACAAAAAATACCGTAAAAAATACAACAATAAAAATAACAGAACAATACTGCGGTCAAAATAAAATATCCCGTTATTTAAATTGCAGGAATAGTTACATGTAAAAATGGGTCAAAAAAGTGTTTTCCTCACATTCCTCGTACACAAAAATTCTGAAAAAATTTGCCACACTATATATTCTGATACGCATGCCAATAAATTTTTTCCAAATTTTTGCTTCAAAATTCTACATCAAAAAAAGTAATCTGTTAACATGTCGGACTTATGACCTACCATTTCTACTTCGTGCAGCTAATGAGATTAATTATTCCAAAAACGAGTGCTTTGGGGCTAATTTTTTATTTTACAATTTCTAATTTACTTGTTTATAGCTTTATAGCTTTATAGCTCGCTGGGTATAAGAAGGCAAAAGTATGTGAATAAACATAAGCTGTGTATACAGTGAACGGCGGAAGATCGAAATGCTTTTCTTGCGAAGATATTTGGGAGGGACGCAAGCAGTGTTGGATTTCCATGAATCATTCCGCGATATCAATTATAACAACGCGGATTCGACCTAAATGCGGGCGTATTAGAGGATGCGAAAAGCGTGTTGAGTACTCGAAGCGGTACACGTATTCACATGCGTGATCACTGAACCCAAATAATAGTACAGTCGCTTCGGAATGATGCGATTATTATAGGATGTATCACGTGCAATCAACTCGGCGTCCCTGCCCTTCAGAGTGCACTCCAATTCACTCGGCCTAAATCGCGAATATTGACGAACTACGAGGTCGCAGAGAAACAATAATCCTGCTATTCTGTGTCTCTCGAGTTGCCGTCGCCGCCGGCCAAATGAAACGGGATTGTCGAAAAGCGTTTTAGGATTGTTTACCGGTAATATCGCTAACGAATCAAATCTGCTATTTCCATAATACGTCACTGTCTACGACAGGATTTCAGCCTGCCAGCCGAGGAAGACAAGTTGACTTGTCATTCCAGTTACTGTTCAGTTTCTTATTAAACCTCGTCTGACATTCAATTTGTCAGAAATAATGGGAGATAAACAATTAAATTCGTGAGTTCCTCCCTGGAGAAGGAAACATTCACAGCGTCTAGGAATTATAAAATCTTTTAATGAAATTTTCCTAACAACAAATATTTTTCTCATAAAAATTTCAGGTAGGTATGTTTATCTAAACCTTAAGAGAAGATCAATTATTCAATTCATTATTATCTTCCTTATTCAATTGGATCCTTAAATCGAGACTATTGTGACAAATCAGTAGGGTTAAAGGATGAATAATTCACTGTGTAAATGTCTTTTTTAAATATGCAAAATTAAAGTACGCCGCGATAAACTTAAAATAAGATTGTACAATTTATTCAGAGGTAGTGTAAATGTATCAAGTTGACAGGAGAAACGAATGAGAATTAATTCAGTTTTTTTTTTCATTTATTGTAACGTAGTATTTGTAAGGATACAATCTGCAGTGTATTTACATTGACAGTGAGGAAACTTTTGTGATATCAACGTTATTTATTTCGTGTTACGTTCTTGTAAATGTTTACAATGAAAGGGATTAAAAACGAAAAGAAGAAATAAATGATATGTATATGTGATAAGCTGAGACTTCATCTGTTTCTGGCGGCGAATGAATAAGAAAGTCTTGATTAGCCTTTTCATTGCAGCGGAAATGGCAAAACATTGTTACAACTACATTGCACCATGGAAGTTTAATTACTAGATTAAAGGATTTCGTTAGGGGATGCTACAATACCTCTAATTGCGTGTTCTTCTCTGTGGTTAAACTTCGTTTTAAGAAAATTTTGACTTCACATTGACGGGGTTAATTAGTAATCATAGTATATCGACTAATATTAATGGACATTGTCAATTATTAAGCCGCAATTTTTCACAACAAAACGCTGACGGAGTAAATTTTTGTCCAACTTTGTATTTATTCCGTAATTAACGATCGATACAGATTTGTAATCAATGTTCGATAATCTGTAATGTAAATAGGATATTATATTGTTACTTGTACATAATCGACTGAATTTATTGAGCCCCCATTCTTTACGAAAGATAATGTAATTTATATAATGACAGGCCCGGTGATAACGTCACGGTTGAAACGCAATTGATCCAATAAATATTACCAAGGGGAATATTTGATAGCATCTCAAACATGGTTAATGCGTTTAATATTTCATTTTCGATTACGAATATTTCCCAATAAATAGAGCCTCGTCAAATATTGAAATTGGAATACCAATAGTTCGTCATTATGTTTTTCCAATTTATTTCATTAATTTTCCGCTGTTCATTTCCGCAAATAGGTTCGCCGGCCTTTATTTGAAAGTGAAATTCGGCTAATTCGGTATGAAATTGGCTGGTACACGTGCCCGTTTGGCTTTTTCTCGGAATTGAAACAATTAGCGCGGTGACCGCTTCCGAAATTTGTAATTAACGCGTCCCATTTCTTTCCACCGACACGATATCAATTTGAGAGCGTCACTGTACCGTCAATTATTTCGTGTCCCGCTGGTAGGTTGCATTAAAAGGCAATTAATTTTCCGCTGATCGTTTCCACACACGTGTTACTAAACACTAATTTTTTCTCAAGTCTCTTCGCTTCTTATACCTATTATGTTCTAAATATCGACATTTTTCTTGTGCATCTGTACTTATAATGCCTTAATCAATTTTCGATCACTTGTGCAAAATGTATTTTTTTTTCTATTTGAAAATTGTCCAAATATCGTTTATTTCAAAAATACAAGTTTCTGTACGTTAATAACTGATTTACTTCACTGGAATCAATTCGGTGGCTAATTACTAGACTGCGAATTTAATTAATTCACGGCAAAAGTGAATGAAATTTAAAAATGAAATTTATAATAACACGAAGATTAAATTCATTCTATTTTCTTAAGATTTTTATTACGATATATGACCGAATAAGGGAGATTATTAAAAAATCAAGCTGTGCAAAAGTCAAGCAAACATTTTTATGATGGCAACAAGTATAAAAGAAAAAGTCAGAAATAAGTCATTACCCATCTGATATTTCTAGTAATTGTTTGCAGCATACTACAATTATTAACGAAAGAAAAATGTCTATTCTCCTCCTGTATCTCGAGATTGATGCAGAAAATGTTTAGTTTGCATAAAGATATAGCATTTCTCAGGGAAACATTGTAGTAATATTATTCTATAAAGACTTTTAATTGCTAACAAGATAATGGAGTTTTTGTGCTCACGATGAAATAACGTTCCCTCTTCGCAAAAGATCTCCATGGAACGTATTTGTCTGTTTTACAGAGAAGGAGCCAGTAAACCGAAAGTCCTTAGACGTCAGATGCAACTGAAGAAAAAATAACTTGCATGTTTTGAATCTCTTTGGCGCAGCATCTCCTGCATAATTAGTACTCTTTTTATTCGCGGTCGCTCTACACAGAAATGTTATCTTCTTTCCCATTTCTGCTCTCGTTCTTTCCTACGCTAATAACATAGAACCGCGTTTGCGCGATATCTTCGATCTCAGGAAAAAAATTCTTCGATTCTAGAGACACCTATACTAATTATTAATGACAAGAGAAAGGGAATTTCATACCTTGAAGCCTGTCGATCGTCTTACTCCGTTAAAACGTTTCCAGTCAATTACCACCGCTAATTTACTTCTAAATTCTGCGATTAAAAACACCGATATAATTTTATAAGACATTTAATACAAATTCTTACGTCTGAAAGAAGCTCAATAATTTAAGATGATGCTCTTAGGAGAATTTATCAGATTATATTATCCGGGACGTTTTGATAAAGAGCCACGAAGCAGTTGTTATGCAAGGAAAATTTATCGTCAGCTTCTTGCGCTTTAATTATTAATTATTCAAGCGATACGTTGAGTTTTCAATTACGCTATTATCGTGATGAATCGTGTTCATGTGGGCAAGAACAAAGTCTGATAAGATTGGAGGTCTCGGTACCGTTTCTCTGTCAATATTTTTCACGAGACACGTCCTTTCATTGATCCTATTCTCGAACAATGTATCGCACGATACCGGTTCGTATCGGGTCTAACAATGGACCTTTATCGGGGCCACTGCTTTCTGCGAGTAGGCTCATTCACTTGAACCCAGACCTAAGAACTTTTCTACGAAAGCGACGTAAATATTTCATATCCACTCACTCAACTGGAGACTTTTTAGATATCCTGCAGCGATTTTCTCTGTTCTCTATAAACCTGATAGCTCCCTCGCTCTTCATGAAATATTCCGACATTAATCCATTTTTCGCCGATTGTGCCCGGGACAGCAAAAAAAGGAGCTCAGCTCTAGTGACTTCTGATTAACTATCGTCCAATAAATTTCAATAGATTGCTAGATTTATGTTCCCGTACTGTGAAGACAAAATATTGTATTAACACAATTTTACTTCAATGAATATTGAACAATTGGAATTATTGAATGAGGATTACAATTTATTATTCGCTAACTTATTAATTTAGGGAGAGAGATTCGATGAATGTATCGCCTGGGAAAGAAATTATTCACACATTTTAAAAGCGTTGTTATCTGTATTCATTATCAGTTTTTCATATTGTTTCTCCTGTTGATTTACAGTGAGTGAACCACTTGCATAAAATGACGACTTTCGGTTAAACTTTACCTCAGGAAACCAGAAATTTTCAACTTCTTTTATGTAATCCTGTAGATTTTGGCGAGAAAACACCAAAAATCAAAGTTTCAATCCTAGGAGATGACTAGCAGAAAAGATGCGCGATTTTCAGCGTTTTTAACCGGTAACTTCCTGTTAATTTTCTATTAAAACAATCAATTTTTAAATGGAAGTACTGTTATGCTGTATGAAGTACGGTGTTTATTTTTGTATTAAGTATTAGTACGTTTTGTATCGACGTTTGAAAATTCTGAAAATACATTGGAATGTAATTAAAATCATATTTATTGCAAACAAAAACGATACTACACAGTTTGCGTATTTTCTGTGTGTTGTTCCCGATTTGTTAAGTTATTTGGCTCGATTTTGATATTCCCGTTCCGCGTGTCCCGTTCAAAAAACAATTTACCCCCTCGTCTTGATCTATCGCCGCGAAAGCAGCCGATAAAGTATGGAACATAAATGTATTATACGAAGATTACGAGTAAATCATAGGCTTCGTGATTTAAGTGACACGCTGTAAATTCGCCAATTTATCTATCCCAGAGATTTTCGCCTGACGTGCACGCATTTGTTACGTGAAAGCGCCGGGCCGGCTCGACTCTGCGTGACTTTTAACTTTCCTCATTTTTACCCCTTTTTTCCCCCACGTCCGTTCCATTCCGGGCACGAAGGACACGTAGAAAATATGTATTTGCAGCGGGAAGAGGTGGGAGTAATGGAATCGACTTCAGCTGCATTAAAATATGTTTCCGCGATACTGACAACATTAACGTGGGCTCCTCTGTTCAGTCCGGGATCGGTCGGCTCGCATTTCGAAAAACTATTCAATTATCGCGCCGCTGCTTAATAACCCCGGGTGCAATCACGAAACGTGGCAAAGTTGGCTAATATTGACGGAACACACGGGGCCCACGTAATCAGGTAACTAAGTGACGTATTACTAACGATTTCTGTTAAAGCTGCAGGTATTTTATATTGACGTAGGAATTTTTCAATTTATACGGTCTGGGAAAATAGTATAATATTTCACAGAAAATATTAATCCCACTTGTAAGCATTACTATGTAATAATAATTCGGACTTGTGTCCCAAAAATTTTATATTTCCCTGGATGGCGTGATTCCTGGCGCCATTTGCAGCAACTTTTTCCTTTGCGAAAATGTTCTCCGCGGCTCTGTTAAGGAATTATTAAGGAAAAGCACAGACCAATCAGAGCGCGGATACAGCAGGCGGATTCTTATTCAGCCAATGCCAACGCCATGCTCCGGGATCCCTCTGCTATAGCCGCGCTCTGATTGGTCCGTGTTTTTCGTTATTAACTCCTCAATAACGCCACGGAGAACATTTTCGAAAAGGAAAAAGTTGCTTGAAATGATCTCAGGAATTATCCCTTTCGGGGAAGTACAACATTTTGTGGGTCACCCTTTCTCTTAAATTAAAAATGATAGAATGTAAACTTTTTATAGAAAATTACGACTCCGATTATTACCGTAATCTTTTTGGCAATTCAGGCTCCGCAGTGTGATAGTCGCATTCGATGGTGCGAAAAGCGGCGAGGATTCTTCGGGCTTGAGGAACACTGTTCGTTTCAGAAATTTCCCGCCTGCTTTTCCTGTATGAAGCGGGGCTTTCACCGCGGGAAGAGATGGGTCGGACGGTTCGTAACGACTGATAACGAAGTTCAAAGGATTTTTGGCAGGTTCGTCGACCACCTGGAGAGCTCGGGTCGGCGCCGGCGGGAACACGGACATTGGGAACGACCGACTGTTTGTGCCGCATTGTCCTGCGTTCCGGTCGCTGGACCGGCGTGGATTAGTGCATCATTAAAGGATTCGAGAACGTAGGGTATAATGAGATCTCTCCCTCTTCCTCTCTCTCTCTCCCTCTTCCTCTCTCTCTCTCTCTCTCTCTCTCTCTCGTTCTCTCTCCCCCTCACCGAGCGCCGTTCCCTGAAAGGACGACAAAAGGGGCGCAGTTCTTTTGCATCTTGCAAGTCGTTTCCCGGCTGTTTGCCCTCCCGCAGAATAAGTTGTCCCTATTGTGTGTGCTCTCCCACCTCTTTCACGAGTCGCCGACTAACTGTTCCGATAATTCTTTTATTTCTGGAGGTTCAAGCAAAATTTCGCTTCGAAACACTGCTTCGTTGCTTTCACAAACGGAATAAGGAACCGATCGAATACTTCTCTTTTCCAGAAAATTATTATTTATTTACTGAGACGACAGAAGGAAACAGGCAGGGAAGTATTTGCATGGTCTTACATGTGACATCGCTGACAACTGTTCCGATAATTCCTTTATTTGAGAAGATTCACAAACGGAATACAGAACTGATACAATTTTCCTCCCTATAGATAATTATTACTAGACTGCAAATTTTATGCGTTTATGATCGAAAGCGAATAAATAAAATATTTCAGAATATTTCAAGATACTGTCACATTATCTTGAATCCATAAAAATGATTAAAACAAGGAGAAGATTTTTATTTTGCGTAATGGAGAAACAGTGACTATCGAATGGTTTTTAAATAACGTTTACAAATATTTAAATGTTTGGGTAAAGCGAAACGCAATCCGAGAAGTTTCTGTTTACGTACGTTTCTCATTGCTCATTTACTCCGTATGTTTGTCATTAGATGCCGTTCGCGCACATTAATTATAAACTAAATACTTAAGTACTTATTTAAGAGGCCAGTACGACGCAGACAACTTTCCTCTACTTCGGTGTAATACCGCGCCCCCGGAAGTTTCGAAACTCCCCGAGCTCGCAAAACTTGCGAGGCTCGCAAGATTTTCGAGATATAAAAGACTTTCACGATTTGAGAAGGGTTCCAAGGTTGCCGGAACTTACAAGATTTTCTGACCTCGAATAATTACCAAAGTTCGTCGAACATCTACAATGATTGAATTTTCTTGTAAATCCGCAAGCGAAATTCCTGAATAACTGTGAACACATGATGAGGGTGTGTTGCTTCATTCACCTAGGCTTAGGATTACGCAATATGCAATGGCCTATTGATTTTCGATCGTCCCTTTTAAATCGCTCGAAAAGCTGCTGGTTTCCAAAAATATTTTTACGTACAGGATCACTTTTAATCCTTTAAAAATTAAATTATTTGTTTGGAACTTTAGTAATTAGATACACGGGTCTAGTGCCGATAATGTCTCGACGATTTCGTTCTCAAAGAGTTAATTGAAGACAATGCTCACGAACAGAAATGTAATTAATTTAAAATGAAGAAATTTCAATGTTCAACACAAAGCAATCTAGATTATATAAAACCGTTTGATAATTCAATTCCCTTTTATAAGTAATTAAAGCAGTTTCAGTATAAAGTAACTGGTTAAATATTTACTTGAAAATTTTGTCTTTCACTTTCGAGAATCTTCAATATAACTTCTTTAAAGCGTGTCACAATGAAACGTCGGAATTTTTGTTGAATATTTAAAAAATGTTAGACACTGTCTACGTCTATTTAAATTTAGAGCTATGAGGATTATTCCAGGGGAACATGTTACAAAATGCTCGTGAGGTAAGAGTACATAAAAATTCAAAGGTTTATCGTAAGTGCGAATATAAAACAAGACAGAGGAACGTTCTAGCTGATTTTCCGAATTTGGTATACGCTTTCTAGAGTCGTGTTGCGCATCACACGCAGGTAGGCAGCTCAGGGACGTTCAGCAAGTTCCTAATCTCGAGGAAACCGTCCCGTAAATCTTGAATCCCTTCGTTCGAATCTGGCATTCCCATGGATTTAAGATGGGTTTACGATACGGTAGAGAAGGGTAGTTGACATTCTCGAAGCGCTCCAGGATCCTACGAATCGCATGTTATTCAAACATGTAAGGATCTCGCTCTCGAAACTGGCGGAGCCTTAAAGTCTACTAGGTTAAGGGACCTTAACCCTTCTCCTTTATGAAATTTAGATTGTAAAATACGGAGACCCCGTGAAACCCTGCAAAGTAACAAAATAAGTCACACCGTAACATCGTCCATTATTAAATTCACACGTCGATGTTTCTCCTTTATTCACGGAAAATCCTCGAAGGGGAACTCTCGTATAACATGCACCGAAAAAGAAATTCTGTTTTTTACTAAACCAAAAGTATATTCTAATAACATGCTGCCAAATTTTTGCAGAAAAATTATGAAGCTAATTTTCTGTAAAAAAATTATGATTATGGCTTCAAACATGGTTTTGGGAAAATGTTCTTCTAGTATAAAATATTTAGTTCAATTTTTCAGAAGATGTTACTCAAATATCATGCAACAAAATGTGTATGGTAATTTTATATATAAATAAAATAGTTGAGCTTCGGGAAGGTGCGTAACCCCTTTAGTGAATAATTATATTGTTATATAATTATATGAAGAAATGATCCAGTTAGAAAGTTGATTTGAAAAGTGCGCGAAATAAATCTGAGATCGTCAGACGTTACTAAAAAGACGCCAGCAAGAGAAGGAGAAGGTAACTGTGTTCTAATTAAATCGCAGGAAGTTGCATTGGGTACAACACTGTCGTTTCCGCAGAATAGCTCAGCAGCTGCCTTTAAAAGTTCCGATAACTTCCGTTGTGGCCCACAATTCCGTTTCATCTCCGTAATTGAAATGGCAAGTTAGTTCGACCTCAAAACAGCTTCCTTGTATTTTCGTAACGAAGAAGTTTGCAGCGCTATTAAATAACGCCTTAATGATCCACGGCGAACTACCCCGACCTACGGACCCGTTGAATTTTTCTCGGGCCACGAAACCGTTGCCACCTCTGTCCAACTTCGCGGGTACAAAGTGAGTTTAATTCATCCTAATTAAGTGGATCAACATGCAGAACACTTCAATCCCTAACTGTTCAGTCTGAGTCTCAACTTCAATCGTTTCTTCGGCATGATCGTCGAACCAAAGAATCCGAGCTAATTTAGCAAACGAACGAAACGAATCCTTAACATTTCTCCGGCCACAGTTTGCAGATCATTATGCGTAATAAAATATTTTTGCGATATGTATTTTACACAGTATACGATTGTATATTTTATAATTGGTACGATTTTGACAGACTCTGTGCTGCTCGGCATTCGTCACATCTGCGCCTGGCACGGACACGAAATTCCACAGTCTGGTAACAAGTATAGCGAGATTATTATTTAAATGAGAAGTTTCTTTGTGCCTCGGAGATCCCATCTCATCAGTTAAGGGGATGAAAACGGAACGACGCCGTAGCTTTGATGTCTTTATGCTTGTTGCATACGCTGCCCCTCGAAATCCAAGTTTATTGTTCATCAAAGAAGTGATTAAATTAATTTTTTTCTTTACATTTTACACTCCGCGGTTATCTCAGCCGGCGAATATACGCGCGCGCATTACGAGATGAGGCCGTGTTACTAACAATGCATTAATTAGAACAGGTTTAATTCATAAACTTCTTTGCGGCCGGCGGTTTCTCTCGACGGAAGAAAAAAGAAATGGAAAAAATAGAAATTAAATGTAATCCACAATTAAATAAACGGACGCGCACGGAAACTCCAGCTTCGCCTCTCTTCAGTTCTTGTTTGCAGAGAAAAGCCGAGGCGAGTTTTAAATTTAACGGGATTAAGGTGTAAGCAGAAGAGGGGACTCGAATTCGACGGCTATCCCCTTTATACGGAAATAAACGTGTACACGAACTTCGCTTACATGCGCGTGAAAGTTCCCGACGATTTTCCTAGTGCATAGTTTAAGTACCTCCTAAAAATAAATAAAGTGAATGCGTGTTTCATACGGTGTAAAAGCTGTTCAACTTTTTAACAAGAATTCAACTGCGCCGCTGAACGTCCCCGAGAGCAAACTGATGATGAATTATGGTTTCTAGCATAAATGGAACTATTCATTGTATGCATGTACTGCAATTGTACACAGGGTGTGGCCGGGCGCGTCGCACAATTGGACAGGGGAAGATTCTACGTGTAAAAATACGTCGGATAAAAAGGACGAACATTTTTTCGTTCGACGCGTCGTTTTCGAGAAAATCGAGTTTGCAAATGCAGCGAACAAGAGTACCATTAGATAGGAATCGTCCGACGCGTCTGATCATGATCAACCAATTCTACTTCCAGCTGGTAGTAAAGCACGCGAACCCGACGGATCTTTAAACTCGATTTTCTCGAAAACGAGGCATCAAACGAAAAAATCTCATTCCTTTTTTCGACTTACTTTTACATGTAGAATATGTGTTCGCTTCAATATCGAAAGCTGTGATAAGAATTGATCGTTTTTCCTTTCATTTTATAATTATTGTGCCTTACCTACTGGGGAAGTCTATTAACAGGATTTTCAATAATTGTACGATACCAAAGTTAGCTTGCTAGTGATCTCCTAGGATTGAAAATTAGATTTTCGGCGATTTCTCGCCAAAATCTGCAGGATCTAACGAGTAAAAGTTAAAAATATCTGGTTTCCTGAGGAAAAGTTAAGCCCGGAGTCGTTAGATAATGTGTCAGGTATAATAAGTGGGCGCACAATGGAAAATTCATTTTCTGATCGCGGCAACAGTGATTCGTGTCAGCAACGTAAAGAGAGGTTCGTGTTTCGTCGACAAACTATAGTCACGAGTGAGCAGTGGCCTGATAATATCGGTGAGCAAACTACTTGAAACTGGATTATAAATGTGCAATTCCATGCACGATGTAAAAGGTTCATTAGTGAATATATACACTACTATATCAAATGTTAGCCCACTTCTTTGAAATAAAACTAAACTGATGATATCGAGCAGCCTGTAAAAATCCTTGACTTCTAATGCAGGACGACAGGCTGGCTGTATCGTTGCTTTTTTTCCTTCCACACTTGCACATATTTCTATAAATATTAATGTCTACATTATTCAAATTATGCGGTTAAATGAAGCATATATTTACGTTTTAGTTACGTTCACTGATTACACTGGTCACGTTTATGTAAGTTACACATATATATGCTCACGAAAGGTGTTTATAGTACTATAATGGTATTTAATTTCAAAATTTTTTGGAACATTCATTTCATATATTTATTCATTATTTATATTTATATTTTGGCTTTTTTCTTATATATTATCATTATATCGCAAAGCTCCATTAAATTTTTGGAAAACATTCTGTTTGTCCATCCGCGGAGGAAAATAATTTATATGGTAAACAACAGTATAATGAAAGTCTTTCTGTAAAATATTTTATTACTAAATTAATTTAAATCTTGTATATTGAGAATTTTATATTTTATATTACTTATTCTTCGTATTTTACACACGCGCGTAGTGTAAATGCATAAAATGTTCAGTTTTGGTCTGGTTAACCTATGGAATTTCACTTTTTAGTTGAGAAAACAATTTCTCTTTTGAAATAAATGAAGACACAAACCCGATGGTGTAACACCGCAGAACCGCGGTAATATTAAAGAACTGGAAATACGATCGTTCCGGAAAAGACCCGAAGAACTGAGCAAAGAGAAAGACTACCCGATGGAAAAAGATGTTACAGGAAAGCTCACTGACTCAAACAATATCGTGGCCGGACAAAGAAGAGTATAAACCCGTGTCCCGTTGTGCTAAAAATTTTTACGTCACCGGACTCTATTCGTTCGACTCCGTGCCACATCACACTTCCATCTTACGATTCAGTTTTGTTGCCAAGAGAAACTACGGGCCACACGAATACAACAATACCCGTATAAAACGTTACACTCTCCGCAGTGTCGTTATACTCAGGGATCAAGGAAATACGTGTCCATAAACTTGAAACTGTGGTCGACATAACCGAACTGTCTCGCGTCTCATTTTTTTCACTAAAGGACCGTCACTCTTGCATCAATTCAAAATATTAACAGAAAGACATATCGAATATTTCCTCCAAAGATCTGTTCCTCAAAATATCATTAACACGTTCGTCATCGAGTCACCCACGCGTGGGTGACGGAATTATTTCATTATGCTAAACTTGATTAGGATCTGTAACATGCAAGAAAGTTGGAGGATTACTCGGTATCATACATTTAATTTTTTGCAATTTTTATTTCATTAAATAACTTACTTTGATTTTATGGAATTTTTGGGGTTTCTAGTTGGACGTTCAAAGTGTTAACAATCACATCGAGCGTATCGAAAAGATCAAATCCTCTTTCTTTTAGAAAATTAATGCCATATAAAATAAAAACTTTACAAGCCGATTGCGGGGAACCGAAATTAAATTCAAATGTGCTCCTTTCTCCGATCATTCTAACCAGCAATACGATAACATTCTTACGTATAAAACGTTACAATCTTTGTCAGAGTCATTATACCTGAGGATCAGCGGAACACACGACCATAAACTTGGACCTCGACATCCGAACAGTCTCGCGTTTCATTTTTTATTTTCCGTGGAAGCGAGAGCAATCAATATAGGGAGACCGGCAGAGCCGCGGAACTTACAATCAGCTTACCGCGTTCGAAACGACGAAAAAAAAAAGAAGGAGACTCCGGGAGGTAAAAAAAAAATCAGAGAAAAAGAAAACAGAGGTGCGTGCGAGAAGCCGGGGGAAAAGACAATGAGGACGCCCGTGCATGTCGAGACATTGGTATCCGCTCTTAGCTTTTAATAAAACGAAAGAGCCGTTGTGGAAACGCTCGTAAAGCCTCGCGGAGTGTTCCTTTTTACGCGCACAATGGCGCCCGGTGTAATCTGGCGACAGTTTGATCGGGGAGCGAGGGGCTCGCCTGTTCGTTATAGATTGATAACGGTCCGAAACGAATTACTGCAATCCTTGATCGTTTGGCCGCGATTAATATCCGATTCATAACGGGCCGGCGAGGGCGGGGTGCGGCGAACGCCGTTCACGGAATTGCGGATTGCAGAAATCGTATATCCCCCGTCGAACAGTTGTGAATTCACCGCTATCACCGGTAGGGATGTTCGATTCGGTATATCTTTTTTTTTGTTTTGGTTAACAGATCGATCTTTCGAATCGATTCTCCGGTACGGTGGAACCTCGTCTACACGAATCGGTTAATCCTCGTGTTCCCAGCGTTATTCTGCTGAATATTACCGTTGGCTAACGCTATAATTTCGTGCTGTTTGTACCCTAAGAATAAAGACTCTCTATAAATGAAAAGATTTCGATTCATAGGAATATGTGGCGAACATTCGCGTTTGTGATACAGAACATGTAATGACCGGGAACGATCGGCCTCACGGACCGATCGCAGACGGCTTTCATTCGGTTGGTCGCGCGATTGCTTTTCTGATCTCGCGCCATCGAGATCCGCGTATTTTTACAAGGCCGGATTATCGCCACGCCGCCGTTGAAAGCACTTTTACGATACGGATAAATTTCCTTTCCACTGCCCCCGGACGCGACACAGTCAACGAAATTGTTTCAAGCAAATCGTTCCGGCCCGCGAACGACCCGGCGTTTAGCGCCGTGAAAAAATGAGATTTCCACGACGAGAGCCAGTCAGTTGTGTTACTTGTCCATCGTTTTTTAGCTGGTAGATGCGAGCTGGTTGATACACGGCGGTTGCAAAAAGTGTTTCAATACAGGATCAACGATTTTTGGAAAATTGTCTGCTATGGTTCCATTTGTACGATAATTGACAATTATATTGTATAGAGAATTGTTTCCTGTTGTAACAATATTAGTATGTTAAAGTAGTGTTTGCACAGCAGTGTTTTAAAAGTCAATTAATAACAATCTCTTTACTTATAATTCCTATGTGTATGACCACGTTTAACCAACATGCAGAACTAGATTCGATTACATAAAATTATCCATTATGCAGCTTTATTTTTACAATCGTGCCACTAAATTATTGTACAGTAATAAATAATGGTTTATGCGTGCAGATTAAACCAATCGAGAAATCATTTATGAAGCGTTCGAGGTGGTTTCACGAAATTCAAGAATTCTGATGACTCCGCATTATCCCCTGACTGTCATAACCAAATCTGAGAATCCCGAAGACCTGCATAGTGTCTCTCGAGTACCCTCTTCCGTAGCTGCCTTCGCATAAAACTTCGTTATCTTCTTCCTTGCGTAGCTAAGACGCAGCGACATATTAAATTCTCATATCCCGAGAACCAGCGCGTTCTCTACATTTCTGACTTTTTGTCTGCCCCTTGGTGCCGTGAATAGTGACTTTCGACATTCTCTTCGACTTCATTTTAACTATATCACTTCACGATAATCCTATCCGATAGTTTGAGTCCTCCATGAATCCTTTTAAGTCACTTCCGATTGAAGTTTATTACATTTTCCTTCCCACCTTTCATAGCACTCGAGACTGTGCGAATCAAATCGGTCCCTACGAAGTGAGCGGAATTTATTATTTCTTTTTTCTATTTTATTTCTATTCTTCTTTTGGCAAATTCTTCTCTATCTCAATTTCCTCACCTTGACAATTTAGTTGTGTATCGTATTTAATGTTTCCGCCATCTGCTTGTTTAACATTTTGATCGCCAAACTAGAAACCCCAAAAATTCCATAAAATCAGAGTAAGTTATTTAACGAAATAAAAGTTGCAAGAAATTAAATGTATGATACTGAGTAATCCTCCAGCTTTCTTGCATGTTACAGATCCTAATCAAGTTTAGTACAATGAATACATCAACGTAAAAATTCATTTTAAAACCTGCACAAATAATTCCGTCCAACGTGTTAAGAAACCACTTCGAATTTTCGATGTGCAAATCAATTGAAAACTCTCGGGACAACCCGGTATAACTGAGCGGAACAATTTTTACCGAAACCCTCGAGGCACCGTGTACGTTCTCCTGGTTATTGCTTCCTCGCATGCGAGCAAATTCATATGAAACTGCAGAATCGTGCAAAACGCCCGAAGACGATCGGTGCTCGCTCGTTAATCAATCGATAAAGGCGATTGCATCCCGCGAGAGTATGCAACAGTGCGAGGGAGGGAGAGGGAGGGGGGGAAGAAACGCGATTATGCGCCGATGAATCATTTTTCCCTAATCTACCGACCGTCGTCGCTCCTCGCGACGTAATCCTGCAAATAATATCTCGTGCTCGGTGTATTCGAGCTCACGGCTGAAAAAGCAATGAATATGCATCCGGGACGACGACGGTGTATAATTGAAAAAGAGAAAGAGAATCGCAATTTCTATTTATTTGCGTTCCTTGAGCGCGAAACATGATTCAGGACTGACTAGAACGAAGCGTACACACCGGAATTGTTAATTGACTATTATCGAGGCAAAATTAATACACTGGTCAACGGAGGAACTGGAACGAATTCAGATGAGCTTCGTTAACGAGAAAACTCTATTAACGTGTTTGTCAGTTTGGCGCAAGAACTTATATTTGAATTTTAAAATTCAGAAAGAACGTAAATGCAAGACGCGGGTGCCATGGTGGAAAGATCAGCGTAGCCGGATGAGGGGAGGGAGCACGGGAGGGAGAAAGTTTCCCCCTCTCTGCCAGTACCGCAGCATGCGCGACAAAGACGGAACGCGTCACGTGATACGGCCGCGGTGGAATAGCGCGTTAGAGAGGGAAATTAGAGTGGGGGAACAAGTCTTGATTTGGCGACACTGGTCCGAAGTAAAACCGTCTGGTTTTGCGTAAAGTAATAGACATTTGATTGCTAATATTTTAAACAAAGATTTAGAACTGCAGGAATGAAGAGTGTATATTAACGAAAATTAATGCTACAAAAGATTCAGAATTCCAACCAGGCTGCATTAGATACTACAAGGAAAGTAATAATGGATCGCAAATAATGGACAAAAGTAGAATTCTACCGCTATAAATCAAATTGTGTTTTGTTTCACCGCTAATAAACAGTCGAGATAAAAGCTTTAAGATTTGTTTGATGCTGAGTCGTTACTGATTCCGCTTCTAGTGTTTCGATCATTTTATTTCACGAGAGAGACAGGGGGGAAGGAACTCTCGTGTCCGTTGTGTGGCACGTAGACCCAGAAAATGTTGGTTTACGGTGGATATTTCAAGAGTCACGTCCCTGTATGCGATGATTTACGGACATTGGCGAGAGGGAACGCGATTACCAAAACAGAAAAAGTTCCTAAAAAGGCGGTCGAAGTTTGCGCTGCGTCTAGAGAACGGATATCGGACACGAAATAGTGGAAGCGTCAACGTTTCTATCATAAATGCATACATAGCCAGTGGAGGCGGGGAATCGAATAATTTATTAGGTTTCGCAATCGAATTGTTCCACGACGACGGTGTAAAGGAGAAACCTTAAAACCTAGTTTATGGAATATATTTAACTCTCCCATCGACTTACAAGTCTTAGGAAAACCTAAGATTTTCGTTTCCAACCAATTCCTTAATTTTTGGAATTAAACAAATTTTATTAATTGTAAGACGATATCTAGACTGTGGAATTTTATGAAAAATCGCTTGTACTAATTGCAAAACACAGGAGACACTTCTGCCTGTTCTTAATAACTTTATTGCGCAGAAAAGAATTCAACAGATTTTCGAATAATTAGTTTGCTTCCGTAACATCTTGAAATTCTTTTTCCATTTTGTGTAACCTAGTCTTTTTTTGTTCTGAGTCCAGTAACGACTTTTTGAATTTCCAGTGCACACGAGCAGGTACGCGAAGTACTCTAAAATGTGAATGCTCTTATTTTATATTTTAAGTTAATGAAACTGTCGTCAGATCATAAATTTCTATTTAATTCTCACGTTTTTCCCGTTAATCCTTGAAAACAAGAATTACAAGAGTGCTCACAGACAACCAACGGGGACGCTAAACGAAACTTCGTAGTGTGCGAGGTATTTGCGTAATTTTAAAGCATTCGTCTCTATATATAAAATCAACGTAATCAAAGGGGACATTAATTATAATTCCCCACAGTGGGTACCGCGACAGTAAATACATTTCATTATTATTCCAGCAACTTCCTACCAGAAAACTGGACGAAAGGTGTAAAATTAAATGAAAATAATATATTATAAAGTGTCACGAAACCGCTGTTATATGGATAAAAACGTTTTACTTCGAATCCCGTAACTATTCATTTCTTTTAAGGAACAAAGAATAAAGGGTACGCGGCTTTTTCCTTTTTGCTTAGTCGGAAACTCGAGACTTTTCTGCTGTAAAAACGGGGTTGCCTTCTGAGAAACAGTGGAACAGAAGTCTTTAAAAACTAAGGTTTCGCGGAATGCGTACGCGGAGTGGTTGAACTACAAGCTTCTGTCTTTGCCTTTTGCCGTGGCCGATGGCGTGATAAGACGTTACCACAGAAATTTGAGATTTTACAGTGGAATTTAATTAACAAAATACAACAAGCTGAGTGTGCCCGTACGCAAAACTAAAGCCAGCCTTCTGCTTTCATAACAAAAACTGTATCATTCTAATAATATATGTAGGGTATATGTAAAAATATAAAATATATTTTTTTTATATATAGTAAGTTTTTCTTATAGAAGACTGTAGATTCTGGCGTGAAATTTCCGGAAACCCAAGTTTCAATCCTAGGGGATCACTAGTTCAAAAGTTATGCTTGTGTAAAGATGTGCGATTTTTAGCGTTTTTGACATGCAAGGACGCCGCCATGTTGGTATGGAGAGGTCGTCGCGCGTCGCTTAACGAGCGGAGCAGCTGGGTATCATACACTGAAAATCGCATCGTCTTTAAACACGCCTAACTTTTGAGCTAGTGATCCCCTAGGATTGAAACTTGGATTTTTGGCATTTTCTCGCCAAAATCTACATGACTACATCTTAAAAAGTTAAAAATTTCTGGTTTCCTGAGGAAAATTTTAGCCGAAACTAATGTATATGTCAGAATACAAGTTCAAGGAGATATATGGGTTTCAGAAGCTCAATAAAATAATTATTGGGCCGTGAATAAACTAATAATGTTTAAACGTTGAACTATGGCGAGAGGGCTCAAAGGGCAAAGATGGAGGTTGCAATGGAATAAGACGATGAATTGTCTTCCACGAGTTCGTGGAGAAAAGGACGCTTTCGCGGGGAGAGGAAGAATTTCAGCACCGGGGGCACTTGAGTCTCTAAACGAGGTTGGTTGCTCTCAACAGAAGCCACCTTCCTGTGGTCGTCTGTTCCAAAGGAGAAGAAGCACTGAATAGAAGAGCTGATACGGGGTTGCCTAATTGTCTAATGATGATATAAACCGCTCCTCCGCTCTCGTAGAAATGGCACGAACCGCTTCCACCGCGTCTTTGATAAAGTGCCGGCCACTTTACCGATGCCACAAAAGGATGTCAATCAGGAGCTGCGAGCGATCAGTTATGAATGAAAATTAAGGTTGCCGGACACGCTTACTGCGTCACGGAACTGTTCTTCCTTGCTTCGCAATCTTTCAATTATTATTCACTTCTCAATATAATACACAGAAAGTTATAAACGAATGGAACTTAGTTGACTCTCCCTTATATTTTAGTGTTAGAGGTATAAAGAAAATTATTATGGAAGATAGAATTATTTGTGGTATTATTTTGTAATCAATTATATATGGAATTATTACTCAGATAGAGATTGCTATCGATATTGTATATTTCAGCGGAGTTTTTCATGCTTTCCAAAATTGAAAAATAATTTTGATTGTTTGGTATAGTCTCTGTGATTTTAAGTTTTATTTCAAAGCAAAGCTTGACGAAAATTCCTGCCATATTTTACACTTAGAACTGATGAACTCTATTTTACTTCCAAAGAAGTTTGACCTGATTTCTTTTGGAGACGCAATCCCCCTCTGTAGATGGACATACAATGGCCACACTTGTACCGATCAATAAATATTTTCTGTACACAAAGAGCGGTCTCTTACAATACCAAGCGCCTTTTCTATACATTTTTGAACACTTTATAGTGGCGCGGCGTGTGCTGTAGATTTACGGTTGAATCACGTTAAAGATAGACTTCCTCTAAACAACAATGGCGGCTTGGCAGGTCACGCGATCAACCTATTGTTGATCCATGCTGCTTCGGATAGAAGCTTATTGCTTCGGATAAGATCGACTGCAATAATTAATGCTGCGATAACATAATACGACTGTTATATACGATAACACGACTGTACGATAAACCAGAAATTAATCTATTTCTCTTGGACAATATTTCTGACGGCTATTTGTAACTTATGTGTGTATTTACACAATGTCTCTCAAGAGTGCATTGACGAAAAATAAATGGCTGTACCTACGGTAGAATGTGCTCGAGAAAGTAGTGCTCCTAACGGCGACCTTTATCGACAAAGTTGCAACAGAGAAACAATAATTCAGATTTATCCCCGGTGATCGAAAAATATGGTTCAATCTTCCCGTTTCAAATTCCTGCGGTCCCAGGCTGGACAGGTCCACGTCGAAAGAAATAAAAGCAGACAGAGCGCGTCCCCATAAATCTTATTTGAAAGACTCATAGGCATTGATGGTAGCTGTACTAACATTTGTACCAACTGTACTTTTTCACGTCGCACGTTCGCTGGCAACTTCGCTACCAAATTCGAACGATGGGAGTCGGTCTGCAACCGTGTCGAATGAAATATTCATTCCAGCCGGTATCACTCCAATCCGGTCAAGTGATACATAAACATCCAATAGACTATGATTTGCGAGCTCATGGCGTAGTTTCATTCATGCATACGTGGAAGGAGAGAGAGAGAAAGACAGAGAAAAAAACATACGAATTCAGCTTCGGGATCGGATCGGACGCACAGGTTCGGTAGGAAGAAATTGGGGCGCCGCCGAAGCCGCCGCCTCGCCGGTTAGGTGAATCACGAAGGGTCCGGGAGCCTTCGAATGCAGCCATTGAACCATCCGAGAGGTATTATAATTCAAATGGTGTGCATAAGCCCCGAGAGTGTCTAATTTCGACACGCATTGTGAGACCGACAGAACCCGATTCACGTATCGCGATCTCGATTAAACTCGCCCGGCGAGCTTTAGGAGGGAAATCAAGGCAGAAGGCTGTACAATAAAATGAACCGCAGCAAGACGGGACGAGTATGGAGAGAGAGGAACAGAGAGAGAGAGAGAGAGAGGCAGGTCGTGACGATAGAGGAAGCCCGGTACAGGGGGCCAACGGTAAAAAGAAAATCGAATTTCTCCTATATCGGTGTTCGCCGTTACGTCATTTCATTTGGAAATTAGGGAAATGCCGTGCGCACGACCGCCGCGAGAAACCTCGAATATGCAGATACGAATTAGCGGTTCCGTGCTATTTTCACATCTGCGAAATGCAGATGCAGCATCAGAGGCGTTGGCGCCCGGCCAAATCTTCGCAGCACCCTAGCCGAGCCGCATGGCTGCACACGCGTGCGCGCCACCTTCGAACGCGTGTTGTTTTCGTTGTTTCGTTTGCGAGTTGCGAGCCATCCACTGTGTTCCTTTTCGCGAACCTCTCTCTATCTATCTATCTCTCTCTCTCCCTCCCTTGAACCGCCGCGCCGCTTAGAATTAATCCGGTGCTCGAAAATCTACGGCTCACGATCCTCCAAAATCTGGATTTATCAGCTCGGAACCGATACGGATTCAGTCAGTCGAACGTAAAATAGACTTCTGTTTTCTCCGTCTGCAACCTTATTTTTATCACCGACTGCGCACTGGGACGTTTACGTTCTCGACTAATTTTTCCACTGTTCTGGGTTCGAAAAAATCCAAAACAATTCCGGTGTACGTATGGGAAAATATAAATACCGGAGAGACGGAAATATTAAATAGACGGAGGAATATTAAGTATATCTTTTTGTTAGTCGCGAGGACTGACTTGAACTGACCTAACCCACCCTGCGTAATGAGAGAATAGTTCGGAATTAAAAAGTGCGCTACTCAATAATTACTAATTCTTCCGGAAACAGCGTGCAATATTGGTGCGACAGCTGGAATACTAATTAAGAATTTACGGCGCACGGCGAGCCGGGAAAAATTGTGAATACGTTGAAATCTATAGGCTCGTTAAAAGACGTCGCGCCGGGACAAGCAACGTAATTATAAAGAGCAGCGAACACGATTCTGCGGTCGCTACATTGGTTATCGATTAGCTGCTACCTGGGTTCTTTCGCTAGTCCGTCAGCAGGTGCCTGTCTTGCTGCCTTCAGCGAAGACCGGAGCTACGTCTATATATCCATTGTCAGCTAGTCGTGCGGGCGGGTCGCGTCGGTGGGTTCAGACAATCCATTTAACTAAGAAATGCCCCGGAGAAAAATTCCTCGCGGCGAAGGAGAGTCGAGTCTCTTTTTCTTGGAACCCTGATTTTACGGGTGCTGGTGGCTTCTAGTGGCACTTTTGCCGGTGTGCTGAATCGCACCCGGACATCTGGCGGCGCGGACGAAAGCGCATCACTCCAATGAGCTGCTCTAGGCTCAATTTGATCCTCTATTGAAAGATACCAACCGCTACCTTAGCCTTATTATGCCGGTCGATTCGATGGCGCAATTGGGAAAAGGCTGGCGATCTCTGATAACCAAATTAGTGGAGGCACAGCACGGAAAGTGCATTTTTAACCGTCTCAACTGTTAATAAATTATAGAACTTTGCACCATGCGACGAATGAGATTTTTGCAAGATGAGAATCTTTTACTGACTCCTTTCGCTGGCTTCCACCACCAGTGTACCCCCTCCCCTGTCTGCTATTTCATGGTTTAATCTAATTTCCCCTTCCGGTACTAGCAGAGAGAGAGAGAGAGGGGTAACTTTTTCCCCCTCAATTCGTGCTCCCTCCCCTCATCTGGCGACACTGAGTTGCCCAAGCCTGTTCTAGGTCAATCGTAGAAAACGGGAGACGGATAAAGCAAAGATGACATAAACATCATCAATTCTTTTTTCAGCTCATTGAAATTAATAAGGAAGGTAATAACTGTGTATTTGACTCCAATATCTCGTAATTAGTGCAATTTTCATTTTGCATAAAAATCTACATTACATGGCTAAAATAATAATTGTCAACTTCATAAAACTCAATTACCGTTGGAATGAGAATATACTTTTTTGGCCCATCAAGAAGCAATGAGAAATAAGTTTCACATTATATCAACGAACGATGCAATATTTTCGTTAAATTATGCGTGTACAGTGAAACGTGGCGAAACGTTCATTGTGATTTTTCGATGATATTTTATAAAGAAGTATATTTGAAGTTGTTTCAATTTTATTCGAACGAAATATTCTTTTTCAGTACCTTTTTATCCGTGTACATTTGATTTCGTTATAATGAATCGTAATAATAAATTTTACCTGCAGGATACGTTTATTTGTCACTAGAACAAACGTTGGAGACCAGTGGATCAAGTATGAGGCGATCCGTTATAAATACGAAATTGTTAGACGACATCATGAGACATATATTGACTTTTGGCACACACACGGTCCATTATTCCCCCATTCCGGCCTTTGATGTTCTATGCATACGTCCAAGAAGATTGAACTGTTACTCCTCAAACATAAGCTTCGAACAACGTTGGATGATTAATCCCTCTCGACTATCATTTTGATTGCTTTCACATAAGGAGGTCCGCTAACAGTACATATTAAACGTTCCAATTAATTCTTCCCTTAAGAAATTGTATTAAAAATTGGAAATCAAAAAGACCTGTATTTAATCCACTAAAATATAAATCTAATATAATCTAATTTTATTGTCTAATTGAACAAAAACGAATGGATCTTATTGCAATTCATGAATAAATCAAGATAAAATCTATTTTTATCAAAAAAATAATTACAGATCTGTTGCACATTGCAAAACGAAAACAATTTTTGAAGACCAAGCATGCAGCGTCTCCGACTGTTTTTTAATATTATTGTGTGAGAAAGATAAGGTTCCACGAGCAAGTTAAAAATCTTTAAATCAAATAACGATTGCAGTTTCATTTTAGGCAGAGCGAAACTGCATTACGATTTTGCATACTACACGAGCACACAAAATGTAGTCATTATAAAACTTTCACGAGTTCGCCAGGAGGATTCTGTTAAGTAAAAACTAATAGTAAGTCTGTCGAACGCGGAGTCTGCGCCATTTAAACATGATGGATTTCGAGCTGCTTCTTTTATGCGCGGCTCTGCATCGACGTTGATCCCTTAATGTTACACGTTGATGCACTGCTTTACCGGTACACTGTACACGTCCGGTAATCGCGCCGACATGACAGTGTTTTAAAACGTTTCGCAGCAAGCTCTGCGGCGTGGCGTTAGGAAACGAATCAACATCAAAATCGTTTCGTTCCTCAGCGGAACATCGTAGCTGACAATCTGGCGCATAGCATTCCGCCGTTTATATTAGCTGTGACGCTTATGCAACAACCAAAATTAATACCAACAATTCTAACAGAAAATACCAAATTTTAAATCCAAGCAAACTTATTCTGTACAATTTAATAAAACAATTTTCCATGTTTTTAGGGTAAAACATAAAACATTCTACCGTGGTAATTTACTTAAAGTGCATGAAATTAGAATAAATTATTTCCACACAGATTGTTCTGGAGGAATTCAAAAATTATTGGCAATGTTAATTCAGGAAATTTTCAGATTCAAGAATAGAATTTACAGTCAAGTGTGGAGCAGGTAATTCGTCAGTTCAAAGATAAATACAGTCTGTAAAGTAGAATTGTTTGATATTTTCTAAGCGGAAGCGAAGCTTGAAAGCAACCTTTCAACAGTAAGTCATTTATTAAATCAACAATCGCTCCTCCGAAGTGCCTCGAATTATTTCTGTTAAGTTTTAATCTGTTGCAACCCAGTTGCGCTAGAATTTCCATTAAGTACCCCGAGATCCATTTCCATAAATGCTGAACAATCTGCTTATCCATAAGATGATACCGGGACCACTGTACTTATGAATACCGAACGCTTTGTGGTTAATTGAACAGCCGTTACATGCTTATACGGGTCGGAATTACAGCCGGTGATACCCAGCTTACAAGCAGTCGTCGTAACCCCGGGACAATGAGCCCGACGTCGGTCTCGAGTCGCCGATATCTGAGACAAATCCAACTATAAATATACCAGAATATGGCTGTTCGGTAAAATCGAGCCCAACGGATCTCGGAGATACTTCAGAGATGGAGATCTCGCTTACGCTTCAATTGATCTTCGGATACTACTTCCGACTACGTCTGACGTTCATGTTAACAAGAACGTATGATATATCCTTGGAATATTGGAACGTTGCTATGAAAATATTATCTGATTTTCTTACAGTTTCTTCGTAGGTAATTTATTCTTGGGATATTGGCGGCGCAATAGAAATCTGTTATTTTTCACAGTTTCGTTTCCGACTTGTGGAATCTAGGTTTGGAATATTGGGAAACATAGGCAAAAGTATTATCGAGTTTCTTCACAGTTACGAATACAATTTAATCTCGAAATAATGGCACGAAAATAGAAGAAGATTACTTTAACAATTTACTATCAATTTGCATAATTTATATTTATAGACATTGGACAACAGTGCAGAATAATATTATTAGATTTTATAATAAATGAAACATCCTCTATTTTACTCGAAATATACCTTTCAAATTTATTAAAAGAAACTTTATAAATAAGTTGGACAGAACAGAAACGTCTTTTTACGTCAAGATATAAGATGAAATATGTAAAACAACTTTCATTAATTTTTTAAGAGTTTGAAAGTTTATTTCTAGAAGTTTCGTTACTGGAAAGTTGAAATGAGCGAAATAAGCAAGTAGCTTCATTCTCTATTATTCCATTTTGGTAAATTCAAAGTAATAAGCATAGTCTAGTGAAAGATTTATTACATTGTTTAAAAAGTTCTTTTCGTAATGTACGTTTCTGATGTTGTCCGCGACACTGTCTTATTTAACTGCACCAGTTGTTTATTTATAAACGCTTTGTTCCATTTCGAACATATGATCGTTCTAATGCAGACTCGAAGAATTATAAAAACAGGTATCTAATGCAAATTCAAAGCATCTCGCATGAACCAACATTTTGCGAATTTACTTACTGCTTGAGCGAAGGTAGAATTTCCACCCTTTGAGGTGCTCTAAATTTTTCAGTGCGCAGAGTGAAACATTGAAGACCTTCCTTACCTGAAACATGCAAGGAAGAAGACATTAAAATTGTATGTAAGGAGCACAATGATAAAAACGTGACATGATTATAAAATACCGTTGAAAAATTTGTAAAAGCAACTAATTGTAAAATGGTAAATCCGTTCTAATGTTGAAGAAAAATTAAAATTTTGTTAAAATGTAATTGCAAAAAGTTCAATCATTATTACCGACAACTTTATACCATCTTTTTTGTCTGCCGTTAAAAAAGAGTAATTGTATTTTAATCATTTAAACATTTTTAATCTGGGACAACCGGTACGTGTATCTGGAAATTTTCTAAAGGAACGTGAAACGCATGGTGTTAATAGTATCAAATGGAAGCCGTTAATTATAGTAATTTCCATATTTTATTAAACGGAACTACTGAATCACTCTGAAATGCTCTGTGGTGACGTAAAACATTCATATCCCCGATATCGTCCAACTTCGGGTCTGACTTTATGATTTCGGTCGCGTTCTAAATATAAATTTTATGCGACGTTATAAATTAAACCGAATGCGAGTGGACATCACTCGGAATACCGAGGTACATCTTAAACACATAGAGCAACTTAAGGATCCCACTATAACTGGAAAAATTTAGAATCTCGTATATCCGTCTATGACTTCCTCCGATTCTAAAAATAGGATAAAAAAATATTTTTGACGATTTAATAGAAGGATATTTCTAACAATTTAACAACAGAATATTTCTCACAATGTCACAAAAGAACACTTCAAGTGAAAGTGGATTATTTTGCTATGAAAACATAGAGGCGCGTTTTTTAAAAATGACACTTCAATTTATGTCCGAAATAGTTGTTTTCCACGCCTGGCCATAAAAATGCAAATTCACGAGATCATCCTAACGATTGCAAACATTACACGGCGCGGTTACAAGTCGGGGGGTAAGCATCCTGGGAATCGCAGGATCGCTTGATTATATTGACGGATTAACATAATGTATGTCTGCAGTTGTCCCGTGAAGGATTTAACTTTGCCGGAACTGTTGTGCGCGACTGCCAAATTACGCCTTATTATCTTAATTTCCACGTGAAGAGCGGCGGGATAGTGTAACACAGCGCCGGGAGGCCGACGCATCCGCTACATTTAAGATAAACAACCGAGCCGCGACTTATTTTGGCAAGCGCACTGCATCGTCCTGGCGATCCTCTCGTAAGATTCATCGGGGATTTATAGGGGCTATTAAAACGGTGCAGGGAAACGTGCCCCTATTCTTCTTTTTTAATTTCTTACCGGTATTATGCACGAGCCACTCAGAAGCATCGCCGTACCGATAAAGATTCGCAAATGGCGCGTACTGTAGGCATGCGTAAATAAAAAGCCTTTCACAAACTTGAACCCGAAGGACTTGAAGTTTCTTCGAAAAGAGAAACGGATGGCTGATAAATTAAACAGACGCGTTGCTAACGAATTAAAATAAATTAATGAAACTCTTTATGGCATGTCATAAATATAGATTTTAAGAAATTGAATTTCATCGGCGAAACATGTAACCATCGTCAAAAATAAAATGGTGATACATGTTTCTGGTATAGATCTCGGCGTGCCACAAGAAAAAATTAGGATCGCTAAGAATTCGTAGAATGGACTGGCAAAAAGCGGATCGTGATCCGTATGAATGATGAGAAACGATATTTGGACAGGAGCCCTTTTTCTGCAGGGGGATGAAACATGATTTTCAATCTGCAAAAGTGGCTCTCTATTTCGCTGGAATGGCGGGCGCGGATGCTTGTTTCTATCAGACGGAGGTATTAGTCCAAGGAGGATCAAGACCTCCCTTGAAATGAGTAGTTTGTCAAAACGGTAGACAAACGAGCGAAATTTTTTCAATGGGACTGCTCAAAACACGTAAACAGTTGGCGTCTGTGGATATTTAATCAATTGAAATTTCCATAGACAAAACAGAAAAGTTTCAGTCTTTTTTTCCAATTTTCATTTATTCGTAAACAACATAAGAATGCTTCCTGTGATTGAGGAAAGAATATTTTATTTGGCATAAGATCCTTTTCTGAATAGAGACAAGTCTAATTATAATCATTAGTCAGACTGTATGAACAAAGGACTGGATTAATTCTTTGCACTTTTTAGAATCGAATGCAAAGCCGAACAATGTTAAAACCGCGAAAGCAAATGTACAAAGCGAAGAAAGCCATTTCAATATTTGACCATCGAAGGAAAGCACAAATATTGAAAGTTATTTTGGTTCTCGTTGCAGAAAATTTTTGAACGAACGGAACTGTTTTGTTTAGTTCCCCTGGTATATATTCGCAACAACAGCTAAATTATATCACTCTACAATACTATGGAAACAGACGGAATAAAATTACGAGGCGAACATGGAAGTCCCAACAATCCGTAGTGGAGGCACGAATAATGAAACAACAGTCGACTGAAATGGATATGAATTTTCAGGACAAAAAAGAAAGCCGGTCAACTATAAATAGTGGTGTTCGAGTAAACAGCTGTATTGAACTATAAATATGGGCCATTCGATCTAACCACCCACCATCAATCGATTCAGTCACCTGATTGGGAATCATAGTTTCCAGTTGTATTGATGCCTCATACAAACTATTGTCTTCTGTCAACAATACACAGCGCAAGGTATTCTGTGTACGCAGATAATGGTGATTGTAGAGCATGTACCGCTGATTCGGTGATACACGATGTTACATGGTGTCCTGTCAACACGAGTAAAAAGTGCAATAATTCAAAATTAAGTGCCAGCCATTGTTTGGAATCTATCGATCAAGGACGAGACAGTCGACCAGAATATAGAAATATATTACACTCCGTACAACTGTCAAATAAAGTTCGTATGGGCAAAATAAATTAATCGGACAACATTCGTTCGGAAGAATTCTGAAACACTTTTCTCTTCGAGCAGTGGTAACGGGGATATAGTTTTTGAATTTATTTCTTTTTTTTCGTACTGAGAAAATCTCTATCCCCTCTTTTTCTTTCCAAATTGCCCGCTTAGCGCTACAACTTTAAAGCCGAATAGGTACCCTTATCCGCAATACGTCGAAAATCGTCCCGATCCATCGTCTTATATCGAAAGAAAACAGTAATTGAAGAATTGTTAATGGAACACCCAGTGCATGAGATCTGAGGGAAATGTCTGTTACTTTCTCCCCTAAATTTTAATAAAATAAGTTTTCAGACAAAAGGTCAACAAATCCTTGGCTCGTTGAAAAGTCGGATAAAATCACAGAGAATAATTCGTTCGTGAAAAGAATGACAAGTAGCTGATTATAGTTACAAAATATAACTATTGAATAGAATCGTTAACGTGCTAAGCTCATACAATAGATCCAAGTTTAAACAAGTCACAGTTCGAAGATTTGTGATGTTTCTCCCGGCGAGAATAGAGTGTGCCTACGATAACTATAGAAAGTCTGTGCAAACAAAACCCATTACAGTGCGTCAGTTTTCCAGGCATTGAAGAGCAGAAAGCAAGAAATCAGGATTGAAGCAGGTATCCAATATTGACTCCCGAATAAAAATGGCTCTTTCAAGAACAGGCTCGCGATCAACTGGCACGTATAAATCGTACACATAAGAAAGCTAATGGGTTTTATGGTGCTCTGTAATATTCCTTCCCGGACGCAATCGGTCTTCGTGATAGGAACCAAGGAAGCGATTCGGGAACGACGTTTAAGGCGTAACACTCGCTGCCAAACATTATCCTTTAACCCTTCGCATATTTCAGCACGCTATATTCTTAATATCCAGCTCAAAAACTCCTACAAACTTGAAGTGACTTCATTCGTGCAATCGCAACTAGAAAATTTATCACAGTGTCACTTTCACTGTTTTGCATTCTAAAAATTCTATTAAAATTCGGTTTGTTTGAATATGCTGTAATGAAAATGAATTTTTAAATCCGGTCTGATTTTGGTAACCAACATGGCAGTTAATTCTTTGACTGATATCGACTATACATTTTATTCCCGAAGTTACAAACATGTAATTTAATGGTGTAGCAAAATATCAGAAAATATCGTACATTTTCTCCATTACAGTAAAATCTTGATCCAAGCCGAACGAAGCTGCACGATCTTAGTCAGTTCGTCTATCTCCTCCACTAGGAGGCATACCCCGGGCCGAGAAGCTACACGATCTATGTCACAACACGGACCAGAGGATTGGGCTTAGATCAATTTTATTTTAACAATTCCAAAACATATCTGTTCCCAATCTACGTGTTATTTGAACATTACAATTTGTGTACGAGCATATTTATTTAATTTATATCATACGTAACAAACCATGTGGTCGCTAATGACCTCGCGAAAAAACAATATTGAAGGAAGCAGTGGCTTTAGTCTGATAAAATTTTTCAATATTTCACAAACATTTTACGATACTTTTTACAAAATATTGCAACTATGTCATGAAACTAAATGGTACAGCGATCACGTTAATCGCTATATCGATAACCAGACAGCCGGTAATCCACTTGAAACTTCCGTTTCAAATTTATGTTGCACGATTATTGAAAAATTATGAAAAACTATTATGGTCATCATTTTTCAGATAATGTTACATTGTTTTGCATTCGCAACGCGAGAGTGTGTTACGAAAGTTTTATCTCGTCCTCCTCCGTTAAAAGAGTAGAAAAAGTAAAGTTCTGAGCCAACAACGCTAGAAAGACAAAAAGAACATAATTAACTGCGAGGAAGAGTTAAATCGCGACAATTCCTCGAGCCGGTGCATCCGTCCCGAATTTTCTATGCCTATCCAGGGAAAACACAGTCCATACATACAATTCTCCGGGATCGATTTAATTCCCCGGCTATTATTTTCGTCGGGCCATTCTACTTCGCTCGAAAATCTACGACTCGCTGTTCCTCCATTTCACTCCATTTCCGACGTGATTAATTCAATTTATACGAATGGAATGTCCGCGGATGAAGTAAACAAAGCTTCCTACATTACGCGGAACAAACTAACAAACCCTTCAATTTCCACTAAAACGGTCATCAATTTAGTCAGCACAGGGCCACGTTGCCTTGTGGGAGAGATTTTTCACTGCTGTTGGAAAATCAAGAAATAGCCTGGACGGTATGTGTGCGTTCAACACACGATTCATGGATGTCGTACGATATATTTATCCTCGACAATGCCGATGGTCCTGAATAGGCTGCGGATTTTATGAATTTTGGGGAGAAAGTATGTGGAATTTAAAACAAGAAAAAAATTAAAAGGATTATTATTATGCTCCGTAATTGTGTATTTTTGAACCTGAAATAAAACCGTGTTGCGAATAGGCTCCAAATAAGTATAAACTTTCCCCTTCTTTTAAGGAATCTTCTAAGGAAATTATAAAATAAACCGTTGTGCAAAGGACTTGTTACAATTATTGGAAGAATAAATCAATTTTTAGTTAGTATCTGTTCCCTGCAACTGTTGCAGACAATTTTTATTTTGCACAAAGACATGCAGTCTAGTCCTGATATACATTTCTATTTATAAACATAGCAAACTATATTCTAATTTGAACTTTCTGAGTAAAGAGGACGTGATTATATAATAATCTGCAATTTTAATACGTAGCTTCCAATTCTTCTTCAAACGTACTTTAGCAATCGTCTAACAAACCTTGTAAGCAGATTACAATCAATATGGCTGAACCATCATTTACACTTAATTTAATTCCCATTTCCATTACTTTCTTCTGACGCGATTCATTCGATTCGCGTTTCTTTTTTATCGCGCCTTTACACAAATGCACCTGAGCCAACATCAGCTGAATTCCGTCTTCCAATTTGTATAATTCAAGCTGCGGACTTCTCTTGGTTCATCTCTCTAAGTGCACAAAAAGCGCGGGCCGAATGGTTCGAATGACATAACCATTTTTGAAAAAGGTAGCTTCGCAAATATAAATATTTCCTGTATCTTTCCCTCGTCTCGTGGCCGTGAAGAGACATCGCACATATGTATGTAAATGTCAAAAGTATCGTTTTCATTGGCGATCTTTTTAAAAACTCAGAGGCCACTGTAGATAATGTCATTGTTAAACCGAAAATTCTTTGACGAATTCCAGGACATTTCGAGGGAGTTAGAACAGTAAGAATTCGGTTCATGGATCTGCAAGAGCCAATCCGCGGACCGAAGAGTCGCGTTGGACAATAACGGCGGCCGGCAGAAATGTGTAAAATCCATCGCCTAGCGATCAGCTTGGGGATCGGAATGCATCTGACAACGCATCAGATGCAAGCGATGCGCGCAGGCGGTGGCGTTCGGTTGCGTCAACTTCAATGCCGTTCGCCGTATTTCATAAACACAGAAACGGTGTCCGAGGGGCCCAGGTCAGGGTTGGGTTTCGGCGAAACCATTGAACGGATATTTTCGGTCGGCCGCGGCCCACGTGTTTCTTAGGAAATCGCGTCCGAACGGTGACGTAATCGACGTAATCGTCGTTTGTGGATGTCAGCCACGACGAGTTTGTCGGACGATGATGGGTACGTACGGGTAGGCTGCAGCTCTGCGGCTGTGGCTTCATGCCAATTCCTTGCTATACGAAAATAGGTGGAGGTCGCAGACCAGAGACGGTTTCCCGCTTCGCCGGCGGACCTATAGCTGTGTCATGAAACCGCACAAATGACCGATCGATGAGCGCGCGCGCGCTCCTCGCTAATTTCCACGTTCCTCTCGCGGGATTTATACATTATTTTTCCGGCGGGCCGGGTCCACAAACCCCTCTCCCCTGGCCGCATAGTTTCTCAGATTTTCGACCGACGCATGTCAGTCGCCTGGAACCGGCCACTATTAATATCCATGCGAAAAACCGCGCCGGATTTCAATTACCCGGCCAGGTGACGTTCGGCTCGCTTAATTATGACTGATGGCGGTAAAGAGATGGAAACATCTGAAACTCGAAAAGATCGATATTCATTAAACCCGCGCTGCCGCATACCGGCGCGAACAGTTACCCCGACACTTTTCCTTTTTCCGAAAGTTGCGTCTGATGCGGCGGAATTGTTCAGTCCCCCTCGACGCGTTTACCCAACGGAAGTGTATTTACTGGCCGTTCCGCCATAGTTTTGAGGACTGTAGAAGACTACAATTATTGGGTCGGAATGAAAGTTCGTAGGGTTTTTAAATTATAATTCAAAGATCAAATCAAGATATTTCTGTTCTAATGGTTCTTGAGGTAATCCGTCGTGTTATTGAATAAACCTGTGGACAGATATTTTAATTTTAATTTGAACACGCTACGAACTTTCGTTCCAACCCGATATAAATCTAATTAAGATAGGGCAGACTAAGGGCAAGTTGGTACATTTTTCAGGTTTTCATTTTTCGTCACTTTCCTTAAACGAATTTCGTTAAAGAAAATATGCGAAAATCATAACGATAATAACATTACTTTCTTTGTTGCTATTGTATTATTACCTCGTGAAGAGTGTGTACTTCATTTAATAAAATATCGTCGCTGTGATGACTGTTATCGGAACAAATGACGACGGCAAACGTGTTAATGATTATATCACGTTGGGAAGCAGCTTGATAAATTTCCTCTGAATATTAATCGACGCGGCACAGTGTATTTAATTCAATGCTACACCGATGTTTTTGTCGTTTTACTTTCGCGTTATTCCATCGGAAAATATTTATCGAACCTTTATCAATGGAAATGATATGTAAAATAAAGCGCTCGTGATTTTGCGAAGACAATTATAGGTGCTACGCGACCGAGGCAGCGGCACAGTTTAAAAACAGATAATAATTTATTGCGCGTCGGAGTTAAGCGCGACAGAAATTATGCGACGACCTAACATTTTGCGTTAATTGAGAGTTATGTCGGATCCAATATTCAACGAATCGATCTCCCTCGGCTCGCTACGCGAGATCCATTTTAATCCAAGGTCCACGGAGAGTAGCCCGTGCCTCAGACTTTAGCATACACTATTCGCTTGCGGATTCCCATTTTTCAGAATATCAAACGACAAATCGAAACCATATGCGCATGCCATCTGGTTTTCCCGGCAGTGGCAGTTGCATTGACATCTTTGTAGCGATTTCATTTGTAAGATGTAATATGTATGCACGGGGAATCTGGAGCACAATTACTCGCAGCTTGTCTGCACCACAAGTACAGATTGCGGATTTTATGCATTTATGATAATAGCCAGTGAGCGCAGCCTGAGAGAATTTAAGAATATCGATGTATTTAATCGTAAATAATCGATGAAATAGCGAAAACTTCGGCTCTGATGTATTATATGAAATATAATATTATATATAACAGTGTGAATTTCCACAATGTATTTTTACTCTACGAATTTTCTAATTTCATTCTTAGATTCTTAAATTGCTTCATTTGTGTCATGAATGCATAAAATCCGCAGTCTCATTATTACTCTACTAATTATATTGGATCGAAATTAGCATTCAATTACCGAAAACAATATGTTAATGCACGCAGTTTATAATTTTCCATAAATAAAATCAAGTATGTAAAACGCATAAAAATTAATTTGTGGTCATTGGAGACCATTTTTCATATACTCTGTGAGTTTGAATATCAAATGTAGCAACGATAAATTTCTTCAAATATCCTCTATAATTTTCACCTTGATAATCTCCTGATAATCGCCTCCTCTGGTATTTCCTCCACGATCCACAATTAGACTGTGAATTTTCCGGACTTGTATCCGCACAGAATTCCTCAAAATTCAATCTTCTCAGGAAACTGATTAACGAACTCTTTATATTATTTAGCTTCCTCTGAACTAATACGCACGGATCAATAATGGCAGATTTGCAGACTATGAACAACGATATGAATTTTCAAAGTATTTTAATTAGCCTCGGAGCGTAATTAATTAACAGGGAAGATCCTTTAAGGCTGTACAACCCAACGTATCGACAACGTGTCGACAACCTTACGTGGAATAAGAAACTCCGAACCATGTTCTACAAAATTGCTATCCCTGGCAGAAAATATTGTTCAAAGCCGTGAATGTAATTTGCTACTGGCTATCCAAACGCAAAATTAGTAGCACACACAAATCGGTAAAATTGCCTAAAAATTCGCTGTCAAATCATAAGGTTTCGCACGTTCGAATTCCCAAAGTATCTCAATCAGCTCGCAACTAATTAACGGACTGTAAAAAAACAGAAATATGAATCGTGTGCATTGATCGCATGATACAAGAAGTAAACAGACCTTCTCTGTAAACAATTTTAATCTGTTGAAAATAATCGATCCTCCCAAATTCTTTCAGATTTATTTTTCCCAGTTTTACCGGAAACGCGTAAAATCCGCGGGCAACTAATTAACGGCGATTTTAAAAAATTCCCCGCATTACTCTGCCTGTAAATTATCAACTGACGCTGCTTAGGGATTCGCAGTCTATTAAACAGCGTTTCGAATTTTCTCATTTCCGAAGTATCTTAATTAGCTTCGTTGCGTAATTAATCAAGAGCGAGGATGCTTTAAGGCTGTACACGGCCGAACGTATCGACAGCGTCACGTGGAATAAGAAATTCCGAACATCGACCGGCGCGGCGGGGGAACACCCGTGCATTATTAAAGTTCTAGAGGAATGTCGGGGCTGGCCCGATCGCCTAAGACTGTCTCTAACAACAATCTCCCCAGGGATGTTCCGTATTTTCCTCGGCTTACTTACCTCTGCTTTTGCGTCCCGTGTAATATCACAGCGGCGCTCGGCCAGAATGCTGATAGGTATCGAGATTCAAACTCGCGAAGATTAGTTCCCCGGAATTGGAAATTCTGCATAGTCCGCGACGAGCTGTACCGCACCGCGAAAACATAAAACCTTGGACCGTCCGACGAGTCCGCGCGCCCGAACGGCCATCGCGAAGGATCTCGACCGAAGCCTTTCGTTAACTTTTCGATTTTCATCTGGGCAACTTTCGACCGACTGACTTCGATTTATTTTCATTTTATCGGGAACACCGGCACTTATAACTTATAACATACTGTGTTATATTCTACTATATTCTAGTATATTATAGTATGTAATAGTATATTATGGTATATTATACTGTATTTTGGTATATTAATGTATTTCCATGGATATTATGGTATATTCTTGTATATTATGTTATACTGTGTTATACTCTAGTATATTCTACTATATTATGGTATATTATAGTGTATTTTGGTATATTATGGTATTTCCAGGTATATTATTGTATATTCAGGTATAGTATGTTATACTGTGTTATACTCTAGTATATTCTAGTATATTATAGGATATTCTAGTATATTATGGTATGTTATAGTCTATTTTGGGATACTATGGTATTTACTGATATATTATGGTATATTCTGGTATATTATGTTACAATGTGTTATATTCTAGTATAAAGTGGTATATTCTTCTCTAAAGTGGTATATTATCGTGCATTTTGGTATATTATGGTATTTCCAGCTATTTTATTGTATATTCAGGTATTGTATGTTATAGTATGTTATATTCTACCATATTCTAGTATATTATAGTCTATTATAGTATATTATGGTATATTATAGTGTGTTTTGGTATATTATGGTATTTCCAGGTATATTATGGTATGTTATTCTATACTGTGTTATATTCTAGCATATTCCAGCATATTATGGTATATTATAGTGTATTTTGGTAAATTATGGTATTTCCAAATATAATATTGTATATTCAGGTACAGTATGTTATAAGACTGCGGCAGAATATTTCGATTTAATTTTCTCGCAAGCTCGAAACGAAAATAAAAATCTAAGTCTGTGAAATAAGCTGTTGAAAGTAGGAGCGAGCAAGCGAAGTAAAGTCAACAAAATCGAGCGACATCTCGATTGAATATCCCTGGATGTCAAGCGCATTCGGCATGCATCCTTTATACCAGAACGTTCATTGTCATCTCGCCCAATAGATATTCATGAGAAATCAGACGTGATGTCTGTTGTCAGGACCAATCGATATCTATCACGTATCTTATGGGGTTTACTCTTCTATGGGGCCGCGGGTAATAATTGCCGCACTCTATTAGGAATTCTAGTTCGCGGGAAAATTGAAGGCAAATATTTTTCTACCATGGTTTTCGAGAAATTCAGCACGCGATATCCTTGAATTTTTTATCGTAAACTACACCGGCCATGGGATCCGGTGCAATTTTTGTCCAGAACCAAACGGTACGAACTCGGGAGCACGATAACCATTAATGGAAAAGCAAAACGCAATTTTGTTTTGTTTTCTTTTTTTTTTTTTTGTTTACCCGTGTAGTCGACACACGGGCTCGCCTCAATTAAGAAGATAAACGCTACTGTTTGCCGTGAATAGAGCACCATTTTCATGTTTTTAATATTGACGAGCTGGGCTTAGATTAGTTCTTTATAAATAAACTTTGTGAAAAAATATTCTATGCTTGATCACCTATTAATTTTCTTATTGTTACGTTCAATTATTTACGACTTCTTTAGACACAAAATTAAATCTTAAAATTTCTTAAATTTTAGAAATTTGTGATAATCTACAAGAAATTTGTAAAAGATTACATTTTATCGTGAAAAGCGTAAAGAGAATCGCTTAGTGAAGTTATACGAAGAAAAGTTTGTTAAAATTCTTGTTTTGTCCATACATGTAGATCAATATGTATCTGTAAAGGAGGGTTGAAAGTTTGATTAGGTTTGTGTCTCGATATTTCCGAATTTATTTAGACTATGCTTCGAGATCGTAAGCGAAACTGTAGGAATGCATTTTTCGTAGATCGACAAATTCGACGCACGTCAGCTCCATTCGAAAAGTTCAATTTTATACCATTGGTGGGCGATTCATTAATTCATGGCAATCAAAACCTTTGAAGAAACGGGAGAAACAATAATTGTTATTCCAATAACAATTAGCGGAGGCAAACGCCGATAACGATGGAAAGTCTCAGATCTTCCGGCGAATGGAGCTTGTAATCACGAGATGCAAAACCATCGATCCAAGCCGATTCATCACTGAATAGGAAATCAAGGCAATTCGAAGTTCTTAAATAAATATAACTTCTCTCTCTCTCTCTCTCTCTCTCTCTCTCTCTCTCTCTCTCGCATAAGAGTAACAAAACCTCGATGAGTTCACCGCAAATGATTACCCTCGATTGTTCCTAACATCAATAAAATTTCATTCAAACAATAAATATTTATTTTCGTTCGCGGAAACCACTTGGCGGCCATTTGTAATTTTTCCGCTCGCAGGATGTTTGGCTTCTGGCTGGAGTGGGCAAGGGTTACTATAAATTCCTTATTCGATTTATACCTGAACAATTTTAAAAATATAATCTCAGTCTAAGTGTCTGGAGAACTTTTTATACTGAAAAGAGATCGTATACAAATAGAGTTCATATTAAACAATGAAACAGAACTTCCGACTTTCAATATGTGCATGAACATTGTCTACCTACAGTTAATCTCTCTCGATCATTGAATAATATTTAAAAAATATTTCAATAATAATTAAAGTTGTTTCCCGTTAGACGAGTATGTACAAAATTCTATTTTTTGATTGTTTTTATGTTCCATATTATTGAGATTGTTTTGTTCCCCAACTGAATAAACCTGCAATTAAAAATCACTTGTAAGCTTTCGATAGTTGTACAAACAATATTGTGAATATACATTAATGGAACGCACGTTATTATTAAACTGAATATATATACAGTAGACTGCAGATTTGTGTATGTACAATAGAAATAATTAGATCAATCGCGGAACAGTAGCTCCTGCTATGTGCAACCGACGCAGGCGAATTTTATTTTGCAGGAAAATCCTCGGTAATTAGCATCGCGTGGATCACATTTGTGCAAACTCTCGAAATTTTTGAAATCGTAGCCGACCCTCGCTCGTTAGACAATGTAAAATCGAATTATGTCGACGTAGACAATTCAGGCTCGCGATATTGTCCTTCGAGGTCGGCTCGTTAAATTTCGCCGAGCGGTGTTTGAATAAAAACAGTGTTTTTTTCACCGGCAGTCACGTATCGGAGTTGATTCAGCCGAAATGCGCCGGGGATAGCGGGATTTTCGCGAGCGTTTAGCTTCCAAAAACCGTGAAGACCGTTCGGTATCATAGCTGTGTCGAAATCACCTTACACGCGAATCCCCGGGAAGTAAAGTATCACCGTAGTGTTCGTGTATACTGCGGGATTCCGGTATCATAGAGGGAATCGAAACGTTCCCCCCCGAGCTTCCGGTTCGATCCGTTAACGGAGTTCTCTCCAAATGTTTACCGTAAGAATGGTCCTACGGATCTAACGACGCCGAGTTTATGCCGCATGAGAATAGGACTTTAAACCGAACGACGTCTACGTTTTCATCGTTCCCGTATGCCTTCCAGGAAGAGGTAACTGGCCGATTCCCTTCCACGGGTCTACTTACTGTGCACTTAGCGTGCATTATTGCATCGGCGAGGATTATATTATGCGACATGCCGGACTGACTTCTAGATTCTTTATTCAATCGGGCTCCGATGATTCTTTCGCCCCCTTATAGTATTTTCACGACCACGCCGCGGGCATGAACGTATCAAATTTTACAACGTGGTTTATGTTATTTATGCTAACATCACTGGAAACCTCTGTTCTTTACTGTCGCGCATCAACGGCGACTCTGTACGATCACCCAACTCCATTTTACTCGTTTGGTGGAGAAATGATTTCGTCTCGAAAGCTGCTATTTTAACACTAAACCTACTGAACCTTAAAGGTAACTGATACATGTTGTCTTATGAAAACGACGAGATTGAATTTGTTTGGATTTTGAACGGTTCTCGTTATACTAACCATATTTATTTCATCATTTCCCATTTATAATTTCAGTAATTGTAAAATAAAAAATCTGGAACCGGTCATTTTGACTGGTGCTGGTAGGAGTAGGGTTAAGGAGCTGCACGATCTTAGTCAGTTCGCCTATCCCCTCCACTGTGGGCCACCGGTCACAAGAAAATAGTAGCCCTACACGATCAATGTCACAGCGCGGAGGATCGAACTTACATCAAGACTTTACTGTACTTAGGGTTGCCGACTTTGTGGCAACACCTAAGCTCAATTTAATTTAGAGATAAAATAGCACATTCTATAAGTAGTTATTTATCGATGTGCTTTGTATTTATTTTTCGAGCTTCGCCGCCAACTTTGCAGCAGGCAAAAGGTTGCTCCTCGTGTTTGTGAATACGTAAACTCAGCGTCTCTTAACTTTATATAATTTATTAAAGCAACTAATTTATAGTTCACCAGAATCTTTGTCGGCATCCGCGATGCACAGAGAACAAAATTTCCAAGATATTCATGAGAAAACAGGCCGATTCGTTTTGATTGTACAGACGCATTTGGCTTGCATTGGCCTGGCTTCCTATCGGGGCGATGTCTGAAGGATAATTCGGGCTATCCGTCTAGTCGAAGGCCGGCAACCGTCTGTCAGCCAGCTCGTCAAAACATTCGATGGGTTTTGGCATTCGAGTGTTCACACTGTTCGTCATCGGAGTGTTGAACTGCCGTCAGCTCATCCACACCGTTCTCAGGGAGAATATTTTGACATTCTCCGGCGGCTAGTGACGGACACCCCGTATTCAGGAAACGAGGTAGTCGTCATCGCCATTAAACATATTGCCCTGCTGACAATCTCGGACAACAACCCCAAACTACACTTTTTCGATTAAAAACGAACTCCATTCCGCCATTGCCGTTAGGGTAAGTGACCCAATTACTGCGGGGCTACTAATTACTATGCCTACATTGATTACACTTATTTTTAAAACATAATGAATATTAAATTCTTCTACTTTAAAATCAGTTAACATTATATATCTCTTTTTAAATATTCATTATGCTTTAACAGTAGAACTACCGAACCAGTCAAAATGACTGATGGATAATTTCTTCTTTCACGATTACTGAAACTATGGAAACGTTTTCACGAGAAATTTTTTAATATATATCTTCTTTGGAGTACATGTTACGTATGAAACCTGAGCAAATTCAATCTTGCTGTTATTATAAAGGTATAAGTCTAAGGTCGCGTTTAGGGCTCGGTAGTTCCAGTGTTAAAAATAAGTATGATTAATGTGGGCACTGTAACTGGGCCCGTTACATCAATTTAACCGTATAAAGAAAACAAAATAATTCTATTGAGTTCCCGATTCTTTCAACGCAGAGAAAAGGTATTTGCAAGCGGTGTGATCATATTATATTAATTTTTATCGTAACTGAAACCACCGGAGATTTAAAGACTGATGGTTCCGCTTTATACCATAAGAATCCAATTACTTTAGTTGGAAGAGTGAAATTTTTCCTCGCCCCGCTAGATTCGAAAGTTTCACGAATTCTGGACAATGCCTGGTCGTAAACGCGAGCCGAAGTGAAGCGAAACGTATTAGTTGCAATCAGTCGTTATTGCGGAAATTAGAAAGTTCGATCCGTTTCAGGGAAGGCAAAGTTATATTCGAAGTTATAACGCGGCACCGCCCGGCTACAAAGATGACGAAACTTATCTGAAAAAGACAGCTCGTATTCCTGCGTCAATTTTAACTTCTTTATTGAAAGTAACGTCACTCTTAAAGTAACTGGAGTTTCGTCCCACTGGGTTAGTTTAAGAAGATTCGTCGGAGGAGTTTCGCCCGCAACAAGCAGTAATACGTTAACTTTGGAATTTAAATCCTGTACTTACTCCTTACTTCGTCGGCTTCTTACGAACGGAACTCAACTTGTCGACCAGTTATTAAGCAGCGGCGATTAGTTTCGACCCGAAGTAACGTCGTGTATAAGTAACACTTTCTGCTTTTGGAACAAAATTCGGTAGAATTCGCGCTTCCGTATCGTTGACGCGTTGAATGCCACGTCAGCCATGACGCTGTTCTTTGATCGGGTCTGATAAATTAATTTTCACCGCGACCCATTTCGGTAAATTAAATCGAATTCTAATTTGATGGAGTAACATGACAAACTGTATGTCCTCGGAGTCTGGGGTATAAGTGACGCTATTCTTCAACCGAGTCTGGTAAACTAAATTTTACTGCGACGCATTCCAGTAAATTAAATTGAAATTAATTCATAATTCTCATTCATTATTCTTCCATTTCGGTTTCATCTATTGAACTATTTCGAACCTGCGGAAGATTTTCGGGATTCTGATCTGGCGGTTAACGTATTAACACATTAGGTTTCATACGGAACAATGTGTTTTGTACGGGGCTTCATTTCAAAGATAATCGGGCACGAGAATTTGTCTGGCTATTAAAACAGATATCAGGTCACCTGCTTCTATCGGTATAAATACGAAATTATTTTGATCCGAAATAGAGAGACCCATTTTCATACTGACAGAGAGAACACTTATTTTGTACTAATAATCATGTAAATTTTATTTGGTGAAATCAGCACTTTCGTTTATGTTCTCTTACACCAAAGGGAGTTTGGACACATTTATTGAATAACTTGTTACTATAATTATAAGTATGTGCTTCGTGAAATCGGTTTATTATCGCTTTAACTTTCCAAACATCCAATTTTGAACGTCAAAATTCTAGTTCAAATTGTCGTTATTTATGTCCAGTTGGTCACAGCAGAACATTGAATTCAAATCATCACAGTTTCCATTTTTAATCTTCGAAGAACTGCAATAGAAATAGCTAGCTAACCGAGTCACGAACTAATATAACTCCCTATATCACCGACTGAAATAATCGATGATCTCTCGAGGAACCTTCCATTCCATGCTTCAAGCGATCCGTTTCAAGATCAACGATCGATCCCAGAGGGGTTACACACCTTTCAATCGTTACTATTTGTTAATATTTTAAAAGTTTTACAGTGAACTAAACAAGAAAATCGTCTTCGAAGCAGATTTTGAGAAAGTCAACTGTTTTAAATTTACAAATTTTGTTTAAATGCTCACTAATACTATGACCTATGAATAGAAAATCTTCGTCAATGACTAGACACTAGTCTTAAATATACGAGTGCAAAATTTTATTCGAACTGGTCCAGCAATCTTTCGGATATTCATAGCAAAAATTTAGAAATCTTCGATTCGATAAGAACTGTGGATTTTCGTGTGAAATAACGATGATGCGCGTTAATCTGATTATAACCTCGGTAATGTATAATATATCGATAGCCTGAAATTCTCTTAATCTTTTCGCTGTATTAAATTGCACCTGCTAATTTTCCTCGTAAATGCACAAAACCCGGACCTCTAGTTACTGCTACGCGATACGACCGTTTTTTGAAGCCATAAATCCGGCAGTTTTACGAATGCGCAAATAAAACTCCGGGTGTACCAGAAAGTTCGTACTGACGAAATACAGTACTTTCAAAAAGTCCTATCCATTGAACACGAAGCACAGATTCCTAAAGTTAAATATCCGCGGCGATCTCGGCACAGTTTGTGCCCGTCTGTGCAGTTATAGAAACGTAAACCAGGATCCTCGCGAAAATTCGAGACACCTGAAACAGCGGCATTATGAATATTCCCGAAAGTTCAGAAATAAACTCGTCCGTGAATCTCGCTGACGAATCGGTGAATGGGCGACGCAGGATCAAGGCGACAATATTTTGTAGGCGCCCAAAGGAGAAGAAGAAGAAGAAGATGATGATGAAGAAGAAGAAGATGAAGAAGAAGAAGGAGAATGAGCTCAACGGCGACTCGACGATTGAGCGTTGGGCCTCGGAGAATAGGTTAGCGACACGCTGGGATCGTAATCAGTCGAATAGCACGGCTCGCGTATCTCATAATCAAACCGGCACCGGCAATTTAGGCGATCGACCGTATGATTGCGCGAGCTCCAAACACGATCAACTGTCATACGCGATGGGAACGAGTAAACAGAGAAACGTTCGAGTTAATCACAATGGCGAAACGCTGTTTCACGGCGTGATTACTCTGTAAAATATGGCAACGGAAAGAACAGGATCGGCGAATTGAATCGCGTGCATCGCATCGGCCGGCTCCGACAGCGAAATGACATTGCGCGGACCGTCATTCGTGATCTGCAGCGATTCCTTCAGCTCCTGGGGCTGAAATGATCAATTTTTGGGCGTTTAGCAAATTTCTGCGAGTAGGACACGACTTTGGTTGAAAAAGTATTGGTGTAGAAATAAGTATCTGATTTTTATTATTTACAAGGGTTTGATTACTAAAGTGTATATTAGACTGCGGATTTTTCTGCACTTATGGCATTTACAAAATTTTGAAGTACGAAAAAGGGGTTTATTTTGTGCATTTATGGTAGAAATTGATAGGCACGATTTAAAGCAGAGGACAGATCGAAAGAGTTTCAATATTTCGTTGTATAGTTCTATCTTATCAAAGTGTTTGAAGCGAGAAAGGAATTGTCTGTTTGGCTCCTGTTCATTGTAATCGATGCAAACAATTTTTAATTTGAACGGAAATATCGCAAAGAAATGGTAACTGGATGGAGTTTGCTTTTAACAGTCTGCGGACATTCCTGAATAAACTATTTTTGTTTCTGGTATCATAGCGTTGTCGAGTGATATTGAGGGCGAAGTTTCTTTCCTTACAGCGAAGGTGATATCTTTACTCTGTTTCACCTTTGGTAAGAACAATGGATGCCCATTCTTTTCTGCTTGCGAGTTACTGTCTTACGTGCTAAAGGTGTCGGAACTGGTTCCAGGGAAAAAGGGGCAACTTTTCTTACTCGCGTAACTAGATTGCGGATCTTATGCAAATTGAAATTTTTGCAGTCAGAAGTTGCGAAACTAAGGGAAATAGAATTTTCTTTTTCTGTGTTAACAGTTTCGACGCGTTAAAAATAACGTATACAAGAATGAAATTCTGTGAAAAGTTTCGACCCTGTTCTGTGTGAAAGATTGTCGGATAATATTTTATATGAAAAAGCCGCATTGAAACTGAAGTAGCTAGGAAAATCATAAAACTGATAAATAAATTATATACAGGGTATCTCAGCTAAAAGGGACTACCTAAATATCTCCTTTATTTCATTCTACAATTTCATCACATTTTTGGTACTTAAGGCCACCTGAAGATTAAACATATTCAAATGTATTTTTAAGCCGCTACAAGATGGAATAAAAAATTTATGAAAAAATAACTTAATAAATACTTTTTGTGCTATTAGAAATGAAGAAGATATTTATGTGGTCTCCTTTATCTGAGACACCCTGTATATAAATATATAGTAAACTCGTAAAATAATAATAATTCTGAAAATTGGCTGATTTCTGTGGATTCTTCGAGTGCTTTTCTTATTTTGCGAATAAGACATGAAATAGAGTGCTAAATCCGGTCGGCGCTTTCCCCTGTTATTCCAGTTCATTAGTATAATAAGCAAAACTACTTCCCTGGTATCATTGCTCTCTAAACTATTACCAACCATAATAGGGTGAAACCATCCGTGCTGAAGTCAAAATTCTCACCCCTGTACACACTGAAGCGGTATTTGCCAGGGCTAAGGTTATCCAGAGATCATTCTTAAGTAGTTAAGCTCTTCCGGTTATGTTCTTGTTGTCAATTCGCGAAGTTAGTTTTAGTCGTAACTCCACGTTTAGCTGGCAACTAATTTCCAAATGGTAATAAGGTCCTATTTCGGTTCGAGCTTTAAAATCAGACGAAATTCATCATAGTGCAAATATTCACAATTTCTCGAGAATTGGAAATTTAGATTTTCCGTAGACGTTTTCCGCGTGGAAAACATTTACGTGTTATACTTTCCCAACACTATCAAAATTTAGTGCCCTTAGAACAAATTTGTAATGTTTATTAAAGGTACAAGAGACAAAGAGCATTGTGTTCAGAGGTATCTTTCTCGAGCCTTTGAAGTTGAATCGCGCTGAAACACTGGATATTATGGCTTCGGCAGAAATAAACATTGTTTGCTGCCACGGGTTTAATCCATTCATCCGTTTCAGTGGATTCATTAACGAGCACTTGGCCCCCAGCGCTACTGATTCAGAAGAGCGTTGCGTACAATTCAGTGTATTCAGTGTAATTCAACGTCGGCTTCTTTCGCCTTTCGCGAATCCAGCTTTTAATCTCGTTCGCGAGCGCGCCAACCGGTAAGAAAATTGTTTTCTTCAAACGAAATGAAGGATCCCGCTGCCTTCTAATTATCGTCGGCCAGCCGGGAGTATGCTCACGAGCTCTAAGGGGAAAGTCAATCCACACGCCGCGCCGCGCCGTTTAAAAGCGCACCCGGAAAATTATTACCCTCCGGAGAAACTTGAGAATAAGTGAAAGGACTTCAAGCAGTGGAACAAGTGTCGTATTGAAAGGAAATCGGGCATAATAGAGTGGCGTGAACGCTGTTCGCCGCGACGTTACGGCATAATAATCTCGTTAAATTGCCGCAGCAACATTCACTCCGGATCATTTTTCTCAATCGTTTATTTACCTCTCCGCGGGAAACTGGTTTGGATAAGTTGGATTCGTTCGACGTCAAATTAGCCGGGTTATACATTTTCAACGTGAAAAAACTAAACTTTGTACTTTCGTACAGCCATCGTGTTCCTCCAACGCGAAAATGCTACAAGTTTTATTTCCCTACTCGTGGTTAATTTATATTCCTCAATTTGACGTAGCTAACATTTGTATTTCTGTGCAACCATCACGATTACTCAATACGTTTTCAACGTCCTTTTTCTGTGTATTTTTGTACAGATACATATTGTATATAGTTACAAAAATATATTCTAATTCTAACGACTGACTCATTGTAAATGTCCACAAAAGGGACTGAAAGGTATCCTCCACAGTCAGGAATTATACCATTCATTGAACAAAATTTTGTGCTTTAATAATAAATAAAAAGTGACACCGAACATAACCAAACGTATTTACTTAACGATCCAGTATTTTATAAAAGCTGATTACATAAATTTTTCTTGTGAAACAGTGAAATAGCCTGCTGATAAACAAGAGGATAATTACAGTGAAAAGTGTCCAACGATTTCCGAATAGAAATATCGTGTCGCATCAAAGGCGCTGATAATAAACTCCGAGTAAGTTTAAGTAGTTATTTGTGAAACGCTCGTCCGTTATATATGCAAAAAGAACTGAAAATTCTCAAAGAGAGGCTTTCGCAGGAGATGACAAGGGAGCGAGGAACTTTAAAAGATGAGCGCTGTTGGAATAATCCGTGACACGGTGCCACGTATCGTTTTCATGAGCAGGGCGTCCCGAAGTTTACGGCCGCGACATTTTCAAACTTTCGGGGCAAATAAATTTCAATCGTAGGAAAAAATGGACGCTCAAAGTTCAGCGGATGATATACATATTTATCTCGTCTCCCGAGGAAAGTAGAACGTGTTCGGAACCGTATACATATTTTATACTGTCTCATCAAAACCAGATTCGAACCTGTCCGCCGACATTTTTATTTCAAATACTTTCAGACAGGCACATTCTAACGCATCTAACAAATAAGAACGTATGTCCTGGCTTATTCAGAATCATTTATTCTTGAAACATTTGAGAAGCTGAAGGACATTTTCATACTTTTATAATAGTTCACAACATTAATTTTACATACTTAACAAAATGTTAATCCAAGGTCTAAGTTGCTCAAAATCATTTTGTTTTTCAAGATTTAAAGAGCCGAAGGATATTTCCATATCTTTATAATAATCGTAGATTATCGCAATGAATGATCAATTTTCTTTTAATATCGTTAACTCGCATTTATTTATTTCTTGTGAGCAAGATTAAAATTGTACAGAACAGCGTGTTTCAAATACCTTTAACCACAGAGTTGAACTAAATTATTTCATATATTTCTACGATAAATCTGCGGGTCATGCTATGGCTCGGTTAATTCGCTAAATACGTTTAGTAGGTCTACGCTAGTGAAATTACCTGACAGGAGGGTTAATTCTGTCTGACATACCAGGTGAAAAATCGGATCAAACGGTTTATTAATCGCCGGGTACGACAAGAGTCATTATCCCTAGTGACCACGTGGACCGGCCTCTCCTTCGGCCGGATAGTTTCATAAATCTGGCGGAGCGCGAGCACGAAAATTTATGCTCGGAACGTGGGGCTGGCGTGCGATCAGGTTGCGAGCCGTACCTAACCCACGAATGGGGAAGAGCGTACTCGCGTGCAGATTTGCATAAGTCAGCCGATACGAAACACCGGCAGATGACGGTTCCGTGACACGACTCGTCGTAACGCAGACGGCAACGATTCCCGGTTAGGTACGAACTTCTACGCGCATCGTGTAAACGCAAACAGGGTGGTGTTATTGCGCGCGGATTGAATTGCAGATGCTGGAGCGAGTGCGTACCGAATCGAAAACGCGACGAGGATCTCGTTGCCTCCTCTCACCCCCCGCCCCCACCCCCGAAAATGATTTTTAATCTTCGTAGTCGACGAACAAACTCTCGAAAATACTACTCGAAGTTTGAAGGAACGTTGAATTTTATCTCCTTCAACTCTGTGTAAAAATATTTGAAAACATATTCTGTCTTTGCTCGTTTCAGAGCATCCACTGGGCTACTTTCACATCCTCGAAGTTAGTTTTCCTTTTCAAGGTTTTTGGGTGATTTCTAAGAGCAAAATCTGCTGGAGTAAATTTTAAACTGGCCGCTGAAGAGTATAAAGTTTTTGTTTGCTGCAATAAAGACCGACGAGATTGAAAATTTCAGTAAACGATCGCGAGCACGAAACGTTTCTCTCGATTGATATTAGCATGCGTTTCGGTAAGCACGTTACTTTCGATTATTCATTTTTCCAGCGCAGCATGATTTCATCCGGATTACCATTCATAATGGATGCCTAGAATCAAGATTTGCATACAGTTTGGGTACGTTGCGACGCGAAAGCGATAGAAATTGTACTGAAATCGATTAAACCCCCGAGTTTCGGTGAAATGCACGGCCACCGAACTGAAACAAGTAACTGAAGTTTTGGCGTGTATAACTATATTACGTACTGTCACATTAACAACGTTAAACTGTAAAGGTCAGTTAATCATACAATTTGTATGCAGCGAGACTTCAAATTATATAGTACCCCCGAAGGTACTGCAAAATTAAATCAATGAATTATTCTTAGTATCTGGGTCGAACCGGTGGATCACGTTCGCGGACAGTTATTAATTAAATATGTTTACTTACTGTATCATTGCGTTGGCCATGAAATACGTCGTACGCGTGCGCTGGCGACACGTGCACGAACGAATAACATGCTATTTGAATATTTGTTGCATTAGGCGCAGTACACATTGATCTGGAATTTTTCTGATCGTACAGCAATATATTTCAATTAATAATTCCGTAATTGAATAGTCATTAAAAGTGGCGCAACGTTGCACAATATTCTTAAATATAATAATAACTACAATACCGAATTTTATATATTTTTCATGTTATGCAAAAAATAAAATGCAAGAAAGCAAAGACATCAAACGAACTAAAACATATTTATTTTTTGGAATATATTAAGAACCAAAATATATTTTTCTGGTAATGCCATTTCTTCTAATTGACACAGAAAATTTTTATTTTGTATAAAGATTCGCGGTTTAACGTTTGCACAGTCGCATGTTTCGTTTCTTCAAAAGTAAAATGAAAACTCGGTATACACGGCGAGCCACTACAAGTTACAGCTGCCGTTTATTAAAATTGCGGAAGTAAAAAGAGATTTCTTTTCGGAAAAAAATTGTGTTCGCTTTAAAAAGGCCATCTCATGGTCGTCACATGTAGGCGAGTCACTTATGACAGTCGCGATATTTATAATTTTATAGCTTACATTAAGCATTGAAGGAAGTCCGAATGTTTTGTCATTCGAAACTGGAACGTCTGACACAATATTCTCTATTATTTCACATCTTATGATATTCTCCTCTACCTTCTGTTCTATATTTTTTAAACTAATTCGGAAGACAGATGCTGGATACCGAATAAAATGTTGGACAACTTCTCTGATGAAAGTAGTCCGTAGAAATTACAACTGGGAACAGGTCAAATAAGAAGCAGAACGAAACTTTTGTTTATTCGGTGAAATTTTTGTGCTTGCCATGCGGATTTATGCATGCTAACTCGTTGCACAGGACACACACAGAACTTGTGTCAATTTAGCAGATTTTTCTCGTGCATATTGCATATTGCGCTAAATCTGCAGAACCAGTGTATTCTGCACGTTGCTGTTCTATTTGGGGAACGACGCAAACAATTTTTATGCACTCGTGTACGAAAATACGATTCCTCCATTTCCAATAAAGGAATCTGCAATCTTAACTGTTTACTGTAACAGACAATGTTTACGTATCATGTTCCGTTTAATTGAAAACATTGTAGAAGTATTATTCTAAATAAGGACCGCAATAAGAATCAACGGATGTTGCGTTTGTTTTGCACAAGCTGCGTTACAGCTGCGTTACAATTGTGTTACAATTATTTGATATGGTGTTAAGTCAAACAGAAAAATGTTGATCCAATTTTGTATTAAACATTTAATTAAAACACTTCGGCGATAGAAGGGAAAATTAGAGTGGGGGAACAAGCGTACACCAGCGTCCAGATATTACCCGCCAGAGTCGCCAGATCAAGTCTTGTTCCCCCACTCTAATCTCCCCCTTCTACCGCGCTATTCCCCACGCTTCCGCCACGGCCCGGTCACGTGACACGTTCGATCTCTGTCGTGCATACTCCGCTACTGGCAGAGAGAGGGGACAACTGTTTCCCCTCGATTCGTGGCGCCCTCCCCTCATCCGGCGACACTGTTCCCCGCTGGTTTTGCTACTCCCCGGTTAAATCGAATTCTTGCGACAAGCGAACAAAGGAGTTTATCGGCCGGGTTACACGGAATCCGGCCGGTCGCGAAGAAGCGTGAAAATTTCACAGTTGGAACCGGACGTTTCCCCGGAATAATCGGACGCCCGCCTGTGAAATTGATACGCGTAAACGCGTATCGATTCGCGCGAGAGGCCGATCCCACGCCCGTGGGAGGGGCTCGAAACGCGGGACAGAAATTATTTCGAAACTGTCAAACGTGAACGATGAGCTGAAAGCAGCAGCATGGAACGCGCCGGACTTGTTAAGGCCACGGTGTTACCAGCCGATAAATGTCGCCGAGATTCACCGATCAACGTCATGTAGAAATCATCGTAATTAAACGAACCGTCGGTGGTTGCGTTCGGTAAAATTAACTCTGTGTAGGACTAATTGAAACATCGGTGGTTCGTACAAATACTGGCCAAAAAAAAAGAACTGAAGCAAAATGTAATTACCCGTTGGATGTGTAAAGGCGGGTCTTCCCTCAAATCGTAAAGGCGGGTCTTTCGAATGAAATTAATCTGAGAAAAATAGGTCCCTTAACCGTTTAATATTGAAACTACAGAGTCAACTAGAATAGTCGTTTAAAATACTTGGAAAGAGTTTCTTATTTTCAGCCGTCTCTCCCTTTAATTGGATTATCGATTTCAGATTAAATTAATTAGCTGTCTGAGCCGTGAAAGCTCGGTAGATACGAAGCATACAAAATATGTTGTATATCACATCATGGAATATCGAATAAAAGTTACTTACAATCATTCATGTTCTCACGGCTGGCATTGTCAAATTGGTTTTAATTTAGTAGAAACAGAACTTACACAAAAATAGAATGATTGATAGTGACAGTAGCTGCGCTGCCATTAAAAATGTTCAGTAGTATTTGCGTGACCACCGACAGTTGCAAAGCAGAGAATAATCAATATTTTTTTTAATGTTCATGCAAAAATAATCCGGATAGGATCGATCATTTTGTCTACTCATATTAATTCCCTAACAACTACGAAACTATAATAATATTTATTCTATTTAATTTGACAGGATATTTTTGTAACGAAAACACGATAGACTCGATGAAACCCTCTTGTCAATACAATAGTTCTACAGTTAATTGCTCCACGAGCTCTCGGGGTTAATAATTCATTGTTCAAGCAACAGAACTTAATTTTCAATTATGTAGCATGAAACCGAACTGTACGTGCAGTATCCAGAAGCGAACGTTCCGAACTAGTTCCGAAAATTGTTTGTGTATCATTGGTTCTCCGAATTGTTGAAATAATAACTTACCGACAAGCCTGACGTTCGAAAACCTCAACAACAACTACGAACATTGACTCTCGATTCGATCTCGAATTCTGATAGTTACAGCATTAACAGTCAATCGATTTTCGCGTCGAATAGATGCGCGAGACCTTTCCGAAACAACTGTGTTCAACGAGAACTCTATTAACTCTACGGAGCACTAAAAGTGACTAATTTACATTACAAGAAAAACAAGAATGTATCTATCCAATGTTTCAGTCATTCTTTCTATAATATATACACACACACAAATTGCTAGGAGGTAAATTTATAACGCTAAATCTACTACGGTTAAATGAACGGTATTTTGTATGACCATTATCGAAATTATGGAAATGGATTCATGGAAAATGATGGGGTCTTGTTTGAGCATCTGTTGCAATACAAATTTTGTTATTTTCATAAGGGACCTTTAGCAATTACCTCTCGTGCTTGGTACGTTTAGCGTTAATTTGCATAACCGAAAGTTGGTAAAATAAATAACAGTGGGCCGTGTATTGACACGGATGGATTCGAAGTGCGTGGCGAGACGAGTTTACAAAAATTTTCCCGAACAAATATCCGGCAGTTTCTTTCGCTTGTATTTTTGTGAAAGTTTCTTTGTTTGCGTGGGCGCTTGCCTCAAACAGCCGGCAGTTCTCTCGGTTACTGTAACAGCCTCCAATTTTCATACGACGGCCTCTCTCTCTCTATCTATCTTTTTCTGCTTAAAGAAAGTCAGCGAAATTTCCCGGAGATCTTCCGACGCGAAAAACCCGGGAACTTCATAGGTTTCCGCGTGGCTTCGCGCCCGTCGAATTTAATCCCCTTATAGCAGTTTTTACCGAACGCACACGCTTTCGGGGAAAGCCTTTGGTGTATCCTCACGGTTGCGACTAAGCGGCTCCGCCAAGTTGTCTAACTTTCCGGCGTATAAACCGCGTTAATTTGATCTACAACGCCGAGAAACCAGGTCCTGGATTAACTTGCTTGTCCGACATGTGGGTCACGGTTTGCGGATGCATCCCCCCGTTACACTGTTGCCCCCTTAATCTGCCATTAGACTTATTAATCGGCCGCGGCAATGTTTCATCGATTACGGACTTATGTGTATCGAGCTGTTCAGACGGCTATGTACCTGCTTGGCCAATTTCAATAACCCGCGTACACCAATGAAACACTGATCTCGCCCACGTAACAATATATTCGTACAATCCGCGATCTAGTGCCAATTCTTTGCCAATTAAAACAATAGGGGACATTTGGGATGGTTGACCAATTTTTATCACTGATTTTCTGTATAAACAACGTAGAAACGTATATGATTTCGAAGCACAATCAAAATTGTCTGCGTCGATCGCAAGAAGCAGGAATCATGTAATTATGTAACTAACTTTTGTCGTTAATGCAACATCGTTAATATTTTATTTACTCATTTTTGTCGCGGATACAATTGGATACACTTTGTCAAACGTATCAATGAAGAAGAAAGAATATATTATTATGCATTTTTATTTCAATATTATTTTGCAAAGATTGCATGAACCTCGTGTATCAAGATGGTCAATAATTCATATAAACATCGCAGTAACGAAATATAATCTTTACTTATTAATAGACTGCGGATTTCGTGCATTAATGACAAAAATGAGTAAAGCAGTGAAAACACTTGAGGAATATAAAAACTACCGTATTATTGCTAATTCGTTAAAATGATTAAGAACAGAAATAAGTCTCTATACAGCTCCCGTACCTTGCGATTAACGTAGACAATTCGTATTTTGCAAAAAAAAAAACAACAGTCTGCTTATTAAGCACGAAGCACAGTGTGACGTTTGCAAACGAAATATGCTCTTCGATAATAAAATGTTAATGTTTTTGCCAGCCTAAACAGTGATTTCGAGGTGGGTCCAAGACTTCGCATGCATTAGGCTCTTACTCAGAGAGTAATAGCTTTCGATGAACTTCCGACCATCTTGGAAATCATAAATTGATACAAGGCGTCAAGCAGCAACACACTCCATCATCCTGCAAAGTCACTTCGTCGATAAGTGACATCCGTGACTAAGTAGTTTGAAACTGGAAAGGCTTCTCTAAAAGGTGTCGGGAAGTTCTGATGTACGTCTCCGACGATAACAAACTGCGGAATCTTCATTTTTGACAAGTTCGCATAATCGCGAACGGGGGACGTCGACGGGTTTACGTCGGGACACGAAATTCCTTGTTTCTGGGGAAACGGAAAAATCGTTTTCTCGGTCAACCGCGGCTGTGGTTTACATTTTCTTGTAACATGCAAATTTCCCCGCTCACAGAAGTTTCACGAAGTGGAACAAATTTAACGTGATATTTGAACAGCAATCAATTACCTTGAGTAAACTTGAAAAATATTTAGTGCACAATAGGCAATTCGTCCAGGTACGGGCTACAATTATGGGGGCTTCATTTGCGGGTACGTAAAAAGAAAACAAAAACAAAGGCCACCATGCAAAGGCCACCATGCAAAGGCGAATTTTTAAAATGCAAGAAACGAATGGTTTGATCAATGAAAAACGGGTTCCATTTATTCAAGCTTTCTTAAAACTAAATATGAAAATTGTAATCCGCGTAAAGAAAGTGTTGTCATTACACAAAAACAAAAATAAAAATTGTCTGCACCAACCACAAGAAAGGGGAGTCACATAAAAATTGATTTCTTCCCTTGATAATTTTAACAGGCTTGAAACACCGGTAATATTAAATTAATCTTACGTTGTTTCCGTTTTCTGCGTCAGCTACTCGTTTTAGCCATAAACGGATAAAAATGCGCGATGGAACGTTCCTCTTTGAAAAAGTTTCGTTCGAAACAGCTTGGCACAGTTCGGGAGAAGTGGAACGAGGCTCGTACCTTCGATTCAGACAAGTGTCCACGAATCACGGTGCAAGGGGTCCCATAATCTCCAAACAAAGCGTTCGAACGTGCCCTCGCCGATCTCTCGTCGTGGCATTCGAGTCGCCGACAGCGCGAGAGCTTCGGCGAACGTGAATTTCGCAAGACCCGGAACCGGTCGGTGATGAATTAATGATTTCACCGGTGACCCGGCAAGAACGAGCTCTTTTGCGGTGGCGTCCGCGTCGGCGAGCATTGTTGCACAATTGAAAGCGGTCGGACCTTTTGACGTTGTTCCGTTCGGGGCGCACCTTTGCCGGAATTGCTCAAAGAATTGACAAATTCGAGTTGCGTGGTGCAATTGTCTCGCGGCGATGCGCGAATACGGTATGGAGAGAGCGAAAGAGAGAGAGAGAGAGGGAGGTGAGAGATGAGAGAGAGAGAGAGGGAGTACAGAGAGTGAACGTCGATGTCAGACGCTCCGGGCGAAGCGTGTGGAAACGTGTAGCAGCGAAACGGGCCAGGGAAACTCCATTCTCTTTCCAGTTGGTCTGTGCCAATTCCCTCGAGTGATGTATCACCGTGGCGCCGTAATGCAAGCGGATAACAATATGCCGGTTCCAAAGACGCGTTTTGGGAATACCTGGGAATTATATCCGCGCGTATCGCGGACTTACACGTTTAAATATTTCCCCGCCGTTGCGTTGCTCGCCCAGACCTCTCCGGCATCGGCTTCAATCCTTCCATCTCCTTCTGCTGTTCTCTTTTCACTCTTTTTGTTTATCTCGTTACAGTTGCATGCAACCGGTGAATCACCGAGGCGGTAAAAAAAGGACGGGTTTCCTTCTAGCCGGTAGCCCTCGATATCTCGTCGGTTTTTCTTTGGTCTGCCTTAGCGTTCGGTCCGGTTACACGTTGTCTCAAATTAAACTTTTCCTTCCCGCGTTATCCTCGAACAGGGCAAAACGAGGAAATCGAGTTTTTGCGGCGGCCGCGCTGCCGCATTTGAATGAATTCCGTTTGCTCTTACATGTGAACCTGGCACCGCTATTGTTTTCATTTGTTTCGCGCGGTTCTTTTTCTTCTATTTTTCTTTTGCTTCCTTTTTCTCTTTTTTTAGCTCGTGCCCGGTCGTTTCCTTGTGATCCGACGGACGATACTCCAATTGCGGATCGAATACATAAACCCCGGGCACGCTGGAAAGGTAAATAGATACGAAAATCGATGGCGCAAAGTTTTGCATTTATTTACAAGTGAAAGATACTGCGGACACTGTTCCGGGGGGATCCGATGAATTTGTAAATGCAGGCTCGATGCTGTGTTCCCGAGCATCGGGCGTAACTGGAAATTATTGTTCCAGGTTCGATCGTGTCTTTAGTGGCTGACGATCGGTGAAAAACGGGTTCTTGACTGTTCCCGTTTCAGCGACATTTTCCTTTTCATATTCGATTAGTTCTGTTGACGGTACAGCGAATTCTCGATATAAGTCGGCAACATTTCATGTCGTTCGTCGAACGTAGAAAAGCACAGTGACTGAGGTCTCTCGAGAATTCGCTGTAATACTTTTCTCTACCTGTTCCCATCTTACACCACGAGGAGCACATGATTATATATTTTTTTAAAGTCAAAAGAAAATTACTTCACCTAGCACCTAGGTGAATTCGTTTGGGAATGCGCTGCGGCATTATGCAGACAAAATTATAGCCTCACCATACGTAGCAGCTATAAATGCTTGCATATAACTCGGAGAAAACGAATTTATCGAGTAATTCTTCACGAACGCGTTCCGCAATCTCAATAACCCTAAATTAAAAGCTTCAAGGTTTCCAGTTTTAAGTGGAACCAATGAGAAACTGAGTTCCGATGAGGACGCAATTCATAATGGAGGAAGCCGGGAGAATACGGAGCGGTTCAAGTAGCGTAGGTCCGTCTATGGTCAGGCGCATTCTACTCGCCGGGATTCCGTTGGAAATGAAGCTTCGTGGGAAAATTTATTCTACACGGTTTCTTTGTTCGTGTACGTAGAATCACCACCTATCCGGTTACAGGGGGGCCTCGCCAGCCGCCTCGGCCTGCACGGCGCAAGCGGGAACACTTCTTTTTCGCGAATTTGAATATCAAATATCCAAGCAGTCGGAGCCGGCTTCAAAAGGCCCGTCTTCTTTTTCGACGCGGCATGAAATTTGCCGAATATGAAATAATCCGAGCGAAATTATCTTTCACTAAATTCCAAGTCGGGAACACGATACTCTTACGCATTTTCTCCGATCCTTTCGGAAATGTTAAACCCCGACGCTATCGGTATCAACGAAACCCGATACGTCGGGTCGCGCGAACCAGAAACTCGCGAGTACACAGGGAATCGCGAAAATGCTCGCAACCTCTCGATTCGCAGCTAAACGGACACGATACATTTCCGAGGGGAATATTAGCGGGTTCACAAAAATATAATAACACTTCTCGAAGGACATCTAAGGCATTTCTGAAGTACCCAATGACTGTATAATTAATTACGAATAATTTATCATTAAGAAGAAATTTATTATTTAGAAAACTGTGTCTTGCACGTCGAGTTGTCAGTCGGAGGAGACTGTCGTGTATTCTTTTGCTGTCGTATATTTGCAAACGAAGGTCGGACTACGTCGCACGGAAAACTATTTTATTATTTTATTCTCGTTCGACGTCGGTGGACAGACCCTCGTTGCCCGTGGCGCAGAAAATCAAACTCTGAAGGGGATGTTTCCCGATTTGACCCCCTTTGTGCTAGCTCGTGCCGACTGCATCGCAAATCAACTTTCAACGTGCGCTATCTCTTTCCCAGTCATTCTCTTTCGGATACTTAACCCCTTTTGTATGGCTGGCAAACTACGCGAAAGTTTATGTCTCTCTAAAAGGTTCTGTCGAATGAAGAACTCAAACGTTTTAGTGTTTCATTCGGCATGCAGAGGTGGGAGGGGGAGGGGGGCGGCCGCTAACTTCGTTGCGAATAGTTTTTAGCGAGTGCCGGGCTCCATTTTAAATTTCGTTCTCATAAGACCGCGGCTTACGTACCATGAATAAAAGAAGATTTATAGCTTCTTCGGCGAGGATCAGGCCTGATATTATATTCGGAATTAACTATGCGAGGGCGGCGGAACCGGCGCCCTGAAAACTCACTTGGAAACACGGGCCCGCCATGATCTTGATTAAATGCATGGAAGTGCATCCGACTTTTGATCACTTTAACTTCGCCGTTTGTGTACCACTCGGAGCATAGATAAAGTGACAGACATAAGTTATCGCCGTGTAATAAACTCGGTTCTAACCATATTTTGGTCACCGCCGGTAGACGGAGGACTTTCGCGAGACTTCTTCAGTTTTAACTTGTAAATATTATTTAGCAACGTTCCGCCGATTCGACCGTCTCGAAAACTATCCCTGGAAATAAATAAATTCCTGCAACCCTCAATAACTGATTTTAATTTCTGAAAACATACACCAAATGAACCTAGTCTCTAGCTTCACTTTCGTTTTATTTAAATATCTCGGGCAACAACTGCGAAAATAAAAGTTCAGGCTTCTCACCCTCATATTATCCCCGAAACGTAGAGATCCGAAATTTCACGGAAATGTTTTAGGCGCGAAAACATTATTTAGCATCGAAAAAAACATGAAAAATTGCACGGGGATTGCTGCCTGCTTACAGTGCCAGACGATTTTCCGCGAATACGAGTGGATTCGCGGAAATTTCGGCGAGCAAACTTTCCCGCTTCGAACGTCGCTCGAAAACTTGGTATTTCAGGCGGAAAAGTTTCCGGGTGCGCCGGCGAGAAACTTTAAAATAGCAAAAAGGGCAATTACGCGCTCGCGGAGCTAATAGATCGCAAACGACGGAACAACATTAAGTGGCAGAAACAATATCGGGACAAAAGAAAGTGGCTCCGGAGTGAGCGGCGGAGGGGGTAAGGGGTTGGGGGAGGGGAAGCAAATGAGCGGGAAAGTTTGCCGGGATTTCTCATGCTCGTTCGCAGGACTAAACTTGCGTAACGCTGTTGGCGGAAGCCGCGACGGCAACGAAGATTCGACAAAGCGGCTTCCCACCGGCTCACAGCCGAGGTGTGCCTTAAACAGAAACAATACGGGGAGACCCGGCAGAACCAAGTTTCCACGTAACCAGAAAGCAACGGGTGTCGGCATAAATATTTCAAGCCGTCAGGTTGCGGATATGATTCACACCCCGCGATGCCTTGCGACGCTCGCTCGGAGGAGCCGCCTACCCCGAGCGTTCACCAAAAACACGCGTCGCTCGGAGTCAACAAATAAATCACGCGAGCCCGTTCCTCGCGATTCGCGCGCGAGTGCTACTGACGCGAGAATGTGTATCGCGCGATACCGGGAATACGCGTTCCTCGCCGATACCGCGCGGAAAACCGTTCTCATTACGCGGTGTTTATTTTTCGGTGTCGCGTTTGCCGTGAAAACCTATCCCCCGAATCGCACGGTTAATTAGCCACCGTGTCATCCGAGACTTGACGCTCGCAAAATTTCGCCGATCGCGTTGACCCGTCTCATTCGTTTTTATTATATTCTACTACGAATTTCGAGCGCGTCGATCGACACGCTATTCGAGCAATGTTCATGTTTGGGAGGCAGCCGGTCCGTGGTAGGACAGAATCGAAAGTATGCGTTACAGCTATACCTGTTATGCGAAGGATGCTCGTGGAAATTTTGCGCAACAGTTTGTGGACACTATTGCAGCGCGCGTGCATGCTAAAATTTGTTCTTGACCAGAAATTTCTTATGTTCGTGCAGCATATTCGATAGACTCATTTTATGATCGATTGAACGACAAGCGTGCTGTTTGTTTTCCCAAAATATTTGTGCTCATTGCGTGCATCAAGTTGTGTCATTTAACACCGAGGATTAAAACCGAGCGTAGTCTTATAATTTTATACTGAATGTAGCTGTTGAAGAATGACGGGACTTATGGGATGACCTAACAAAATTTGTAACCCCGGGACAACAATATTTTGCTTATTCATGGTGCTGCAATTTTTATGCACAGTTGCAGTGTATCGCTGAGAATCGATGCTCGCTAGAGCCATAGCACTTCGCCTCAGCTAATGCAACCTCAAGAAGTCGTAAATTTAGGTCTTCGGGCAGCTGTACCATCAGGCGCGACCGTATATTGTGTTCAAACGCAATTTACTACTGAAAAGCTGATCTGAATCCCAGATTAATGCGCACAAAATTTCTATCAGCGATCGCTATCTTCGGTTATACTTCTCTAAGAACACACTAATATTGACCTAAGCAACAACTACCGAATTTATGGTACACTAGATGCAAGCATAGCATAATCTATTTCTTAAAGTTGATGAAATTAATAAGTATGTATATTTAATACCACGCAGGAATTAAAATTTTGTACAATTTTCCTTATAGTGGCGCACAGTAGAAAATTGTCAATTTGTACGCGTGACTGTTGCGTCACTGGCAGAGGTGCAGAAACAAAAGAATTTTAATGAACTGCATAACTCCGATTCACGGGGTCGCATACAATTAATGTCCACATGACTAAGAGAGGAAAATATGCAACTCTATCTGCTTAAATATCTGCCATCATAAGTTTTACCCGTGAGTGTGCATATGCGCCGCGTTATTCATCATATCCCTTCTATCTCCACCCAGCTTCGTGCTATTAATTTACCAACGAGCATTGACGTATCGCGAGCAAGAAATCAATCAAGCATCCAGCCCGTGAGTTAGGGCCATGCCATAACATGAGCATTCGTGTATAACCTGCGAAACTCTCACGGTGTAATAGAAACTGACTATAGCAGGCAGCGTATATTTATGCAGAATCACGTTATTACGTGCTAATGGATCAAAACAGAAATTAGATTAAAACTTGCCGGCCGAATAATATTTTTCCATTACCAGACTGTGGCTCTGATTTTCCCCCGATTTGTGTTATTTTCGACGAACGTAAAAGCATCCGCAGTCTAATTATTTAATTAGATAAAGTATCTTTAGGGGATTACAACTCCCGAGAGCTTTCAGAGCACGGCAAAACGCACAGGTAAATCAAATTTAATGGAGTTTCAGTAACCGCTGAAATTGTTGCAACAAAGAAAATACTCTCTCCTTGACAATTTGTCTAATTATTCTCAAAATTCCCAAAAGTCCGATTTTGAATGCCATTTTTTTATCAGTTTGTGGCTTTGAAAATATCGTTTTCTGGCTTAGTTTATATAAACATTTATACACGCAGCCGGCTGGTGATGCTACATGAAAAAATAAGTCGAAAAGAAAGAATAATGTTTTTTCACTTGAGATTTCATTTTCGAGAAAATCGACTTTAAAAATTCAAATTTACGTGCGTAGCATTTCTCATAAGTAGAATCGGTAGGTTATGATCAGACGCATCAAACGATTCCTATCCAACATCACGCGTCTTCAAACTCGTTTTTTCGCCAATAAAAAGCCTCATGTAAAAAATTTTATTGTACATTTTCGACATTATTTTTTAAATCTGGAATCACCCCCTTTCCGATGGTACCACCGTAACACAAATGTTTAGGGCATTAATGGGTAAAAAATACGTATTGGAAAGAAAGAATATTTATAAATGACTCAAAGTCGAGCCCCATTTTTCTAAATTTCTGTAATTATTTTGAAAAATTATTTCTCCGAGGGGACAGTTTCTTTAGTTGAGCAACGTTGGCAGTCGTTCCCTATAGTGAACTATAGTCCAGCGACGGGGTTGGACGCGAGTTCCGCAAATCATTGATCCCGCGACGCCAATTTCAAATCACTCGCTTAAATCCCACTCGAACGAGTCGAACGAAATTACGCGTTCGAACGGTTTCGGCTCGTTGGCAGCCCGGCGACGCTGAAGTGTCGTCAAATTCGGCGTCTGTCACATTCAAAGCTGTCGCCATTACTCATGCCGGGGACAAGGTGCATTCGATATGAACCGGTCCGTTCTCATGTTTCTAAATTGGACATGCTCGAGACAACGGGTACGCGAGCGTGCGCGCGCGCGCGCGCTAATTTTCCAATTTCCGATGTCTCGACGCCCATAACGCGACTTGTCCAATAACTTAGGCTCGTCCTATATGTATGTCGGGGCGCGGTTCGGGGCCCCCGGTGCCAACGGACGAGAAAACCGGGGGAACGTAAATCGATCGCGGTCATGCCAAGATAAATTTTTATCGGATAACCGACTGGCGAACAATAGCTCAGTAATGAATATGAAGTTCGGCTGACGATGGGAACAAGCGATCCGATCCGCGGCTGATTAAACCTGTCCCCTTTCACCGGGGGCAATAGAACCTGAAGAAATCATCGTTGTTTCGACGGTTCTGCAGCTCTGTGCGAAAAAGGCTTGTCGAATGAATCGAATCGTTAAATGGAAACGATCCAGATTCGCCGGTGCGTCGATTAATCTGGCTCGAATGGCTGCGCGAATTCATCGAGACCGTTCTACGCACTCTTTTTGTGATTTCATATTCCTTTGTGCATTATACAGTGTGTAATACTAAAAGTCTTCAAAAAGATGTGGACATCGAGTGGTTGATATCTTGTTCTAATATTCCAATGGACGGTTCATGTCGTATCAAAAATAAAAAATGAAATGCAACTACAAAGATTTTGCACTGTACCATAGCAATTAATACTGGTAATTTTCCCAACGAGTTTTGACAAAGATTTTAATCGACTAAAATCTTGAATGAATAGAATTTCGTAAAAAACTATTACACATAAATATAGACTATAATATAATAAATCATTTTTCAACTAAGTACTTTCAAGTTCTTGTGTAACCTATGAATATGCTATGTAAAATGGTTTTATTTTGCGGCAAGAGATTACACCGTTTGAGCGTCTTTAGTCGTTTGAATAATTGTGAAATATATCATAGAGTATGGCGGCAAAACACGGTGGGATAGGATGTTTAATCAGATTTAACAGTATTTTTATACGATTGTAACCGGGTAGAACGTGTAATAAGATAAACTAATTTTTCGTTCATTGTAGTTTCAGTTTAATCCGCAGTCTAATTACGAGAGTAGTCAAACTGTAGATCTGCGCGGAACGACGCAAACAAAATTTCTTTACCGAGGGATTTTGTCTGCAGCTTTTAGCGGATTTACTTACTCGAAGGATGAATCTTCAGCTTTTACGGTTTGGACTTTCCAAGCTTTCCCGAGGAGAGTGGGTAGATGCTTGTTATAAAATTTCCTTACCTGTAACAGACAAAGTGTGGCATTAAAATGTGGCCAGTATGAATTTACTCGCGGGTAAAATAAGACGATGTAACCCTGCGAAGGTTATGTCCGCGCCATCGCAATATTAATGAGAACAAGATAACATGATGAAATAAAAATGTTTAACGACAGGCTGTGATTAGCTCACACATTTTCCCGTTGTAAACGTTTTTAATATTGTCAAACCCAATGCCCCTGCAACTGTCAAAAATTTTCAAAATTCGGGGCACTAAACATTATATGTTTTTTTATGTTCTGTTTTGATATAGATTAGTCCATAGATATAGTGTCGAATCACGATTACCCATTATTATTCATGAATTTTAGTATCACTTCGGCGTGCAAAATTATAATTTATAATAGAACACCTAAATCTCTAATACAAGCTTATGCTTAAAACTCGGTTCTCGTGGGTAATTTTTGAAACAAAATAACCTGTTGCAAACCTTTTCCGTACAACCTACTATTTGAGGCAGTTCATTAAATTTTTTAAATCGTTTAATAACGATCACAATCTCGTACGTTTTCCATTTACTATTTTTCAACCATCATTTGTCACGGGATCAATCGGAAAAACGTAAAAAAAAATGCATACAGTCTGCTCCACCTCAACAGCGTCCGTACAAAAGACAAAAATTCCGAACGTAAATCGAACAGCAATAATTCGCGTCGATTCCAGTACAGTTTTCTTTCCGCGTTCGGCTACATTGTACGTACGGCTGCATTTTCACGTTGCGCATGTCACTGAAATTCTCAAATCGATTTCCTCGAGATACAAAATCCATGGGACAAGAGTTCGTCGTGTATTTCTGCGACTGTTTTCCTATTAACCAGCCAATCGCTGGCCGAAACCTTTTTTTTTCCCCCGTTTTTAATTCGACGGGCAGCGATCGCCGAGCATCGAAACGATTACAAGCTGCCCCGGCGAAAGAGAAACAAATTTCGGGGTGGGGCCGCGTTTCAACAAGTATCCGAAACATTGTTTATCGGTCCCTTCGAGCACGGGGGAAGGGGATTTACCATTGTAAATCAGCGAAGAGGACAACGAGAATACAGGGCGGGTATCCGGGCCATCATTTTCCCCCAAATCCGCGTAAATGTTTAGCGAAACCGATCGCGGTCCGATGTTTGGTCGTCGCGAGAGCGAACAGCTAATCACCGTTTCGAATAATGTAAATACAGCAATCCTCGCTTAAAGGGTATAGCCGAATACGGTTCCTCCAAACAAAATTGAGTTTTTTGCATACCATTCGATAAGGCCGCCAAAGAGAACCCCCTATAGAAAGCTTAAACGACACCCCGACCACAAGGGTAGCTATGCGGTGAACATGGTTTAATGAATTATGCTCTGCTTCTTCCGTTGTTTAGTAAAAAATTACGTAAAAATTCGTAAACACTCTACGTAGCAACGCACACGACTGTGAATTTTTTCCGAATTTTTTCACGGGAAAATCGATTTTTAAAAAATTTCAGTAACACAAAATTATTGATTTTATGTTGCAGTTCTTACATGATCACGTTTATATTATTATGGTAGGTGTGTCTTATCATGACTATTAATGTGTATTTTCTTCCGATTTTTCAAATTGAAAATCAACAAAAATCCGATAGAAAGCACATTTCTCATAGATGTGTCAGAGATATCAATTTCATAAAAATTCGGTGGTCTTGGTTTTTAATGTTTTTCGAATTTCTCACAAGAAATCTCTACACGAAAGACGAAATTTCTTTACAATGCAAATTAATTATAACCGAATTCGTTTTCTATTGGGAGTATGGATATTAAAGAAAACCACACTATTATAAAATACGAAATAAGATTTATATCAGAATAGTAACTCTAGGAGCGCGTTGTGAGACACGTCATTAGCCAGCGAAAGAAACGTTACGAATGAAACGCAAGAGATCGAAACAGAGGAGCAACAGTCCAATATTAACAATTGAAGATCGAGCGTCCCATGCCGGAGACAACATAAAATGTATATTAACTGAAGATACAATGTATGCATATACAGAGCAATAGCCGGTTCAATCGATCCTACATTTTAAAGAAATAATAGATTGATTTTGTTCTACATTTATGGAATAAATTCCAACATTTTCCCAATTCGATTCGTTTTGTTTCCCCGTTCGTTGTCTAGTGGGCCGAGGCGCCGCTAAGTGGCTGTGGAAGGAGCAAATTTGAGTACAACAGATTCGGCAAATTTCAACGAGCACCCGCTGTATCTATTAGGTTGTTTGCGGTCGGATCGAGATCCCATTTTGCAGCGCGAGCCGCGAATCGATCCTTTGACCGTGGACGGCAAACAGCTGCCAGCGGTGGCGGGTTAATCAATCACGGTGACGATCGGCGCAAGGAGCCGTCGGGGGCGGCACAAAGCCGGCTGGCGGCCGCCTTCGTTCGCCATGTAAATGCCGTTTAACTCGACGGAAACGAAAGGAATGGTAAATCAATCGTCCGCGACGAGTGTCTCGCGGGGATACACCGACGGGACGGACAACCGGAGGGGGCCACCACTACCCCCCTACCCTTGACAAATTGCCTACCAACGAACGACAAAGGAACACCGAGTTCGGCATGTTTCGAACACGTGATTCGGTTTTCGATCGGTGTATTGGCGTTTGCCGGATTTTCAAAACCGTGGACGAGACATTGTTTCGTCCACACGCGTAAAGCCAAGTGAAAGCTCCTGCTACTGATTTTTCAAGCGAATTCTTCTATCTCCGTGCACGCAGGATGAAGTACAGTGTTAACGCTATATATATAACAAATGCCTAAAGGATAAGAGTGACATTATCCCCACTGCCGCGGGGTATCAAGAGCTTTGCTGTCTTTTTCTTCGTTCGGCGTGGATCAAAGAATAATATCTCTTAGAAGATATATGTCCCCGGCTAGACCCGTGTTTTGGACATATATCGAGTAAACACTGTGATAACCGGAAAATTTGTTCACTCGATTTTACATTGACACTACATTTACGGGACCCGTCAGAATGAGGGATTCTACTATTTTTAATTTAGGAATACCGAGATTGTAAAGATGCATCAGGATTATTATTATCATTATTTTAAAAAATGGCTACAAATTTTGATAGATACATTCATGATAATTTTATAACAGTAATGTGAAATAGTCATTTCTAGTGCTCCGTAAACCCAGTGTTAAGCAACAGAGTTAAGTGGTAAGAATGAGAAATAAATGCGTCACAAATCTTGATAGATACATTCATGATAATTTTATAACAGTAATGTGAAATAGTCATTTCTAGTGCTCCGTAAACCCAGTGTTGAGCAACAGAGTTAAGTGGTAAGAATGAGAAATAAATACGTCACAAATCTTGATAGATACATTCATGATAATTTTATAACAGTAATGTAAAATAGTCGTTTCTAGTGCTCCGTAAACCCAGTGTTAAGAAACAGAGTTAAGTGGTAAGAATGAGAAATAAATGCGTCAGAATGCCCAAACTTGAAACGTTTTCTATCCGTCGCCGAATTAACCGGTGTTTATCTGCTGCCTAAACGCACGTCATTAGCCGTCGGGTAAACAAATTCGGAGCGTGTACCGCCCCGAACGCGTCCGTGCCACGAGAAAGGAAGCAACCCTCGTGCGAAGCGTTTCCACGTCGATAGATCTTGCTAAGACGACGGATTGCTTGTCAGAGGCACGGGGGTGACCCTTCTTTTTTTTCTCAGACTTTCTATTCGACTCGTTCGACTCAAGATGTCGATCAGCCATGGCTGCGCGAAGTGTTCCAGACGTTTCCCATTAAACTGCGTCAGTGTACTTCGAAAATCAAAGTGAGCGAAAGTAATCGTTCATCTATACCCTACTCGCTTATTAACCGAAAAACTGTGAATATTTTGTGCTCGCAAGACAGGTATATTCTCCGAAGGAAATGAAATGAAACGTTCGGGTTTCGATGGAGTTACAAGACAACGGGATTCCTAAACATTTTTCCGCCCTTCGAAATCGTTAATATTGATCGGTAAAATACCAATCCGGCTTTAGATTGACTCGGACGGTGCGCCGAGGAGCATAGAAAACCGCAGCCGGTCGGGTGTGTAATATCCGCGAACGAAAACTATCGTAAAACCGTAAAATGTTCAGATCAAACAATACACACACAGTGAGCGAGAGAGAGAGAGAGAGAGAGAGAGAGAGAGAGAGAGAAAGTGTGCGGCGCGTCGTGTCGCGGACAACCGGAGAAAAAAGTCGACATACTGGAACATTGATTTTTAACGTGGCTTCGAGACTAGTTGAGCCTGACAGGAAAGTATGAAATCGGATCACTCGCAAACATCTACGTCAGGCCAGGATATTAACCGGGATGTAAAGGGGAAACGAGCACGGGGAAAGGTTTTTCTTGCCGCGACAAAACCGGTATACACAGCCCAGAGAGATTCTGAACGGGCTGCCAACCTTTTATCGATCTTCCTTCTCTCCTTTTTTTTTTTTCTACAATGCGCGAGATATATGCATATTCGTATTGCTCGAGTACGCCAAATTTCGACTCGCCTCCTCCTTCACCGGGGACACACAGAGACTCAACGCGTCGACGATTTACGTCAGAAGACGTTGAACCATTTCATCCCTGCCGAGATTCGCGAAGCTGAGCAATCTTCCGCGATTTTTTCTTTTTTTATTTTTATTTACTTCGACTTATTTCTGAAAATTGCGTCCCGCCGTATTTCCTCCCAGTATCGCGAGTGGGTTCTGGATTTATTTTTAATTTTTATTGTGTATAATCCTAAGGTATTCATAGATTAAGAACGGTTCACTTTTTTGTTTGCGTATTTTCAAAAATTATACCACCCGATTAGCCGTTCCTATTTCGCGATTGCAGAATTTTCTGCATCTTCTTTACGTTCATATAACATTGATTGAGAATATATTTTTATCATTTTGATTACTGGAAAATCGTTCAGACCGAGGAATAAATTTTCTTCCATTTTTTTCTTTCGATTTTTAAAAAATAACATAGGACGCTAGAATTTTGCATAAAGATCTGCAGTCTACTCATGATTATTCAGGACCAGGGAAGCTTGAACACGGTGCCAACTGTGGTGGAAGCTATTATAGATTGCATTGAGAATCTCGGATGATATAAATTTTCCATCGATCAGCAAAATCTTATATTTACAACGAACCGCAATTATGCATGGAATTTCGTGAAGAATCTAGTACATTCTTCCGTTAAAGCAAAAATAAAACTCTCGTTTTAATAAATGATCAGCTAAATTTGATAAATTCATCTGTATCTTTCAAGACTGACAAGATGTTAGTAACCCGTCCGCGATATATCATTTTAATAGATCTATCTTTACCGCCAATAAATTGTCGTTGGAACTGTAACTGTGCAAGTGACTGAATTATTTACTTTTGGTCGCAGCACTTGCACCTGGGCGTCAACGGCAGCCATCTTTGAGTTCAGCATAATCTCAAGTAATGTTAAATGCATGGGGGCATGCAAATATTCGGAGCTTTTATTGAACGGATTTTCAAATTCGGTTTCCCCCAAATACGAAAATACGTGGAATGCGGTGTCACATGCTTGCTAGTCTTTTTTCCGTATGACAATCTAGAAAGAGGTTTCCTTCAGTGCTACTTCTCCATCTACCTAATCTTCAGTATTAGTATAGTCACTTAATGCGATCAAATATAAAAGCAACCAAACTATCGAGTTAATTTTAACAAATCTTTATACTCCGTTTTGAGAATTTTATAAAACAAGTACCTATTATTCCTGATTTTATTCAAGAACTTTAAAAATTATATAGAATAACTGCAGATCTTTATAGAAAAAAATGTTCTCCATTAGTTGAGAAATAATATTTTTATCATTTAAGATTGTACCTGCATACTTTTATCAGAAATCTAAATCACGAAGCAGTTTACTTACGAACACCTGAGTTATAAGTGTGGACACCTGAATCATCAGCAAATGAGCATTCTTGGTTTCTGAGAATTTCTAAACAGCTCTCAGGAGGCAGTTAAAGGTTGTAACGACCATAAATCTATGCGTCTTCTATCTCTCGTAACCAGAATCTTCGGGAATTGCTCACCAAGGCTGATCTATGCGTTTACTGCAGGACACTGCAGTGGTCCGATATGTCACTGCAAGATCGTCTCTACCGCTATCCTCCGGAGACATTGGCTCCTAACGATTGACCTGGTACCTTGTTCCTTTGTGGACGATAAACAATCATTTACATGCGACTCGCATTAACGCAATTACTGAAAATTTATATGACCGTTGTTGCACAAATCACTGCTTGCTTATCATTCCATCCTCTAAGACCTTGACGACATTTCAGTGATAATAGTGTCCCATCCTCTATCGAGTACGCTGAACCTTATAAATGATTATGGCCGATCACTGTATAATTTTTCCCTTGACACGTAAAGTAAGCCTCGACTCTCAAAATTAAGAGTTTTCAGTAAAATAAAATATTTTTGATATTGTAGGACAAGAGTGAGAGTGCAAATATTATAAAAATGGTACTTGTAAGGGCATGAGGAAGAGAGAGTGCGTAGAGTGTGACAATTAATGGAAAATATAAGATTTTCGTCAAACTTTTTCAAACACTGCAATATTGTTGCAAAGTGAAGAGAACATTCAGGTGGCAGCCTTTAAGTGGATCGCCCAGTGCAATATTTCATAGAGAGCCATCGAGATTCTTCGTGTAAATTATTGCCAATGGGAGTCGGGATTAGCCACCATTTGTTTGCGCAATTCAATTATTATAGATTCTAATGGAGCCCGGTGAGAGTGCCATTTGTTATCACGAGCGAAAGAGGCGAATTTGCCGGGAGTGAATCTCGCGAATGGGGATGGCTGCCGCCATTCGGTTTGGCGTGGTTTCAAGCCTCTAAACGGGCGAAAAACTTTCCTGCCATATTGCGTTAAAGCGGTGATTAATTCATTGGCGATAGTTATGCATTTGAATGAAGCAGCGGCGGAGCCTCTCCTCCTTTTTCGTCGGTTTTTGTTCAGAAATTAGCCGGATATGCAGGGGCCGCGTGAACGAGTTCGCCGGAAGTTTCGACGAGCCAGAAAGGGGTGATTGTGGGGTGTTTAGGATCGCGCTAAGCCGCCGAGGGTTGACACTATTGTCCCCGTGAATCCCAGCAAATAAATTGCTCTTAAGTGACTCGGACAATGGAGCGAAATGGCAGTTGTGATTGCCACGCATTTTACTTTTTCCACGCTTTTCACGCCGGCCGCTCTGAACCTCTGCTGCCACCCTAAACATCGGCTTCAACGATAACTCGACGTCAATTTCTGCCGGGTTTCAATTAGCAGGCTACTTGTATTTACAACGACCACTATTTTCGCGCGATCACCAATGCGCAGGCTGAAAAATAACAATTTTCTGCATCCGTTATAAGAAACGGGAGCCAATTACGGGGGTATTCGGGTTTTCGGGATCGCTTTTACAAGAAATTTTAGAAATTTTTTTCGGGAAAACTATTTAACGTTTCAGACATATTTATTGCTATTTGAGGTGCATTCGTAATACGAAAGTAAAAGCGATGAAAATTAGATGAGCTATATATTTTTTTTACAGATTATGTTTCGGAAAGCATGGCTTGACTCGCAAGAAATTAAGTTGAACCGAAAGAAATTAAAATCGTTGATTATTTCCAGAGTGACGATTTTTTTAAGATTAATTGTTTTCTGTTCCATTATACAAGCATAAACAAGCTACAAAATTTTATTACGAACATATTTGCCGAGAAGTTCGATCAAACGAAACCGGAATAAAATTCTATTCTCTCCCCCATTAGCTTCATGAAATTCACACCGAACAGGAATCTCATGAAATTCCAATAAACTTTCTATTGTATAAGTTCTCGATTACTTTACGTCGTGAGTGCACGAATGCTCGCAGTCTACTGCTAAGAATATAAACTGATGTTCGTCCGCGGAACAAAATTACGCTTGCCGCGCGCGGATACAGGGAGTTAAGACACAACTTTCAACAGCCTTAGATTAATTTTATTACCGTAGCACACGAGTGCTTGCTCGCGAACAGCCGTGGCGCATACTCGAACATAAATACCGGCCGAGCAACTTTCGCTGATAATTTTCCTCGACGGCGCGGCGGGGCCGATAATCAAGCAGCGTTAATTTCACGGGACACATTGTCGCGAGCTCGTCGCGTCGCGTCGCCTGATACGCAACAGCCTCGTATCACCTGTGATTGAAGCCGGTTTGACCTCGTTTGGGAAAGGATGCGATTTCGGCTCCGGTTGCCCAGGATTAAAGGGAGTATGCAAATTAATGAGGCGGTTGGAATTGTAAAATAATGCTAACTAAACACCGTGCATCTTCCGCGATGCACTGGAACCGTTCCCCAGGGCGAAACGGTGTTCGCTGATGTTATTTATTTCGGAAAAGGTTCCGGACACTTAAACCGAACACAATAGAAACATATAGGGTGACTCGCTGCAGCATGCCACTTTTCCAGAATATTCTAATTGTCACATATAACATCACAAGATAATGCAGTGGTATATATCAGTTACAGTGTTATATACAGTGACATATATCGGCCAGGAGATACTATTTCTTGATCCCCGCGATCTAACACTCCTCGGTGACCGAGGTCACCGCGGCAGTGGGGATAGTCCTAGGACTTTTATCATTTAAGAATTTGGGACATGTACAGGGTGCGGCCGAATAACATGTACAAGCGGACACGAGGTGGTTACTTATGAAAAAATAAGAACAAAATATGGAATAAAATTTTTTCATCTGAGGCTTAGTTTTCGAGAAAATCCAGTTTGAAAATCTGATGTGTAGATATGCTCGGATCATATCAACGTATTCCCTGTTCGTGTACATCATCGTGAGATAAACGAAAACTAACTGCTTAGGCACATAACACACAAGAAGAACTCTCAGATCATTGTTTATAAACACGATACGCGTTATACGTTGCTCGACGAACCGTAACTCACAATCAGCCGTGACGGCATATCTACGCATTGGGTGTTCAAACTCGATTTTCTCGAGAACTAAGCCTTAAATGAAAAAATTTTATTCCATATTTTCTTCTTATATTTATAATAAGTTTATCCCTTTCGTTCTTTAATTTATCTTGAGGAAATAATAACCAAACTAAGTTTCACTATAAACACAAGATTAAAGTTTTATTCGCTATTTACAATAATTATTTACATTATTTACATTGGTTACACTCTTACCTGTAAACACAAGAAACTACATTAAAAGCTATTATTCCACAAAGATTTATGTCAGAGTGTGACACTATTCAGACAATCCTAATCAATTAGATTTTGTAATGCGCGTCCCTTTTCACTCTTTCGTCTTTACCCTTATCAACTGTCAATCCGCCATCTTGTTCTACAGACATGCGCAATACGTATCTACTTCAAAATGAGTTTTAAAAGGAGTACGATAAATTTACATAACCTTTATCGTATTTCTTTTACATATTTTCATAGGAAACCACCTCGTGTCCGCTTGTGTATTCGGCCGCACCCTGTATATAGGGTTCTCGAACTTCTCGGGACACCCTGTGCCTGTCATCGGGTTCCCGTAAACCTCGCCTAAATATCGCTAACAAAAAGGGCGCCAAATTGATTTGCAAACCTAACAGCTTCGCCGCCAATCACGCGTTCGCGCCACCGATACTCCCCCGCGTGGAGGGTTGTTCGAAGCGTGAACAAACGAGGGCGGATTTATCCGAACGTTTTGGGACGCGTTACCGACCAGTCGATTTGCGGAAGTCGCGCGGTGTACGCCGCCACGCTGATGAATTATTCATCAAGACAGTGCGCGATCGTTCTTCCGGAGGGCTGGTGGATGCGGCGTGCGAGGGTGGACTGGGACAAATCACGGCGAGTCGAGACAATCCCTTCGAGCTGGGACAGCGTGTCTCTGCCGTCGGATTCCCTGCGCGTACGCCTCTCGGCTACCCCTCTCCTGTGTCTCTCCCTGTCTCTCTTTCTCTCTCTCTCTCTCTTTTTTTTGTCGACATATACATGTACAAGGTGCACTCTACCGGTGGCATTTAGAAGCGGATCTCGATTTCCAGCGTTCCCGTTGATTTTCCGTCAAGCCTTCCCGCATCGGTGTCGCGAGCAAATTGAAGGGACTCGAGAACGGGTCTCGAGTCGTTCCTCTCGTGCCTCCTTTGTCGACGCTCCGGCTTTTTGAGGGCACTCTACGTTCCGCAGTCTGCCTCGTGTTTTAGGGCCGGATCGAGCAACGCCGGGGATTTAAACGGCGAGGTCGTGGCTCCGGTTCTTACGGGAAACGACAACCAAGGTACCTACGAACGCCGGGTAGTCCCCGGACAATTTTCATACCTTTCTTGTGTTTTTCTCGCGCGTTCAACCCTTTCCGGCCCTTTGCCGAGCCAAACTCGACATTACCCTTTGGCACCAGTTATCTGCACCAGCATTCTAATCATAAGTATCTGAATTAGAACTGTAGTAAGATGTCAGTCTTCGAAATATCTGTATATACCGTGGTTGATCTCTCGATCGTTCGGTCTTGTTTTTGTTTGCACGTGTGTGCCCACTATAGATGAAAGGAAAAACAGAACTCGAAGTAGTAACTGTAAAGGAGTAACGATTACGGAAACAAAAATGACCGTTAAAGTGACAAAACGGGAGTGCTTTCTGGTTAGAGAAAATGGAAACCTCGGTTCTCCCCACTCCTGTCTGAATTCCTCCTCCAGAGGAAAAATCTGAAGGGTGGGAGAACGCTAGGTGGGAGGCGAAGGCTGGCCCAAGTCGCGATGAAGTGCCTCCGAGACCCCGTCAAGCATGAAGGTCATGAGGAGGGTATTAAAAAAATGAAAAACCTCACAACGTTTGGCAAGGCCACGCGAAGCTTAACCAAGCGTCGATCCAAGTGCTCGCCAGATGTGTACCTGGCGACCCTAGTTGCAAACTACGATTTACAAGGCCCGGGTTTTATGGCTTTCAGCTGTGCTTGCCGAGGTTAGCGGGTCCTGTGTCCTGGGCTCATCGACATGACGATTCTTGCGCAATGATTATGTCTTTTTACGGCGACAAGCCCGCTCTGTAGCCTAAATATTGGGATGCAAGAAAACGCAAGAGTACAACACAATATCAAATGACCTAATTAGGGTAGGGAACGCGGTAAATACAGTAGTCGGTAAAATACTTTGAATGGAAATTCCAATATTTTTATGAACGAATTATAGCTGGCGGTAAGCAGCTGATCTGTACGGTTCGTTTGCGCTCGTCATCCCTTGCAATTTCAGCAGAATCGCGAAAGCAGAGAATCATCTCGCGAGCCGTGCCTGTCAGCCAGGATCCGCCATCGCGGATCGGAGTCTTTTCATGAATTCTAATTTGCCGGTCGCCAAGAGTTATCGGTTCAAGATTAATGCGCTGCCGCGCCGATCGACAGCGTCCGGATAACGTTTTTCTTCGGCGTTGTCGATCGACTGCCGCTGCATTAAGGACACGATGCGCCCACTTTTTCGTTTGGCTCGCGTATGGAAATCCGGCGCCTGCAAGTTCTTCTGTGTACCACGAGGCCGGGCTTTCTTGCGAGTATTTTGCGGCCGGTTTAGCCCCCGCGCTAGTTACGCAAAGGTTGACCCAATACCTCTTCCACGATGCATTGCGTTACACCGAAGTGTGCCTTGAATTATTCTCTCGGAACCATTTATTGTCAAATAACCCGTGCCACAGGAATTTCGTACAACGGAGATGCGTGTCGCTACAGATTTTCATTTGTATTAACATTGTGAGTTTATTCAATGCTGCATTTATAACTACAGAATTTAACGTACGCTCCTCAAAAAAACTTGCGTAAAAGAGCTGTGGTTAGTGTTTCACCCATTTCTCTTTGGTATATAAATTTGGTATATAAAAATTGTGAAGAAAATCGCTGATGAACTTTTGAGATATAAAGAGGAGACTTCCTTTCTTCTTGATACAAACATATATCAACTCTGTGGAATTGTTCGAATTTGTACAATTTTTGAAAAAAGCAACTTCGCCCCCCCCCCCCCCCATTCTATTTCATAACGGAATTGGAGAAACTCGATGGTGTGAAAGTGGAGACTTCATTTTCTGAAACGAGCAGAGTTGTAGAATTTTTGACTCGAGGTTGCTGGACCTCAAGGGTTGAAAATTGTTCGGTCACCATTCAGCAATTTTCTGGAGCAGCGTGTTGTGGTGGAGACGGAGTAGAGCGTGTACCAGTTGCATCTGCAAATGCTCGGTATGTTTGTGGGGAAAAATTACGATGGAAATTAGAGGGTTAATTGACAAGGGGTGAGAAATGGTCAATTAATTATAGCCGGTTCTCAGTCTGATTAAAGTTTCTTTCAGTCTGTCACAATTTATCAGAGGATTCCTACTGTCCGGGGCCAACGGAACGCCACGAAACGATGAAATCCTGAAAATCCATCTTCCGTTTCTTTCGCGACCGCCTTCCATCCACCGAACAATTTGGACCAATCCCATACTCTTTATTTTTCCTTTGAGGATTACTCGCCAGTGGCGCTTACCACCACCGGTCTTTCTTTGGGTTTCCGTTTCCGTGCATATAGCAGCGAGGGAATATGAATTATTTCACGTGGAAACTTTAGTTCCATTTGCTCCGTATAACTTCTTGAATGGCACTCTAGATTAGCCTTTCCCTTTAAATATTCGTTGCCTATAGAAGATTACTAGAGATAACTCGGTTCTCACGTGGGCAAGATACTTTTCTTCTGGCGGTATTCTATTGTCGTATAATAGAAATCGCATTTCCTACTTTATAATTTGATATTCTAGAACCGTCAGGTTCCGTTGGAAATATCACCATCTCTGTAATCCACCATAGATCGAACAGACGTAATAATTTCATTCGAACAAACATGAAGTTGGAGGAAAATTAAATATTAATTCTGATCATAGAGTAACATTATTTCTTACCGACTTTGAATTCCAGATATTACGATAGAATTACAGAAAACAGTGAACGTATCAAATTGATTTGTAGATCCTCGAAACCAAAATTACTTTTAAAATTTTTTTATCGGAAAACGAATAACCTCTCTTTCACCGCATCCCATTGCAGCAAATGCCCATTGAAATTTTCATTTCCAATGAACATGAAGAATTGGATTTCCACGCATGCATCAAAGCAAAAAAAAAAAGATAAAAGAAATCTGCTTGTTAATGCTGTAATCATCCATTATCAGCCGGTGAATTGAAATAAAATGGTAAGCACTTGTAAGAAAGCAATCAGCTCGCTTGCAATAACTTAAACGTTAATATTAAAAAATAACGCAAATTATTTTATTAGATTTCCAACACGGTTAACCAGTTCGTTCGCACAAACGCCTACTGCTGAATACTTTCTGATTGAATGGAAAACCGAGTTCTTTTCTTACAGAAATAGTTTCCTTGATATTCGAAATCGTACGGAATCGATGCATTTGAGATAGCATGTACAATGCCAAAGACTGATTAACAAAGTTTGCTCATGAAAGGCCGAACAGACTAGTGATCGGTCAACAATTTGTTAAAGGAGCGCCGGGAAACTCCGAAAAGTAGAAATGGCACACCGTGGCCATTGTGGTTGAGGCGAATCTCAAGATTGCGGGCTTTAGTCCCGCTCTCCATGCTTTTCTTTTTCTCATTGGATTGTCGGAAAAGTTTAAAACCTTTTCGAGTTCTTTAACTGGATGCCATAGGAATTCTGCACCGGCGGAATTAATGGCGGAGGCCATAAAATGGCAGAATATTATCCATCATAGTTGCGCGTATTTCGTTTGATTACGTTATCTCAAAGGTTTATAGCAAAATTTTCATAAACCATCAATTTTCTATGTTCTTCTACAAATATCATAAAACCGCACCGACTTCTTCGGACATTATTGCACCGATTCGTAATTTCAAGATTTATGCGAAGAATCTTAAGTGCCGAAGGTTTAAAGTTATTGGCACATTTGGTTCAACGTGATGTTATTAATTATGTCATACTACGGACCTTTATGTAAAATAAAAGTTTGCTGTATCAATTACAGGAAACAAGGGCTACTTGAGGACGAAGAAATCGCAATGAAAAGGGTCATACGACGAAGAGTTGCGAGGAAGGTACAATACCTGTCCCGTAATTAACTGTTTTCTACTTCCTTCCAATTTTTTTATTTCACCGTACTGCTCTGCAGCACTGAATCGGAGATTGTAGAAATACCACCGTATTTACCGTATTTTCTGTAACACCGTAAATCAACCAAGCCGCGTGTAGATAATTGTATTCTTAATTCCTCGAAGTTAGTATACTAAATAGCGTGCGCGCATCTCTTGGCAATTTACTCTTCGTTCACATCTGGCAAAGGGGAGGGAATTAATAAAGGAAAGCAAACGTCATGAATAGGGAACAGGCATCGCTCCAACACAATAATGGCAAGTCATACAGTGCCAAAGCGATCTTGGCAGAATCTGCAGAACTAAATCGAGAGATTATGTACCATTTGCGTTATTCTACCTCTGGCGTGTCTATCAGCGAGGGCCATTTTCATTCAGAACGCCGAACTGATAAATTTGATTAAGAAAGGTCGACAACCTCAGAAAAATCTTTGTTGATTTTTCTTAGTCATAATTATACTGCGGATTTGATGCATTTATGACACAAAAGACTTGCAATTTGAAACAGTGGAAGGAATTTAGAAATGCGAACATAGGATCTACAGTTTAGTCATAATTGTTGAAACTTTTGAAATGTAAACGAGCACAATTTTTTTTTTAATTTGTAATTAGGAAACGACGAAAAGTTTTCTGGATACCTCTCATAATTTGTTGAGTTTTATAACGTTTACAAACCTTCCGATTCTACGCAATGAGAGCCGTGCCATTTACAATTTACACGGTATAACGAATACTTGGGTGCACATCAGAGCTCAGAATATTACAAATGTCACTCCGTCAACCATACATGTGACAGCGTAATGAGAAATATTGCGTTCCATTTAAAAAAAACTTTGACCAGGCCAAATGTGCACTTGCAACCATTCTTTTCATAACGATGCGACAGTAGTGGTCGCAATGTACATGTGCGTTTGTGCCCCAAATGAAATTCTATGCAAAATATTTTCGCCACTTTATCGCAAATGCTTGGGAAACAATCGAAAATTATTACAATGCACGCCACGTTGAATTTAAATGAAGCATAAATTCTACATCTGTCGATGTATAAAACACAATTACTGCCTCTCTGGATTAATTGTAACACTGAGAACATTTCACAAACTGAGGAGAAGTTATATCGGAACGAAGAAGAATGCAACAATTCAAAGTTAAACTGAAAAAGAAATTAGAATAGTATTACCATGAAAGCACAGGAAAGTCTTTATTTCCGAAAATTTGCGTTTTCTTTCCGAATCGATTTTCCCTAAACCAGCACATGAAATTTGTAGAGAGTAGCCAAATTATGCTCAAACTGATATTTTGTAAGTTTACAAATCTGATATCCGTTCGAAACTTTTACTCGATGTTAGAAAACCGAGAAACGGTGGGATTTGTCTGAAAGCGTTTGAAAGTGGTTGAAAATCCGCGAAATTCGGTCAGCTTTCATTCCACCACAAACAGCAGCAGTACTTGATCGACCGCAAATAAGTATTTGAAACCGCGTCGGAAGTTAACGAAGGGCACGAATCTAGTTGACGGGGGACGCTTTCACTTTGTAATCACGTTATCGCTCGTTACACAACTTCCCTGGCGAAACAAAAAGAGAATCGGTCCAGGTTTAAGCAGGTTCGAATCTTGATAAGGGATGATGAAAGAGGTTTGGTCGAAGGGCGCCGTCAGACCCGGGATTTACCGTGCCTTTCCGCGTCTCTTCCCGGCTTCGTGGGATTTTCGACGTATTCGGTTCGCTCGGCAACATTTTGCAGCTAAGGACACGCAATTCCGCGCAATGGATGCCGCCGTTTCAATTATTAAGTTTCATTGTCAGTTTGGTCCAGTTGCTCGCGGATTAAAATGTAAACTACGTTATTACGCCCGGCGCGCAAACACGACAAACTCCTGACACGCTTAATCCTTCACGCGACGAGCCAAAAGGACCGCCATTTTCGGAGCTTACACGCTCCCGACGTATCATTAAAAGTTCTCTCGCGACTTCGGATCTACCGAACTGTGAATATTCTTGATTTATTGTTTCTTTATCGACGATTCTTCGACACACGATCGATAGACCTCAGTTACACTTTGACAACCCGTTCGAGTTAAAACAAAACGACGCCCTTTTTATTTCAATTTCATTACCAATTGTTTCAGATGGCTCTCAGCAGAAGAAATATTCGCTAACATTTTCTAACGTGACTGTTTTACCGATCTTCTTAAAAATGACAGCACTGAAATAACATCAGTATTTTTATAAAAATAATGACAGAGACTAAAACGTTTGAATACACGTGATAATTTTCTGAAGGAACGAGCGTCGCCCTAATCGAAGGTCCACGAGTGCAGCGGGTTCGTGCGAGTGGGCTCGCCAGAACAGGCGCGGATAGAATGGAGTCCTTTGAATTTTCGGAATCGGCCCATAAATCGCGATCCTCTTTCTCGCGATGTGTGGGCCGACAATACATCAAATACCATTGAGATCGACACGGCTGGGCTGTTTTCCAAAGAAAAGTCGGCCGACATTTTCCAACGGTACCTACCCGCGAACCGCCGAGAAATATACACGCAACGAGCTCACCAGAGACGTCTCAAAAACGACATTGTCCTTGCCGACTGCAGTGTAAACCGAGACCATAGGCGAAACTGGTGATGCAGCAAACGCGTATACGGTATACGCTACTTCAAACTACCAGGCTGCTTTGATGACCCAAGACAACAGGATGGAAAGCACTATTAACAGACGAGCCCGAGTTTCTTCAAGATTAACACGAGCGGACGAGAAATGACGAAGAGTTAATTCGCCGACACTAATTGCTGCCTATTTCATCCGTTTGCAGCAAAAATGGGTAACATTACAAGAACGACGCGCGATGACAAGTACACGCCAGCATCGCGGCGCCCCTGCTTGTCAAAAACGCGTAAAATCGCTCAGCTTTAAACGCGCACCACTTTAGAATCAGTGAATTCCTTGCCCTGAATCTTCGATTTTTAGCATTTTCCCGCCATGATCTGCAAGATTATATTTTAAAAAGGGGTAAAAATTTTTGGTCCCAGAAAGAGAACTTTAACGGAACAATGTACGAATAAATCCACGAAATATCTCTTGGACTTTGCGCCAAACATCTTCCCGTAGATAAATATAAAAATGTACAATGTAAAATCTTGTACTTTACTGCCAAAGATTAATTATAATAATTCGGAATAAAAAGGAACACTATAAAAGCAGGTTTAAAATACCGGGAAAGTAGTACAAATCGAAATTGTACGTATTATACGCAATAGCATTAAACGAATGAAAAGGAAAATGTCTGGGATATTGAAATATAAGATTGAAGAAGGGAAGTTGTAATAATTAGGGCAGAGTCGCATGAGAAATCCGACCGCCTCGATCAAATTGTAGTACTGTCGGCAGCGATACGATTGAACGAAATCGTTTCCAAGGAATTGCTCGGTAAAAAAATAAGCAGTCGGACTCCGTGTAAGTGAGCATAAAATTTTCGGGGAATGCAAGGATTCGAAGAATAAGAAACACGTACCTCCGTCGTATCGACGGTAACCCGATTTTATTAAGATGAAACCGTTCTACGAAAAGTCGATCCGAAAGACGGATACTTTAAGACACGCGGCGAGTTTGGGATATACTGCCGCATGATTTTCCATTCCCATGCAAAGCTTGATAACTTTGACAGCGGGAGCCGAAAAATTTTTCCGACGCAAGAACCAATTTCCTGCGGAATCTCATTGGCCGCTTCGCAAGTATACGGTTAAATGGTATCGAACTTTCTTGTAAGAGGACAGAGCCAATGTATTTCCCAGAAGTAATTCCGATGCAACGAGCCCCAATGTGCATTCCGATTTTTCTTATTTAACGCCGACCATCTACCAAGCTCTGTTGCAACATTGACGATTAACCATTGGACGCGTTCCATGATGCTCTCCGTGTAATTACTGGACTGAGGATCTCCGGGAAAAATAAACATTTCCTGGGTCAATCGTAGAAAGTAGAAGTTACATAAAACAGTATTTAAGAATACTATTAGTAGACTGCGCGGATCATTGTGAAGAATAAAAATTTTAAACGTAACTAATTGAATTAACATTAGATGGTGAAAAGAATGATGCCGGACAGTGCCAGTAAGAAACGTGAGACATTTGCATTTATGCTAAAGGGCCGGTCCAACTTTTCCCGACAGAAAAATCACGTAACGAGACTAATTGCAATAATAGCAGTAGCCGGCAACACTTTGTAGATACGGTTTCTCTGGTGTCATCATTATTCCAGTCTCGTCCCTCCCTGATTTTTGTAGGTTGTTAATGAACCGTGTAATTTACTTCCCCGTATCCGTCACAGCGCCGCGCCAAGTTTACTTGTTTCACAGAGTGATAATGTGCTCTAACGTATTGTGCTCGTTTAAATTATGTCACGTGAGATTAGATTTCGGATACGTTTGTTCCACGTTAATGTGGCTCGGAATCCTTCGAGCTCGAACGAGACTCAATGAAATAGTCGAATTTGATCCGCTCGTACGCTAGACTGCCGCTTCCATTGAAGTATATTGATGAATGTAACGATCAGTACTGTGTCGGGTTACGCCATTTATTTCAAAATAAAATGCGATGCGGTCGGGCCGCATTCGGGCTGCGCAAGTTTACGTAAATTTACACTTTTATAGACAGATTTTAAAAGCTATTACATTCGAATCCAATTTCACCTCCATCGACAGTGCTTTTAGTAGATTAAAAATAAAACGAATCTATATAGAGCTCCATTGAATCTTGCACGACATAAGTTTTTAATGAATTTTATACGTTATTACTGCATGGACTCCCGCACTCCAGTCGCATTACTTACTAACTTTACCTCTTCCGTTTTCCCGCATCGAGACTGGACGAAATAAATGCATCAATTTATTCATCTGAGGTAAGTATTGTTAAAAATTGTACATTAACTTGCTCCAGAGTCTGTAGCGTCAGAAAAATGCGAATAATTATTCTTCGTTACTCCTATTATTATTCTTCTGTATTACTCTTTAAAAATATAAAGATATTAGGGCTGTGCGGGTACCCGAAATTTCGGGTTCGGGTCGGGTTGAGTTGAGGTCCCGAAAGTTCGCAATATTCGGGTACCCTAAGTTAAAGTTGTATTTATATATGTAAGTATAATACTGTTTTATGATTTTACAGTTCAATCTTTTATTTTCAATGGCAGGTTCAGAATGATTTTTGTATTTCACGTGTAATCGGTTCTCGAACTTCGCGACGAAAAGAAATAATTTCGAATACGTTATGTGAAATAACAGTATTTAATTTTAAATTCGCGGGTACGAAGCATAATTGCTCTACTTGTCCGATACATGTTTTGTTCTCGCGGCTGTGACAATATTTCCAGCGTCAGAAAACAATCGTTCGCTGGATAATGGCACTTTAACTTTTTTAACTTCGGGTACCCAAATATTGCAAACTTTCGGACCCCGACTCGACCCAACCCGACTGCCATTCCGGGTACCCGAGATTTTAGGTACCCGCACAACCCTAAAAGATACTAACAAATCTACAACAACGCTATATTTCCAGAATATAAAATTTGAAAAACAGACTCCATAAATTGTGCTCGAGGATGAAGCATATTTCGCTCCTGTTAGTGGAGTGTCATTACAATTGTGTACGACAGACAATTTGTTGGAGAATATAGATTTTCGCTTGAACGTGCTGTCGGATTGTTTTTGCTTCGGCAGAGTGTGTAAAATGTTATTACGCATCAACGTAAAAGAAAAGGGAAGATGGGGGAAAATGTAATCGAATAAATGGACTGGCACATAAAATCGCTGTCATTGCGCATCAACATGAATCTTGTCGGCGTATGTTTTCGTTGTAATAGCTGACGGCATTTCAATGTTAATGCGCTCGTTAATGGGAAATTTTCAATTTTCATCAGAGCATTAAATGGCGCAATACACTGTGAAACAGGGAACACTTTTGAAAAATTGTTATCATAAAAAACAGCATTTTCTCCGCGCAAACATGGCGAAACGGAAATACAAAAGATTATTCACGATTATTTATGGAAAATAATTTCACACTCTAACGAGGCAGGAACACGCGTTAGTTTTGGTTTTAGTTGATCATTAAGACAATGAATTTTGTTGCACTTATTCGTTATGTCTGATTATATTTCTGTTCATTATGAAAGGTCAATCATTTACGTCATTCATTAGAAACGTCAATAATTATATGCAAAAATATATATGCTCCAATTTAAAAAAATCGTGTAATTATATTTGCGAGAGATTTTAATTATCCGAGTAATACCAGGTTTGTCCGCACGTCATTATATACCTTCCTCCTGTCCAGTCATAAAACTTTTGATTATGACTGCGTGACAAAACTGCAAAGAGACCTGCACCTTACGCGCCTCTGGCGTTTCATTTATGACCGGTAAATTCCTTTAATATCAATTACCACGTGCAAGGCGACTGAACTATTTCAATCACTGACAAAATCCTAAAAATGTCCACGCAAAGTCTCGCCGTGTTCAGAAAATGAATAACTTCGACGCCATTAAATTTTCGTCAGAGCGTTCTGTGCAGTTGACGCGTTTTTCAATTTAAATCGAAAATACAATTTACAACGATAATAAAATACCCTCCATTCTTAAGCAAATCCCTAAAAATTGATATTTTTCCGGATAAATAGGATACCAAATATTTCTCTCAAATATTCATATCAAAATATCAAAATAGAAAGCTTAATGCAATGTCTGATTACTTGGTGTTGTAATTTCGGTGTACAAATGTTAGCACGGATTAACATAAATGTTAGAAAGCGCAAGCTTTACCGAGATACATTCCACACGTTAGTATAATGAAGGTACCTCCGATAAGCTCTTTTTTGTTACGCGAAACAACCACCGGAAACTGCGGTAGAGGAAGAACGGTCCTAATTGCAAGTGCTGAACATCAACTGGCCTAATTTTTTTCACGCTCGCCACTTTCACTGGTAAACATAATACTACAGACTCGCCTAACGACTGCACCAACTGTTCGCAGTTTCTCCCCATCTTCCGCGCACACATGCATGAAAAGTATCATATAGACACACACGCACACGCCCGGGTACGAATGAACCAACCAAAAATAGCGTATGAAAAGAATACACCGTGAAAGTTGAAATCCAAAAGACGTGCAACAAACGAGCATAACGAACGGAGTTGAACTAACCGAGCACACTATTCCAGATATTAGTATGATTTCAAGGACGGACTCGAGGAAGACATTAGCACCAGACCTCGCGGAAACGTCACATAAATTCCGCGCAATCCTCGGGACGCGCGTCTCGTCTCGATTGAAGCTGGGGTCTCAAGCGACCCGCGCTTCGGCTCACCAAAGTTCGGGGGCAGGATTCGAGCTCGACTTTCCCCCTTCGAAACACCCTCTATCCCCCAACCCCCCTTCGCTTCCATCCCACCCATTACCATTTCCAAGTGGGAGTGTCTGATTTACAAGTAGTTATCTGCGGCGCACCTGAATACGTCTCGGCGATGAATGCAAATTCCGGCCAATCGTCTGGCTGAAGTAAAACTGCAGCCGCACGCGGTGTCACGCGGGAGCTCGGGAGTAATCACGCAAGATTAATTGCGCCGCTATCTTGGCTCCGCGCGACTGCACCGGCAAACGCGAGACAGAGAGACGGAAAGAGAGAGACAGAGAGGAGGGATGAAGAGAAAGAGAAGGAGAGGGAAGATGGAGAAGGGTGAGAGGCGGACGCAGGGTTTTAGGTATCGAAAATCGACTGTGATTGCCGGGAGAGTCTTCTGCAGGGGTCTAGAGCATGCGGTGCCGCTAGCATACGTAAGTGAAGTATATCAGGGAATTCAGAACAGGAGTCTGCCGCACACCCACGGATACAAATCTTCTCGAAAACGTGGAAGGAGCGAGCACGGGGGAGGACGACGGGGGTGAGCCAGGGGTGTCTGACAATGAACACGGGGACGGCCCGGGAGTGTTTCCCCTGTACGGAGTTCAACAAACAGAGCCGAGGAGGAACGGAATCGAGGCGCTGCGCTGCACCAGACGAGCGCGCGGCTGGCGAACTGAAAAAGAAAAGAATTGATTTCGCAGGACGCGTCACCGTTTCTTGGCAGCGGCCACTGGCACCGGCGACGACGTCCTTTTACTTTCGTTTCGAGAGAGACAGAAAGAGAGAGAGAAAAAGTACCGGCGTCGCGAGGACCTAATTGAAAAACAAATAATCCCGCTACTGCACAGCCGCGACCCTCTCGACTCGGACCGGTTGAGGATTCGGGGGCGGAATTTCGTGATCGAGGTGGACAACATCGCTCGACTATGCGGTCGGGTTAATAATGCGCAAGTTTTGACTCGCTTTTGTTTTTCTTTTGTCGCTTCATTTGAACGCATTGTCTATCGAACTGATCAGAATTTTGGAAAGGGAATTTGGAACTCCGTTTGATTGAACTCTGTTTAATCCTCCATCCATCGGGGACGACACCAGTACCGACTCTGATGAATATTAGAAAATTTATTGTAGAAAGTGGGATTGTAAGACGCATTACTTTTGCATTGTTATTTTCTAGAATTTGAGGATTCTTGTGAGGAATATCGACAAGTCTAGATAATCATTGTTGTTCGCAACTTCATACCTGGTAGACTTTTATGGCATAGTCGCTGGGGGATTGAATGTAATTGTAGGTATTGTCGGTGATGTATTAGATTAGTGTTATCGTCACTAATGTTATTGCACGCTAGGGATTTATATAGAAGTAGAAGATTACACGTGCATAGATAACGTAGACATAATATGTTGTCATAAATCAAATAGAAAATAGGGTAACTTTGACGTGGAACAATGTACACAACAGTACGGTATCATTTTTTAATTAATTATAGACTGCAGAATGTTATTTATAATGTAACACTATGTCTGTGTTCATTGTAGAAGATACATATACAGGTGATGAGTGAAAATATGTCGAGGAGAAAATATTAAAGAGAAAGAGTAGGAAATTCTTAATTGTTAATTACGGTCTTATTAAAAACTATATGGTAATATATTTATATATTTGAACAGTGAATGTTTGGAGTTAGAAAGTAGTGACAGAATGGCTAATAACAGCCTTTGGTTTATTTATAATTAATATGCCACACATGTCATAATAGCGATGATTAAATTAATTGTATACTATAAATACATTTATCATAATTATAATGGTAATCCATAATTATTTAATCCCAATTAATGATATATCAAATATCGAAAACTGTTCTACTAATATGTTCGCTCATTTTCAAAGAAAGACTATTATCTCTGTCAAGCTGTGTTCATTTCTTCGACATTGTAACACAAGCACGCAGTTCTATCCAACCAATAATTCTGCCTCGTGGTGACTTCGCGACTGGCGTCGAAAATTATCTGCTCGATGAAGCAATAACGTGTAATTAATGTCATTATTGCAAGATAATTGGGAATTTGTTCCGGTAAATTTCTGTCCCATAAACCGTGAAGTAATATTGACATACGATGACCAATGATAATAACGTCACCCTTGCTAATCATTTGTGATGTCCAACGATTTAATTATTTTCAATACGTTCTGCCCTAAACATATTCCACCTAAATATTCAAATAAAATTATAATTCACCACGATCTTTACATCGCTTGTAAATACACGTACATAAACATACATTTATCGTTATTTCATTTTGTAATAGTAATACTTGATCAATTCATTCCTCTATTTTATGAACACAATTACAAGAATATAACAGATACAAAACAGTAGTAGGTTTCCAACTCGCAAACACACGACGCTATTTTAATTTAGTCTTAGAATGTTTTTGCAATATTTAAATGTTTAGTGATCTATTGAATACAAATTTTGTAACGTAACAAATATTTTTTATTATTTATTACCACTCGAGCGAAAAGGGTTAACAATTTTCTCTCGATGCTGGCAATGTTTAACAAACTATAAATAAACACCGCGTTAAAGATTCGTAACTGAATCGACTCGCCGTTCCTACACAAGAGATACAATCTAGAAAGAATAAATAGATCCGTAAAAACAATAGCTCTTTCACAACGAACTTGCACATCAAGTGTCGCACTCAACAAACTTCCAGTCTCGCGCGCAGGCACCGCGGGTCCCGGCGCGGCGGCGCGGTAAATAACTTTCAAAAGAATGCACAGAGACCTATAATTTGCGACCACGTTACCCAGTAGCATCGTGCCGTGGAATATCTCGTTCCATTTTTTTCCAGCGAACCAGCGCAGCGTCGAGATTCCATCGCGTCGCGTCGTTCCCTTAATTAATTGATTTAAAAAAGCAACGGAGCAGGGGAGCGTTCGCTCGGTGGCTGGTGTGTCAGCAAGATATTCAGCCGACGCGTCGCGTCGCGAGCGCAAGACCACATTGTTCCACCGCGTACAAATGATAGCGAGACGAGCAACGAGAGCCGTAATTGTTCCGATGCCGTAATGGGGGATCCTTAAGCAAGTAAGCTACGATGTTCCCACGTGCGGGTTTCCTGTAGATTGTGTATATTCGGGCGCAGTCAACGACACGTAAAGTCGCGTCTGGGGTCAGGCCGGCGCTCGGCAGCGGAGCGGCGGCGCTCCCTCATGCGTGCTTCCTCCGTCAGGTTCCCACCCATTGACAAACCAAGGAGGAATACCTTTCTCGGTAGACCGGCTACGTGCAAGGAACTTCCGATGGCCTCGAACGACCCTGCCCGAAACTTAAAAAACTCGACAGCGAGCGAGACGTAGCGCGATGCTTGTCTTGGCCAATAAAACGTCCGACTTAACGCTGCACGATTTCCTCTACGGTTTTTCACACTCGAGCTGTCACCAGATCATTCTTTCCAGACTTGAATGGTCTGGTTGCAGAATAGATTTTAAGCGAAGCTACATTTTCACAATTTGTAGATTGTTTCATTAGAATCAGAGCTATGCTGTAGAAAAACTATCCAATTGATAGTTTGAATTGAATGCTATAATCAAATGTAAATTGAATGCCACGTCACCCATATGTGGGTGACGGAATTATATATCCAGGTTTTAAAATGAAGTTTTACGTTGATATATTCATTGTACCAAATTTGATTAGGACCTGTAACGTGCAATAAAGTTGGAGGATTACTCACTATCATACATTTAATTTTGTTCAATTTTTATTTCATTAAATAACTTACATTGATTTTATGGAATTTTTGGGGTTTCTAGTTCGGCGATCAAAGGGTTAAGCATTAAGAATTTTAGAGACGAAACTGAAATTTGAACGACACTAATTATTTTAGTGTTAGTTTAGACTAGTATTAGTCTTTGCTAATAAGGATAATTTACAAGTTGACGTTGCACCGCGATTTTTCCTGCAGCTCTAATTATCATTTTCATTCTATTAGGTCGTCCCTTAAGTTCGTGCCGTGGATATGCTTATATTATTCACCGTTGAAAAGTATTTTAATGAAAAAACGGTCGGAAGAGGTTGTGGAATTAAAGGGTGATTACATATTTTATTTTTAGAATTTAAACGGTACAAGAGTAAACGGCACGAACTTATGGGACGACCTAATAATTGTCAGCCAATCCTTTTTTGGAAGTTTGGAATTAAAAGTCTATTCAGGTTAAAAACAGTTTTATATTATACAGGTTTTATATAAAATGTGAATGATTTGTTAATATAAATTTCTATTGTGCCGTCTAATTTGTATTCCAAATGGTATTTCTAATGTGTCTATTTCCTCGGAACAAGTTATACGGTTCAGGAAATCGAGGTTAGGTATTCCTGAAAATCTTACGTTTGCATTCCATATATTATGAGAAACGCCATCAAGGCGTACGGGATTGTCGTCCATTTTGTTTCAGCCGCGCTCCCACGAATTGTTTACCCGCCCGTTTAGCTTCCTATTCGTATACAGAGTGCAGATGAGTTTCTCCCGGCTCCTATCCCTGTATTTGGAAAGGCTGTCGAATCCAATTAAAAGGATTCTGCAGGTTGGTTCACGGAAAGTTATACGATCTCCCCGCGAGTTTGTCGCAAATTACAGACGTAAATTGATGGAACGTAGCCCGGTAACTTGTTTTTCACTTCGCGACTGCCGAAAGTTAAGGGAACGTTCAAAATTAACCAATTAATTAAATACTGAAGACCAGCCCAATTGCTAAAGTTAACCTTCCATGTCGTATCTGTCGCGTTCTTCCCAGGTCTATCTGTGGACAGACCAATGTATCTTAGTTTTACTGGACGACATTTTAAAACAATCTTTTCGCTCCGTATTTATTTTAATTTTTTCTCATAAATATATAAAATCCACGCTTGTCCTAAAACGCTCCAAATGGATAGAACGTAAGAGTATTACACAAATCCCCCGCTAAAACCGTCGTAGAAGGAATAATTATCTCGGTAAATGACATGATAATGTCCGAAGTAAATATTCCGGAGAACGTCGTCGACAGAAGCGTCCCGAATCGAATCGCTCCGGGTATTTAATTAATTACTTCTTTTGAGAGGGGCTCGTCGTAATGCGAGTCGTGGCCGAAATCGCAGATCAAAAGCGCTCGTTCAGTTATCCGTTTCCGCGCATGATGACGCCGAGCGATTCAATTTGCTCGATCGTGTCAAAAACAGTCGGGTATGTGTTGGCCGCCGATTGTCTCGCGCGTTTTATTTCTCAAAATGAAACAGTCTCTGGTTTCCCAAAGACTGAGACCCTTTCTCTGTGCGAATATATATATAAATACGTGTGTAGGTGTGTTCGTGTGTCTTCTCTTTGGAAGGCGAAACAATGTTTCGTGTCGCACAAAGAATTCCACGGGAAGAAAGCTGTCGGCGGACACCCGACGCTTTTTCACTCGACGAGAAAGCGTTGGAAACGGCGTTGGAAACGGCGTCGGTATCAGCGCCGTAAAACTCGACCTTTCCCCGCAACTAAACACCCACGCCGCAAGTGAAATACAGCTGCGCTAAATTTTCAAAGTTTCGGATCCAAAAGTCAAATTCTTGCTTCGGGGGGCAGTGCTTCCCTTCGAAGAATCGACTTGAGCACAGCTCGACAAACTAAAATAGTCAGAACTATCGTCTTATATCGAAAGAAGACTATAGTAAAATATCGGTGTGGGTCAGAAATGACTCGGACATAGGCCCACAACTAGCAGGTGTCAGGGGGTCAAGTATAAAACTAATTTGACATCTAATGGTTCGAGCTCTTAAAAATTTTGAGATATTATTCCGTACGGCGTCGTCCCTGAAGGGTCAAGGGTCACTATTGTGATTCCCAAGAACGGTGTCCAAGGAAGGAGTAACGCATCTCCTCTCCTCCCCTCCCCTCTCCTCGTGCGCGACGAGAACAAATGCGGGGGGCGAAACAATGGCCAAGAGAAGAACGGGGGTGAGAACATTTTTATTACACTCGAGAAGCGAAACTTTTGTAAGCAACGAGGTTGTCCGCGTCCAGGCCGAGGCGGATCGACCAAGATTTCCGTTCTGCACTCGGAACACCAGATTGGACGTAAGGGGCACCATGGGACCGGGGCAGTGACCCCCCAACTGCCGCTGCGCACCGAGGAAAGGTTTATGAATTAATTAGAGACTTGCCGAGGTTTTCTGTGCAGTGCGGAAAACTGCAAAGTAAATAGCCGTGTGTGGAAGATTTTTATTGAATTATTTTGTACATTCGAAATTGCTGTTCTTTTGGATTCTCTAATCTCGTTTGACTGCCCTCGTTTTCCTAAGTTAATTTGCCCTGATTGAGGTGACTGGTAACAAAATTTTCATGTTGGAAATGTCAAGAATTTTTGCACATTTATTCGTTGGAAACGAAACACTCCGGTAGATGGCACAAGATTAACAACTGAATCGAGTCAAACTCGCGATGACGATTTTAACACTGAGTTTACGGAGCATTAAAAGTTATAAAAATAAAAGAAATTTGTCTATCCAAGTTTTCAGCCATTTTTTTAAATAATATATACCCAAGGAAATAAGTTTGTTCAGTAATTCCACGTAGGTGGATCTTCACAATCTCAATAATCGTAAATTAAAAATACTAGAACCCGTTATTTTGACGTGTCCCGTAAACCTAGTGTTAAACGAGTATTATTCAGTTCCTTGAATCGAAATAAAATTCTATTCTTCTTTGTTATCGCTCAGCTAGGCAGTTAATGAAGCCAGAAATTATTCTAATCGCCGTGGCTGCGAGAAAAGTTGCATACTAAATTCTGATCATTATTGTCAGTCAGAAACAGGTCGCCGTTCCTTTTCTCTATTTTTATGCTGATTGTGCGCGGAAGGCTTAGACCATCGATAAGAGTCATTGTCGCAGTATACGCGCGACGAGGCAGCAGCGAAACGTAGATTACGATGCATAAAGGTTGACGATGAAAGCAAGATATAATGATAACGATAACGCTGATGAAGACGTGTACATTATGGAAATTGTTACTGTTACCGAATGTCTTGATGTCGCGGCTAATATATGTAGATGACATTCCGCGGGACATAAACACGAAGATTGTTTTACTATTGTAAAATGTTTGCTCCGGATCGAGTGGTTGCAATAGTCAGAAAGTGTGCGTTCTTATTCCGAATGAAGTGTGGGAACGAAGATGAAACTGGCAAGGCGACAGTAAAGAGGAAGAGAAAGACGGAGGAACCGGTGGCGTCGCGGTCAGATAAGCATTATGCAAAGCTGGGCTTAATGCGGCGAATAGTATCAAGGCGTGTTGGACGTGTTAAATGACATGCGAGTCTTTCTCGTTACGAATAACACGGCCAACGAATGCTCCGAGCATCGTTAAGCGAAGCACCGTGCCTAAAGGTGAATTCTCATTAAGGGTGCCGTAACATGTCGTTAGCATGTGCAGTGTCGATTTTCGCCCCGCGTCACATACACCCTCAAATATCAACTAATCCGACGCGAATCCATTACATCGTGCCACTCGACGCTTAAGAAATTTTCGATCGGGTTGAACGGTTTCCTCCGGCGCCGACGCAATATGCCAGTAAACTGGTAACTAGCTGCTGTTTATGCGAATTTACCACCCAATACTCAGAAATTGGCGCGGAAGAGAACCAATACGCCCAAGAATATTCTCTCGATATATGTCAACAACACAGGTCTTGCCAGCGACATATATCGTCCAGGAGATATTATTCACGCTGAACGTCGTATCCCTACTCCTCGGTGTCCGAGGACACTCGAGTTTAGGGGATAGATCTGCGACTTTTATCGGCCAGGTATTCGCAACATATATCGAGAAAAGACTGTATTCTCCCATTTTCAAAGAATTTAATTTATGACTTTATATAAAAAGATCTATGAAGCGGTTTTTCTTGAAAAATTTATGCTAATTTACCTCATGTTTGAGGAATGTGCGATAATTTTTTTGCTGAAAAATATGTAGCAGAAATGGTTATGGAAATGTTTATACGGCACCTAGTCGCGGTAAGTGAAAATGGGAAAGTGTAAATTTGATCATTCGAAATAAATGTGCTAAATTTTCGGGAAAAAATCTTAACGACATAAATGCGTGGTAATCAAATATATCTGTGTATTTCGTGACACTATGAGTGTATACGATAAGCGTGTAATAACGTGTGTTTATTTCGAAATGTTTGGTTTCGAATGTAATGGTCGGATCAGTGAATTCGCATGTGGGTTAATGGATTCAATAATCAAAGAATAAGATGCCGCGATCATTTCGACTGCATTCTTTTCGGAAAAATTTTACGAGCTACAAGGTGCATAAAGATCTGCAATCTACTTATTACAAGGTAATGGCAGTGTAGTAGAACGCGGTGTGCGGCTGCATAAGGAAATTAGATTGTAGATACTGCGAGTATTTTTAAATTAGGTACAATAGAACCTTCACTGTGGGAGCACAGTTTATCCAAACATCGCTAAAGGTTAGGTTAATAGTGGCTTACAGCTATAACCTGCTTCGAGAATTCTGTTCGTTACGGTGTACCTTCGCTGTTGCGTTTTCGTTGCTACTGTTATTATTATTGTAAATTTAACGCCCGCTTAGCAGTACAACGCACTCTACGTACCATCTAGGCGCGATTTCAATGATATGATATGAAAAGGCGTAGTTAATGTTGTTGTATGAAACGTAAGAAACAACTAGCCAGTATTATCTTCGTGCACAAATATTGTGTTACACGTTCAATGTATATTCAGATACCAACTTAATCAAAGCTTTTTACGAATATCGAGTCTTCGCCTTTTCAACCGAGTTTTTAACAATTTCGTTTCGTTAAAGATGTTTTATGTAAATTGAATACTAACGGTGTATCGGATCAGACGGGAGAATAAACTCTTCTTCTACGGCAATTGTAACTAAACGATACAGTGGATCACCACATTATTAGATCCGCGATACTGTTGTAAAACGTGTATTTTTTTCATGTTAATACTTTATGAAATCCTCCATAAAAATGACGAGAATCTAGTGTAGCTAGACTTTCCTATAAACATTGATAGTTTCGATGTAAATTTTTCGGTTTATCTCACTAATAATTTGATCAGCCTTTGCAGACAGGAATAGTAAAATTCTGGAAATAACTTCGAACTTGGAGAAACATAAACATAAAGCAAACATAGTGTGATTTTCCGACGATGTCAATTCAAATGATTCGTTTTTTATTCCTGTAGATAAAAATGTCGTTTTTTATTCCTGTAGATAGAAGTATAAAAATGTCAAAACTTTTGAAGATTTTAATCGTATCGTGGATTATGAGATGAAACAGTGTCCGATTATTACGGTGCGAGTTTGTTCAGCGAGAAATATTCGAGCCGCTTTAAAACGCAACATTGGTGGGCTAAACGTTGTCTCGATGGAATAAAACTGCGGCTAAAAGTAGAAATATTCAACAGCAGAATGTTGCAATAATGCGAGGTTGTTCCGACAGTTTCCACCCGCGGCTGCACTTTCGTGGAGAGGCCACAATTGCCTGGAAGATACCCGTAAACACTTATCGTAGTTATCCTAAGAGGGGAGTTTTAGGGCAATTATGTAGTTAACAGCGTTTATGTAGAAGTTGCGGGCCTTCGATTAAACGGAACGATGGGTGCTTAGATTATTGATCGCGGGAATGAAGTTCTGTACATGTATGCATCCGCCGACTGCTGCCTGCAATTTGCGTGTCGCCACAATTAAGATAATCAATTTCACGTAACGACGACGGGGAAAAGTGAAACGTGCCCGACGCGATTTTGTTTTATTCCTGAAAATTGGAGCTATCCATCGAACCGAGACTCGATAAATTATATCGAAGCGGTAATTAATACATATTCAACCGTATCACTGAAATTGGCCATTTTCCGCAAAGTATTTTTTTATACCACAATTGAACGGATTTTTGGAGACACAAACCTCCAAAATCGTGTTTGATCAGTTTCAGGAGAAGTATTTTCAAGATTTTTAAGATATAGAAAAATTTAAAACCTTGGGACCGCTCAAGTAATTTGTGGCTGACATAAGGCACGGTTAATCTACTGAATAAGACTACAAGAATGGTAAGCAGCTATGCTTCAATATATTTTGCTATACATCCTGCGAGAGATGCTACATCTAAAATACATATACCAAAAATTTTGCATACCATTTTTCTAATTTAATATTACTTAATTTTATATTATTTTAATTTTAAGATTATTTTTAATATTATTTTCTCCCTCATATTACTCCAAATTTCTTACAAGATATTTTACTATATAGCTATGCAGTGTTTCTTCCAAGACTTTCTGGAGTTAATAATGTATTAGCTATAAATATTACGCTGCTATATTTGCGAGACATTCTAGAGCTAGGGAAACGTTAAGAAGAATGAACCACGTGGAACGTTTCTCTGTACACCTTACAATACGACCTAGAGCTAAGAACACATTAAGAGAACAATCTGTGTAAAGTATTTTTCTATTAGTTCCGAGACACACTCTAAATTTCGCAATACGTTAGAAAGAACGGTCCACATAAACCATTTTGCTGAACACCTTGAGAGACATAGAGCTAGGAACACATTAGAGAAACGATCCGCGTGAAGCATTATCCCGCAGAGTGTTAGTCTTCCCACTGTGAAACATTCTCGAATATGGAATATATCACGAGGAACGATCCGCATAAAGCATTTAAGCGTACACCTCTCGAGACATTTTCGGTGAATGGACACCATAGGTGTTAAGACTACAGCAATATAATGTAGTCAGGGCCTCTAGTGTCCATCTCTCCACTTTCATAGTCACCAATTTCTGGTGCTCGAGGAATTCGAGAAAACGCCTTCCACGATTTCCGTTGGTAATTTTCTCTCCCACTAATATTATATTTTCAGTTCCAATTTATATATCAAATTATACTTTTAAATAAAGTTTATTTAAAAAATGTATTATATATATTATATTATTATATTATACTTATTTATTTATAAAATACAGTGTTCACTCGATATATTTCCAAAACACGGGACTAGTCAGAGACAATAATCGGCCAGGAGATATTATTCTTTGGTCCGAGGATTCTCGAGCTTCGAGGCCACTCACGGGGTATACCCCACGGTAGTGGGGGTAGTTCTGCGACATTTATCAGCCAGGTATTTGTGACATTTATCGAGAAAAAACTGTAATCTGCCATTAACAAAGAATTTAATAATTATATTTACGATTTTATATAAACAGAACATTGAAAGGGTTCTTCTTGAAAAATTTAGGATAGTTTACCTCGTGTTTGAGGAACATGCGCTAATTTCAGAAAAGAAGAGCGATACTCCAGAGGCCTCTGTTCATGGCCCCTCACGGGGTATACCCCTCGACAGTGGGGATAGTTCTGTGACTTTTATTGGCTGGGAATTTGGGACATATATGGAGTAAACACTGTATATAAATGTCGTGTATTCATTTCGTGTGAGTGAGAAAATAATGTATTGACTGTATTGAAGAGCCAAAAAATTCAACTTTCACCCATCAAAATCTCGCGAAGTAGAATGAATGATTAAGTGGCAAATACATCCGAGTGGTTGCTCGAGATTAGGTGCAGTTCGACGTACATGACTTGGTCCGGTGTAACTGTGGAACGTGTCGGCAAGGAAAAGATGACCAGAGGGCTAAGTGGGCGAGAGGTAGTTAATTTTTTGCCTTGTGCAGTTTCGAACAGCGGAAACTCGATAACTGCGGCCGTAAATCCCGGAGCGGGAGTGAGTTCCGCGAGAAATTGAAGAAACGGAGGGGGGCCCACGGAGTTTCCCCTGTTAGTAATTTCTCGGGCGACGTGGCCGGCAACAGGAAATATGAAGCTACTACCCGCCGAGGGGGAGAGGATGCCGCGCGGGTAGGTGCTGTTGGCCGGTACCGCGCGGCGACCCGCGTTCGGGCTTCGGATTTGCCGAACAATCGGCAGGGAATACGCGACGCGGCGTACCAATGCGAACGTGAACTGTGACTCCGAGCCGGAAGCACCGCCGCGACCCGGGCCCCAACTTCTCTCCTCAATTATTTCGCGGAACCGATCGCGATAAAATGAACTTCGCCTAAGCAAACCTAATCCCGCGGCTTCTCGATGTTTCCGGGAGATCAAACGTTCGTGGAAAATGTTTATCTGACAGGTTTCGCCCGGGACTCGCCCTGCCCCGACGGAAGTTTTCGGCGAAACCCTCGGCGTGCCGCATTGTTCGAAAATTAATTGATGACCTGTCCCTTTGAGAGCGTATCGAATAATTTATACGGCGGCCGACAACTAAAACGAACCGGTTGACTCGAATCTGAGACGCTGGATAGACAGGGGCTGGTGCATGGCGAAAAGTTGGGCGCAATTGTTGGGCTTTGTTCAGTTTCCAGTGTGGAATATTGTTAATGGTTTTAGGGCAGCGGCGTTGGATTGATGGGGCCGTGGCCTCTTCGGGGTTTGCGTCGGGTGTTACGCTGAAATAAAATTGATGACACGCGGAGTTTCATGCGAAATTGTCTTGGTCGAATTGTAAGAAATAGAAGACAAATAATATCTTCCGAACTTTCGAAATTGTATACAGTCGAAAATGGGGTTAAATTTTTGTAAGATCAGCAGTATGTAAAACGGTATCTTGTGCAGAGTTTTCCGTGCTGCTTCATAATTCCGACACCGCAGAAAATTTTTCGTTCGTGCAATACAAAAATTCGTGTAATTTCGACGGCAAAGCAGTGGACAGTGCTAACGTGTAATGAACGTTAAACGTTCCGCAAACGGTAGTTCGAGATCAAACGCATTACAACGCGATTATCGACATAGGGGAGCGTTTACATGCCGCAAAGCCATTACAATGCGTTATTATTCCAATTTCAATCGGTCCGCGATGGTGGGAGCAATGTCGGGGAGCTGAAGCGATCGCGGGATATTCATTAAAAATCCCCGCGGAAAAAGAGTGTAAAGCACGAAGCGTTTAGCGAGGGGAAAAATGTGTTTTTTTTTGCTGTTGTTGTTGTTGCTTTTGCTCTCCTTTCTGATCCCGCGAAACAGATATTTAACGAGCATTATCGATCTCCGGGGGCGCGGAATCACATTGTAGAACGAAAACCGCCCGTAACCATGAGCTCTGCGGCACGTACACCGGCGAAATTATTTTCGCTGGACGGTTACGCCGTTACGATCGCCGCGATCCCCACGTTTTGTTGTGTCAGCGGTTCATCCTTTCTGCCACGTAACATTTTTATCGTTTAATGACGTGTATCGTTCAATCGGGTACCGCCGACCACTTTCGTGGTACGCGTTTAACTTTCTTGGTGTCGAACGTGGTTGACCGTTCACGATTTTGATATTTGCTGAAAAATAAATTTGGTAGTTGCAATGTCTCTACTATTAACAATTACACAGTTCGTAGGAAAAAACATTATTTATGATTCGCCATGTGCACACGACCTGTGCTCAATGTATATCGATCCGTCAACGCGATATAGTGATTTGTTTATATATGTCGCCAAAGCCTGGGCAATAAACGTCGCGGAATTATCCCCACTCCCGCGGGGTATACCCCGTGAGGGGCATACCTCGAGGTCTCCGCCGTCCTTTTCTACGTTGGATCAAAGAACAGCACCTCCTCGCCGATGTATGTCCCTGGCTAGACCCGTGTTTTGGACATAAATCGAGTAAACTCTGTAATTTCATATATTTGTGCGCGTTCTTCGGGTTCTTCAACATCTAAGAAGTAAAATCACTGGACGTTTTTAAGGAATTAACTTAATTCGTCACCGCGAGCGCCGCGAACGAAGAAAAGAAGTTTCCGGCTAATCGCGCTAACCGACCTTTAATCTGTTATTCGGGTAATAGCGCGGCGATAAATTCAATTATGATCGTCGAGTAACCGGCGCGTCGGGGCGAGTGTAACGGCGAGATTGAACTTCTTCCCGGGCGGGTCTCATGCAAAAAATTTCAGCGAACGCGAGCAAGTGAATTGCACGCGATCAAAATTCACCGAACGGATGCCAATTATGTGTGTCGGTGTACGCATATATCCCGTGGCACGCGTTCACGAACTTCCCCGCGGCCGTTTGCGGTCCCCGGTAACAAAAAAACCTGGGTGGAACGAGTCGAAAATACCGGCTATTTATGCATTTAATTACGCGGCCGCGATACCGCGCCCCCTCCCCTCTCGTATACTCCCCTATATAAACATTGCGTATGCAAGTTAGCCCTTAATTAAATCCGGCTCCGCCGCGGCGCCAAGATGTTTTATGCCAACCGCCAGAGGGAGAGGGATGCGAAGGGGTTGGAAGCTGAAGACGAGTTGAAGGGGACGTCGACACGAGAAAGGGGGAAAACGAAATCCGGCGTTTATGTTTTCATCAGCCGCGTGCATGCGGCCATGAGAACGTAAAAGGGCAGCCAATAATGCACAACATTTCGTGACCATTAAATTGTATTTGGTAAAGGAAAGTTGCCTAATGTTGGGAGGCTCTTTCCAACTAATCATAGATTCTATCGAAGAAAACTTTTAAATTTTGCATTTATTGCTTCCAAATATATTCGATACAAATTGGATATGTTTCTATGAATTTTTACATTAGTTTTTTTTTCACGTTGTCAAATAACCAAAACCCACTGTCCTCACCAGTCTGCAGCACACCGCGAGACTGTCCTCGACGAATTCGCATTATATATATACAATAATCGCTGTAAAGCGATTTCCATCGCTGTAATTAACTCCGGCGCTCTTACGTTAATTGTTACGTTACACAACAAGATGCACGTGACGAACCGTTGCAAAACGTCGAGATTAAATGATTGTTATCACTTTACACAACAGAATCACGGAATTGGTAGCAGCCGAAATTGAGTTATATGAAATTGAATATTTCGTTTGCAATTGTTTTTCGATCGGGTACTCCGGTATAAATACATAAAACGAGCGAAAAACATAAATTAATCTACTGAAATTTCATAAATTATCTGTACGATCGTAACGAAATTCTGTTCGAGCCAGTTATTTTCAACTTTCGATAAACTCCGGTGACGGTGTGTAACTTCGCGAGAACGAACAATCAAAACGCACAGTTTTTTTTTAAATATTAATCATGAAAAAGACGTTGCGCGGAATTTAACGAGTCCCATAAACGGGCACATTCCTTCGCATTCCACCATTCGGGTTTTTCCTTCTTGAAAAGCAATTCCCCAGCCCCCGCTCCCCCCACCCCCCGGCCAGCGTGTACCACGATTTTCATCCGCAATGCCAGCACAGCATAATTTAATTTCGCAAAAGTGATTAAAATTCTACGCCTGTTAAAATCCACTTGTGAAAGATTGCTCGACTCTTATTTCTCTGCTTTCCCCGTTCCCCTTTCTTTCTTTTTTTTTCCACGTTCCCTTCGTCGTTCACACGCGTTTCCCTTCCCGCGTTCGACCGTCCAAGCTGTCACAGCTTTACAATCGCTCTTATAATAAACATTTCGTCAGCGAGACCTTTCGAGCCGTGATTGCACGTAATTGAGTTCTGCGAACAGGGCTAAACACGCTGAACGGAAAGCAATAATCTTCTCAAAACGATTCGGTTCATAGAATCGCGCTAATCCAGAGCTTTTTCGTTGAACCTTTTTTTTCTATTAAGCTACAAAAGCCCACATGGGATTATTAGCAGCATGCAAACATTACATTACATAGGTGGCTTATAAATTACAATTGAGACAGTATAATGATAATTTTCGAATACAATATTAACACTAAAGATATAAACAGTGAGACTTAAGAAATGAATGTATGAAAAATAGAGGACAAAGAGAGGGTCCGCACAAAAAGGAATCTATTGTATAGGGTGGAAAGGAACCCTATATGTGTCAGAGTGTAGTGATTAATTAGAATTAGATCACAGTCAAGTATGGAGTTGAAAAGCTTAGTGCCATTGGAATCTGTTATGGAACAGTTCCAATGAATGCTGTGAGAGTTAAAATCACCAACAATAAGACACGGGCCATGTGAGCTTACTGTTACAAAAAGCTGATCCCACTCCATCTGACAGGTGTCTGTGCCAGGGACCATGTAGCAACCCGTTAGTACTAAAGACGGACTTACACCATGAATTTTAATAGCCGCTACTTCCAAGTTATTGGACATATTACACAATTCTTGTACAGGACAATAATTAAGTGGTTTTCTTATCAAAATTACGAATCCACCACCCGGTCTGTTGTTCCTATCAATTCTAAAGGAACGAAAGCCAGGAATATCGAATTTTTTGTTACTATTGAGCATAGTTTCTACGCCAATAAATACGTCAACATCCTCTAAATATTTTTGGAGTTCTACATTGCAATTAGAAATGCTTCTGCAATTCCAAAAGACAACTTTGAGGTTAGTGTTAATGCGAGAGCTCGAAATATTATTATTCATGAAAAGTGTAAATAAGCTTAAGTTTTTGAAACGGTAGAAGGAAACACAACACTCACTGTATCCAAAGGAAGATTATAACACGCGTACCTCGTGGATCAAAACAGACATCTTGACTCTTCGAATGTCAACACGCGACTGATTCGTTGAACCTTAAGCACATTGAAATTACAATTGTAAACAAGAAACGAAATTGGTTATGTTGGTACATAACATTGTTTCTTGGATGCTTCTTTGTGGCTAGTTGCAGAAAAACGTTTCACTCGTTTTGTTTCAGAAACAGACCACACCCAGGTAAGATCAATTTAGTACATTCAATAATTTTATATTAGTTTTATGGGACTTGTTATTGTGCATTAATCTTCCATTTTGTTTTGTTTGTAATTACAGTGCGGACTTTTTCGTAAAATTCAAATGTTCTGTATTGATTGCAAGAAATGAGAGCCGAATGCAAACGTCTTCTTTCCTTTCATAATTAAAATAAATTGAAAAACATATTATTTGTATTCTTAAATTTGTTCATCTTTTCACCATCTTAAATTCCACCCGCACGTTATTGTTGTAAGTGTTTAAATCCCATCTAATACAATAGTTCATAGTTTCTAAGTTTCCGCTTCGTTCCGACTGTCTACTTATTGTGCCGGAAATGCAGAAAAATTGCAACATTTCACCCTAGCAGGGTAATTGATCGAGATTAAGGTAAGTGGGTTCCAGCATTGTGCAAAAATCCGCCTCCATTAGGTAAGCACTTCGAGTGGAACGCCCAACAACTTAAAGTCGACTCTAGGTTGGCATTCAGAGTGAAAAGGGTTAGCACAAGAGCTCCGACAATGAGTCGCTGTATACCTTTAGAAAGTGCCCTGAAGCTTCTTTCGCTTGATCCACGAAATGGTCGAGGATGTAGTTAACTGCCCCTGACATCTTATGACCTTGACTCGAAACCTCAAGGCATTTTTCCATTTGATCGACGCAGAGTGTGTCTCGTTTTCTGCATTCGTGCTAAGTACTGCCAAATAAAAACGCTGTCCGACACGAATTCCGAAACAATCGATTGCTCGGAGCACGCGTTTCCAAATAAACAGATTCACATCGTCAACACACATTAATATTTAACGCATCAAATTTGCTTTTCAGTCTATTCGCTGGGAACGCGACCTGATCAACAATTTTTAGATCTGCGAGGCAAGTTTGGTGATCTGTGGAAATAAAACAATAAATAATAATTTAAATATTTCGTATTCTCTGTGAGGAGATTAAGTCTTCAGGAGATTACTATACACGATGGATCATTATGGAAAATAATGACGGTACGAACAATTTAAGGTCGAGGATCGATTCGACGGATATTGTGCAGAGGAGATCGATGGAAAATACGAATTGGCGCAAACAGCTATAAGCAGATTAACATAAATAATGCGGCACGTTGGCGCTCGGAGGTATTGTCGCGTGTCGGACGGGGAACGGAGCAGAAATCAGAAAGATGAGAATAAATAATCGCCCGCCGCCGGTGCTTCGGAATATTTCGGGCAAACAATATTTTCCTTGCAAACACTCTTGCGTTGCAGCGCATACTTCTATGTGTACACGCGTTTCGACGCATCGCGAACGGCAACACGGAAACGCATTAACGATTCGATTTCCCGATACGGTGCGCGAATACCTGGAAAACAGACAGATTATTCCGTTCAAGTGTGCGCGCGTTTTCGTGGGTAAATACGGTCGGGAAAACAAAACGCGTTTCCTGTCAATTTCCTGATGTAAACGGGCCACGCAAGATGGCGCAGACATATTTTAAAAAATTCGGGCTACTGTCCCGCCGGGAATCCGGACGGTGTTTGCACGAGATCGGTAAACGGATGCGATGTTCAACGACTGAACCAAAAATCTCCGGGGAGGGGGAAGAAAAAAAATTCAAAGGATAGTCTCTGGCCTGAAGGAGAGCTTCGACAGGTTTCTCGGACGTGCAAATTACTATGGCGGAGTTGGGCCCGTGACAATGTTTATTAGCTGTCCTCAAACAGTGCTCGATATGTGACAATGCGCTCATGAAAGTTTCATCGGAAAGTTACCGGGAACCCCGGCGAACTCGCAGCCGGCCCAGCTTCCTCTGTTGATTGCGGAATCCCGTTAAAAGGCACCGGCCCCGCCCGCGCAACACAGGCTCTTTTAATTTCAAATGTAATCCACGATTGTGTCCTTAATGAAAAACCCGGTGATTATTTAGGGCTGACCAACCGGCTTCCGGACGGATTCCACGATTCATCTGTCGCGCCGGTTGTCGCGCGGCTCTTTGAGAACGCCGACAATCTCGAAGGAACGTGATCTTCAGGAATTTTTTTCTGGAGCAATTGATCGGCCCTTTCTTTAAAGGAGCACCACGTTTAATAGCACATGTGTCGGATAACTCGGAGCGATTTGTTTTTTTTATTGCGAAATCTCGAAAGATGTAACAATTTCATAACGCATAGTGTTCCGCGTTATTGGAATCTCTTTGACACAGTTTTTCATATTGCCCATGGACGGCCGCATTTAATAAAATGGCAAGTCTATACAGTTCATACTTTGTGAATACAGTGTACGGTCAAAAATGTATAACCACTAGTCGATTTTCAGTAAAATTACGAAATATACGGTGCACGTATGAAAGGCAAAGTTTGTCCAATTTCAATTTGCCGAGCCTCTGGTACCATTCTGTTGCAAAATAACCGCATGCAAAGAACCTCAATAGGTTAAAATATTGCAAAAATCCATCGAAATAAATGAAATGGATTCGAATTTTTCTAAACAGCCGTTCGCCTTTTTGTGAGGTTATATATTAAAGCGTACGAATTTACGGGGCGATTGTAAATTTTTGCACAATCAATTTGCATTTATAGCGATTCAACCTTCTCCACTCGTACGTCTCGACGTTTTTAAATTGCTAGAATTTAAACAATGTACATGTATTTATTTTCGATATAATGAAGAATATTATTTAAAATTAGTATCAATGTCCATCGAAGTACATTTGAAACAAACCTCTTGAAATGATAGAAAGTTGTTTCGAAAAAAAATGTAGCAAATCTGAAGTACAAAGCGTTGAGGATTGCAATAATCATAGTGACACTTTAGAAGTGGTAAACGACAGACCGGTTAAATCGTGACGAAAGGGGCGTATCGTTCGCGAAACAAGAAAGCACAAGGACTGCCTATAGAAAAAGAAGGATAATCCAATAAAGGGACGTTTTTTTCTTCGTCCTTTGTTCGTGCCTTTCATAAATCACCCTTCTTGCGAGCAAAAGTATTACGTAACGCGTCTGAGTAAGGGAGAAGTTGGAGTGTTAGCCGACCTCAAAGAAAACAATGTGTCCTCGAGCTGTCATAAGGGGCACGTGCTGTTCCGCAAAGTTGATATTACTGGGATTCGATAAGAATGCAAATACGCTTGCAGAAGGCAAACAAATTCCCGTGCTTTATTCGAAATTACAGCGCAGGAAATTCTGTTCCGGACAATCGTACAGACTGCAAGCCAGAAGTACTTGCACGGCAAAAATACTGTAAGGCAATGTTTTTGTAATGTTGGAACGAACCTGTTTAAACAAAAAAAAAACGGCGAACCCTACGTAATACTATGTAATACAAGTTACCTAATTTTGTTTTTGTGTCGCGTTTGAATTTACACGATATCGATTTTTCCAAGCGCAGAACGAACAAACTTTAATGTGTATATTTTCTATGCATTTGTACGTGCAGATTTGTATAAACGTTCACAAACCCCGTTGTGTATATAGAATCGACCTTACATATTAAAAAAGCTAATTTATCGTATGATTTAACATGTAATTACTTGATCACAATACAAATAATGCTAAACAAACCGCAATACTAGTTAGATATTTATTTATTTAAAGCTCCACACGATTCTGTAGCATTTCTGCGATTTAGGCAGTCAATAATTGTCCTGATTAATATTATAACGTTTCGAGATCCATCATTAATGTTCCCTCATTTAGATCCCGTAAATAATCTCTAATCGGTGGAAAAGTAACGCGATAATACGTGCGGTAGACACGAAAACGTGGAACGGAAATATTTTCCGCTGAATTCCATGAATTTCATGAGGCTATGGAGAAAAAACCTCAATAATGGAGAGCTCCAGAGATTATACACTTCTTGGTGGAAATATATCCACAGCCGGGCTTCGTCATTAAAAGTAATCCGTGTTAGCTGCGCGTTCATAATTCGAAACGTTACGACGGGGAGGTAAATTATCATGTATTATTTGTGACGAAAACATTTAACGACGTGACCCTATTTATCCTATGGGGTACGTCTCGCCCACGGTAGTTTAATTATACGTACAGGGTGGCCCAACTGTGATCGACTGGTCGGTAATGGCAAACAAATGCTGTCCAACGAAATTAATTATTCCGCGTAGTCTCTATGCAGTTTTAAATGGCTGTATTGCAAAAATGCAATAACAACTATTTCTTTAAATATATTATATTATATGGCATATTTGATATATACTAATTTGCTTCTACTACTTGTTTACAATTACCACTCGTTCAGATATTATATTATAAATAAGTTCTCCAACCCCCTTGAAAAATGTAATTCTTTGTCTTTATTTAGAAAATTACATCTATCGCAATATAATTTATTTATTGAAAAAGAACTTTTTCAACGAAAATTTAGAAACTTCTCTCGCACCCCCAGGTGTTAAGAACCATCGCTCCACACAATTGTGTTCCGTCAAGCCCTTTAATACTAGGTTTACGAGATCCGTCAAAATGACGGGTTCTGATATTTTTAATGTAAAATTATTAAGATTCTAAGAATGCGTACATGAGAAATTATTTAGCAAATTTATTTCTTCGGGTATATATTATTTCAAATATATTACTAAAAATTTGGGTAGCACGTTCTTGTAATTTTTGAAGAAAGGGGGGCAATAGGACCCCCTCGGTTCGATCAGCAACCCACCAAAACGATCGCCTTCGTGCCCCGAAACGAGATAGCGGCATTCCTCAATCAACCGTTTCGAGGAAGAAGTCGCGAAATAGTTTTCCATGAGAGGTCAAACGCATCCAGCGCAACCGGGGTGCACAGAATTCGGACCGAAAGGCGTCTCTACCTTTTCAAACTCATTGAAGCGCGAAAAGGTGGCACGCTACTGCGAACACCATTTAATCTTTTTCTATAACACTTTTTATTTCGGCACGTTCTAAACATACGGAATGCCCGAGTCGCATGATTCACCCTGTATACCGGCGTACTTTAAAGGGGGTGAAAAAAAAAGAGAGAGAAACGGTTTTCACGACTCGAGACTCGAGTGGAACAAGAAAAATGTGACTTCGCGTTCGCGAACCGATACGCTGTGAAAGTTGCCAAGCGGTAAAAAAAAAGACGGAGAGAGGGGGAGTGGGAGAGGGACGGAGGGGCAGTGGGGGTTGGCAGAGAGGGGGAAAGAGAGAGAGAGAGAGAGAGAAAAGAAAAGTCTGAAGCCCTCGCGCTGGAAATGTCTGCCGCGGAACCAGAGCACTTGTCGTTACGCTCGCTAATGAGGGCGAAGCACTCCATTAAGTCAACTGCGCGGTAACTACGATAGAAACGAGGCAAACTCAACATACAAAGAGGTATACGTTCTTGCACGCTGTCCATCACATTGCTGCTTTTTCAACGACGTTATCCACGGCGAGAGCGTGGCTGCCATCGCGGTCTCGCGTCCTCTTGCGAACGTGTTCGAGGACGAAAATTAACGCGCGTAATAAATACGCTCGCCGATTGCGACGGGCAATACGCGTGATTTCACCGTTCGCTGTTTCCACGTGCTGTGAAACGACATTTCGGTTTGCGTTCTGAGATGTATTTCTGTAACACTTGGACGGTCTCCTTAGGTGAGATAGGAATAAGCGATCCCAAGCGTCCATGCGGCTATCACGAGCAGAACTCCCATTATCGTGTAATATTACACTATTCAATCCCGCAGTAACAATCTGTAACACCGTATAGGAATGAGATTTTTGTCTGCCGAAGCTTCGCTTTCCAAAAAATAGAGTTTGAAAATGCAACGAATACGCGTGCTATTACATAGAAATCGTCTGACGCGTCCGATCATGACCAACGAATTCTACTTCCTGCGCATACTATAGAACGCGAACCCGACGGATATTGAAACTCGATTTTCTCGAAAACGTGGCGTCGAACGAAAAATGTTACTACATCTTTTCGATTTATTTATATACGTAGAATCATCGCCGGTTTGTTCATGTTATTCGGCCGCAACCTGTATAACAGCACGAATTTTCGAACTCAATTTTCTCGAAAACAGGATCCCATATAAAAAAATGTTATTCTACATTTTATATCCCCTTTTAATTGCACCATCAGTGTTACATCATCCCATATAAATGAACCGTTCAATGCACAAAGTCTGTGTCCATCAGAAAAGTTAATTAATGGACGTTGAGAATAAAAGAAGCAGGATTCCTCGGTCAGAAAGTATTGAAATAAAAATTTCGATTATAATCACTGTTTCTCTTTGTACAGAAAACAAAAAACTCAAAATGGACTTAATTTACTTGCACCACTTTTGCAACGGAACGGCTCAATAGTAGCGATGATTGTAGAAGCAGAAGTTGGCGTCTTAAGAACACAGAGGTTAACTTCCAGGCTCTTTATTAGCTTAACGAATATGAGAAAATTCATTAACGGGGCCGCACGCAAAGTATTATATGGAAAGGCGGAGGGAAGACTTGCATCATTGAAACGGGTACACATAATAGGAACGCGCAATGCTCGTTACTTGATTCGGCACATGAAGATAATGCTTGTATTGCTCATGCCCGAGGAGGAAGCAACGGGAAACTTTCTACTTTCTATTTTCTTCGGTTCTCTTTGCGGAAAGTTCGTCATGTCTGTCGCCATGTTTTCACTTTGCGGACTCGTCTTTCGGTCGTGAGTTCTGTCCTTCGGAACGAAATGCACGTATTATGCGGAATCCTGACAATCGGTAAGTTATTGTTGTTGTTAGTTGAATGGGTTCGCGGGAACAAAACCGGCCGCATTCGAATTCCGACGGCACAACAATTAACACGGAGTGGAGTATTAAAGAGAACAGCGTTCTCGTCGCTGCGGTGTACGTAAGTGTTATAAGACCGCGGAAGTTTATGCGAATACACGCTTATCGGCAGAAGTTAAGCGAGTTCGAAGTGAAATGAAATTTTCTACAAATTCTAACACGAATCAAGTGTTAGATTCTGTTAGATTTTTATTTTCCGCTGTCTCCTGACGATTATTTTTCCACGCTACGAGCACGTAGTTTCGCAGTCAGTTAATACAGGGTGTTCCGAAAGTCGTGTACTTTTGAAACAACACTGTTCGTATATGTGTTCGAGCTTATTAAAACTTTTGTTTCGCTATGTTTAGTCGAATGCCTCTGGCTACGAGTATAAGATGCTCTCAACGGACAGTCTATCAAAACTTTCTTTTCGGATGCTCCCATCCAATTCCTGTTTTTGTCAATTAGACCCTAAACGCGCGCATTAGCATTAAGATCCGCGGTCTAACGATAACAAATGCTGGCATTTGGAAAGTTTCGGATGATTGTGACGAGAGCGCAAGATGGGCGAAGTTTCCCAGAGTATTTCAACCCCCTCGGATGCGACTGTTAGAATCTGGATATGTTTTTTCCCGAGGGAAATCTATGAAATTGAAAAATAATTTGGCGACTCATCGAATATCTGATTTAATTGCCATCGTTAAAACGGAAATTGTGTTACTAAACACTCAGCCATTTCGTGAATAAATTAATTGGAGAGAAGAATAATGAATGTAACGTAAAAATAAGTCACTCGATAGAATTATTTGCGAACGTGATGTGTAACGAGGTTCAGAATAAAAGACTGCTGAACGGTCTTTTTTATATTCTATACGTTTAAGAATCTTATGATATCGTAAGTTACGTTTTCTTTCACTGAAACGTTTAAACATGCATTTCGTACGGTAACTTGTTTCATCGATTCTCTCCCACGTTATTAGCCAGGCTAAAACAAGACCGGGCTATTATCAACCGGGTGCATGACACGTTAAGTATGACCATGCGATTATAAGAAAGTCGATTCCAAGCGATTACAGAGTTGGAATACCGTGTTCTTACCCGAACCTCGTTGAAACTGAGGAAATGAGAAATTCTTAACGGAGATCTAGACGAAGATCTGACAGTCATGAAATTTACAGCTTATTAAGCATATGGAAGGATGGGTATCTGAAGGCAATGAATCATTCAGGTGGAAGCTCTGTTGTCTAAGACGAGATGATAAAGGAACGAGAGGATTAACCATCTAGTTATATCCATAATTTCATGTTGCTTTCACCAGTCTATTAAATTCCATGAGACAATATTGAAACGAGCTCACTCAAACGTCGCACATTTATATATCAATCTCCATGGGGATTTTCTAACTTGAACACCAGTCGAAATATGAAATTGCATTGAAATTAATTTACGATGAACCAGAACGTACCTTTCTTTTCTAAACAAACGTCGAGCCAGCTTTATTGAAATTTCCTCTGCAGGAATTTCTACCGAACACGTGTTGACGTACAAACAATGTATAAGCAAATTTTGAAACGGACACAAACGCGGCTAACGAAATGAAATTTCGGATATGCATTAGAGTGTTTAGTTCGTGAAATAAATTGCGCCAAACCGTTGCAGCAGCTGATGTTGATGCGAGACATTCATAAATTTTACGGGATAGAAATTAAACGTGATTTCTATGTAATAAATATTCGAATATTCAGCCTCGTCCATACGCGCGGTCGTTTCACATATTATGGAATAATATAGTACCATTTCGGAACGTTTATTATTAGCATGAACGTAACAGATTCGTGTCACTGCGAATCCCTCGATAACAAAAGCCGTCGGTATTTACGCTTGAAGTTTCAAAAATCTATACTGGTCACTGTGTATAAGCCATTCGCCCATTGGCCATAATAATTCAAATGTTTTTCAACAATTCAAAACTCAAATTTTTAATCATTCGTATTATGGAAATTGTCGAGTAATTGTAAATGATATTCTAATCGCTGCGGAATCAAAATTGAGAATTTTCGAAAAAATTTCTCGGAGAAGCTCGGACACAATCGGACTATTTTCGTATTTAGGGCACCGATCTCCGCAACTGTGAATAGTCGCGGATAATACTGAAAACTTGGGAACTGTTTCTTTCCGGCGCTGATTTCAGAATAGGAAAGCTTTCGAGAAGCTTCGAGTGGATCGTGGAACAATCACGAAACAGCCAATACCATTCTGTACTATCCTCTCGTAGCCTAAGTGAAGCATGTCAAATTGGCAGCCAGTTCGATGGCTTTTGACGTCGTACAGAAGTGGATTACCGTCGAGCACTCGTACATCAAACACGGTTAAAATAGTTACCCAGTTTAAGGAGTTTGGAAAAACCTTAGTAATGAACAACGCGAAGCAGGCTGCGGTTCAAGAAATAGCATACTGTACAATGCACGTTGCACTATACACAAAAGAATTATTTGTGGGGAGTCTTCACGCTGCAGAACTTCGTGCAAGTGTACATTTTCGTGGACGGCTTTGGGGAAACCGATTTTTAACCAAATTCAATTTTCCTCCCCTGAAGAAAATCAGCAAACTTTGTATTTTATCAATTGAAATGTGCAGTCCAAATAAAAATAAACAAAAATCAAATCAAATAAAAATAAAAAACCCAATTCCAAATCCAAATCTGGACATTTCACGGAAGTTGTTATATATAAAAAAATTCTGTTTTTCCTTACAGAGTGTGAATTGTTATATTTGCAAATAATACACCGAACGATTTCACTACTTTCTCTGTGAAACAATTCTGCAGTTTTAAATTAATTTATTCATAAGAAGTTTTTTTAAATGTATCATGATATAGTTAATGTTAATAACATACCATTTTGTATGAGTGAACAATCCTAATTTACACACATATTAATTTTCTCACAAGAGGAGGTGCGTCATTTTTCATTCATTCTACACCTATGGAGATTCTGAATCGCTCGAGTTCCAACCAACATAGTAGAGTAAAAATTCATTACTGTTTTGCGAACTGATTGCTAAGAAGATTAGTCGTATCTTTATTGCACCGCAATTATGAAGCTACCTGTCCCGTAATACATACTTCGTGATCAATTACGTTCCACACGCCAACGTTTAAAATAGATTCTAAATGAGGCCTTTGCGCGAAACTTCACTAACTCTAATTTTCTCCGGATAAGTTTCACTGTACTTCCACATTCATACATTTGTTCGCAGTGCTTAAACTTCTCTAATGTTGTCAACAGGAAAATAATTAATTTCAAACAAATTGAAGTATTCGAAGCTGTGCTACAACACTTTAGTCTTAAATCGTGGAATAATTTATTAATATACAGAACATCTTTAATTTTGAAAAAGTACAAATTTTTTCATTGTATTTAAGGGTACCAATTTTTCTAATATTTTACAAGTCCTGACTACGAATCCAACAGGAAAGTAAGAACGAAAAATTAATGCTGTTTCTCCGCAAGACAGTAATTAAAAAATTATTTCTCACGTTCTCGTGCTGACGCATAATCGTTTCGTAAAAACATCTCGTATTTTTCTTTCCCTGTAATCGTTTAGAAATTTGTGCATTCTGTTGGCAAACTCATTTTCCGACACTTCGCGATTTTCGCGGCTAATTGCGCGAATTACCGTGACGCATGTTGCAAAGCCGGCAGTTTTTCAATTCGATTTGTCATTGAAGCGACGGAACTCGCCTCATTATGGATCCCGGCAATGTAGTCGCGTACTATATTCAGATAATTGTGCATTGTAAACGTAGGATGCGGTGGTTGCGTGCAAACAGCCACATTGATTGCGGAATAGGCAAATATGTGTTTTCAAGAAAATCACATGCACTTCCTAGAGACTATTTCTCGCTGTTTCTAGTAAATTGCGAAAGTACCGTTAAATTGTTCCCTGGTTTCAGCGCGGAAGAACCGAAGCGACGAATTACAGGATAATCTGACAAACAATGCGGCGGACTGCTAAAGTTTGTTACAGTTGGCCAAGTCTAATGAATATTTAAAAATGAGGTTGTACTTTAAAATTCTCGTCGCATTAAAATATCTCCTCGTTGCCGGTCTGCCAACGCAAATTACAAGTTCGTAAGGAATCTCGAGGAACTTCCATTTAAATCGACGACGAGTCGTTATCCTACTTAATACGAGTGTCTGCGAGTTTATGAACGAGACCGAAAGGTATGTAACATTAACCAGATTTTAATTACAGGAACTGCGAACCATAATACCCAAACTTTTCTGAAGAAAGTCAGTCGACAATACTGTAGTATAAAAAATCGATTTTTTAAAACATTTCCTACACAGATCTTCTTTTAAAAATCTTAATAACAAACAGCAACACTGAATGCTCAACATTCATGGAGTTACAAGTATGTTGTTCCAATCTCAAAGCCATAACAAATTTAAAAAAAAACCGAGTTCAAAGTACAGTAATTTCTCTATATATGTCGCAAAGGCACGAATGATAAAAGTCACGGAATTATCCCCACTACTGAGGAGTGTAAACATAACACGACTCGGGTGTCTCCTAGACGATACATGACGATGGCAAGACCAGTGTTGTTGACATATATCGAGAATTCACTACACCTAACCTTTATATCGATACCCAAAATATTCCAGTATATATCACATAATTATCAAAAAAAAAAATGTAGAAACCTATAACTATTTTGCCTTTTGTCGATAAGAATACACAAGAAATTTTAAAAATAAAGCAAAACTAAGTAATTTGATACCCATTGACATTGATATTCGTTGACACAAGGGTTAAAGCAAAAACGAAACATAGAGATGAAATAAGAAAAAGTTCTGCAGTATCATAGCAAAACAAATGGTAAACTCGCTCGAAATCCAAAGTAGAACGTGCCCCGAACATTGTCTCTGGGAGTTTCTGCGAAAGTGTCGGACGAAAGCAGCAGGGATACGCTTGAAGTTTCAATACGCGTTGCAGTTTCTAATCAGAAAGATATTCCCCGGAAAATTACTGGCTCTCGAGATCCGGTTGCTCCGAAACTTGGGAAGTCGCTCGGTAGCGGAACTTTCGAAAATTTTCTTGCGCGGGATGGCTGGTTTTCCGCGCGCGCACAGAAAATTCGGTTGTTTCGCGAGAAAAATGGCTATCAACGAAGTGTCGCAACCCGTCGCATTGCGCGAAATTATTACCGTATTCCGGTCCGCAGGATCCGAAGAAAACTGGCACGGAACGAGGTCGTCGAACGGAAAGGGAGAAACAAAAGGGTGCGCGAGGGGGTGTTGGGTGCGAGAGGACGGCTCGAGTGTCCCGAAAGCGAGTCCCGAGCGCCGAGTACTGGAGCGCCGCGCTAAATTAAGGCTGCGAAACGTAAGAAACGTTCACGTGTACAATTTTACCGTGAGACGTGTGCGCAGCAAAATTCACTAGACTAGAAACGAATGGAATTAATTCGCCGAGTTGGCCGTGGCTAGGCGAACTTCCTAGATTTACTATGGCGCTCAGCTTGGTCCGACAGCGACACGTTCGAAATTTCGACGATCTTACTGGCTTGGCGCAAAAATAATAGAGGGATTTCTTCTTCAACTCAGTCATCAGTCTTCTTCAATTGGGTGCTTTCAAGTAACATCTACAAGGGGTGGGGCAAGGTAATTCCTCATAAACAAATAAGAACAAATTTTTTCAACGGAAGCTTTGTTTCCGAGAAAATCGAGTTTGAAAATACATCGAACATACGTGATGCTGGATAAGAGTCGTCTGACGCGTCTGATCGTGGCCGACCAATTCTACTTCCTGCATATACTATAGCACGCGAACCCGACGGATCTTTAAGCTCGATTTACTCGAAAACGAGGTGTCAATTGAAAAATTATTACTCCTTCTTTTCGATTTATTTTTACATGTAGAATTATTTGGCCGCACTCTGTATCATTGTCGCCAGATCGAGACTTGTTCCCCCACTCTAATTTCCCTTTCTACCGCGCTAATTCCCACGTGACATGTTCCGTCTCTATCATTTGATGACACTGCTACCAATTTCAGCTAAATGTCGGACGACTCTTGTATGATCAGTTTTGGAAATTCTCTTGCAACCTATCCAGATCTTCTTCGAGGATCTGCTTCGATAATGGCCCTCAGTTCATGATTATAATTTGAAATCTGGTGGAAGTATTAAACAATCTTCAAACCGGTCGGAGTTCCGTTAGTGGAAATACTTCGGTAATTGACCGACGCGATCAGCCCGTCATAAAAACGGCGAATCATTTCTAATCGCGTGCGGTTATTATGCGCGTAATTAGCGGGCCGGCTCGCGAGCCCAATTATTCGAAATCGTTCGCGGAAATCGCAACGGTTCCGATGCCACGTCGGAGTTCATAACTCTTTGCGCAAGCTGCGATAAATCGCCAGATTTGTAACGCGCGCTTGGCAATAAATTCGCAAGTTCTATTGTAAAATATGTGTTTCACGGAGCGGTGGGGGTAGGGCTCGGGACGGGGAATAGCTTTCAGACGGTTTTTAACTGTCCGGGAACACCGGCACTGCCACGCGAAACTTTCGGTTCAATTAATTATGCAAATGTAATTCCCGCCTCGTTCCTTATCTGCTGTTTCAATTTTCGCGATGTCGCATTCAAACGGAACTTAGGAACTCGTTAATTTGCCGGTTTTCTCGGCTGACTCGAGTCATTTTTACGCGTGGACGACCGCCGCGGGAAGTTTGTACTTTTGATTCCGGCATTATGCCGACCATTACGCCGCGATCATGCGACAAATTTGCGCGAACGTGACGCTCGTTAAACACGGCGAACGAGTGTTCGTTACACTGCGGATATTTATGCAAGATAAGAATTTTCAAAGGCAATTTCAGAAGCTCAAATTTCAGTGAACTGTATTCTTTCTTCAATAATTGTGCTCCAGTGCTTGTATTTTATTCATTGAGTTTCCTCATAAATGTATAAAATCCACAGTCTAGTTGTCGTAGTCCTGTGAATCATTGAAAGGGAGTGTGTCAAAAATCTTTCTAACAATTTCTATTTTCAGAGACTGTTTTGTAAAAATTATTCTGCATAAATTCTTAACACTTTGTCCACTGGCAATTCTCTAATAGCTCTCCAATAAATTCTTTGCTAATACCCCTATTGACATCGATGATCGATAGTTGGGAATTTCTTAATGAATTGCTCAAACGCGACAGCAATTTCGCTCATAAACAAGGAAATTATTATATGCGTGAATATAATGCAAAAACTTCTAAAATTATTATCGAGCTCATCCAGATACAAAAAAATAAATGTTTACAAAAATACGCAATCTAGCGGATCTCCGGTGTTCCATATTAAAACCGTGACACCGCCGATCAAATAAAAGTTACAAAACGCCGCGAAACATTCGGGCGGGCCCGGCCGGTTAAGGTTTACAAAAAGCCGATTTCCCAATAAAAAGATAATGCTTTCCCGATAAATAGCAGTGGCCGCATGCTTCATTGATGAACTTTTAATCGGCATGCAATCTCCGTACGCGGACTTTTCCGTACCGCTCGGTGAATTCGGTGCTGTATAGCCTAAATGAAGCAACCCCCATGAAGAACTCGACAACGTTCGGCCTCGGAGTAATTTCGACGAGTAGCGGGACAACGGCGCATTCATCTAAATCATTAACAGTTTAATTATCCCGCACATCCGCGCGAAATTCAACGGATACATACGCGGACGGACTATAAAATGCTCGGCGAGGCCCCGGGGCTATTCACGCGACTATGAATCACGTCGCCGCGGCTTAAGTCTCGAATTATGGTATTCGGGATCCAGGTCCCCGAGAAATTTTACAGTTCCTGATCACGCGACGGTTTCGCTTATTTGCGCGCCGCGCCGCGCCGCGGGAGCGCGAGGGAAATTCCGCCGTCGACCAACCGGCGTGCGCGGAAAATAGGAGTGCGAAAAAAAAGGGGGACGGCAAACGCGATTTCGTGGCCGAATGAAGTCGTCATTACCGAACGCGGTTCCCATTAACTCGGAAAATATTTACCGACCATTATCGCAGCTATGTACGAGCATCTAGTGACATCCATGAGATATGTAACGGATATTACATTTCCGGGTCACTAGATTGATATTCACCGATTCCGTGAGTGCCGCAGCTACGAACATTTCATGAACCAGCGGATCCCCCCGCATAGATTGAAAGGCCGAGCCTATATTTTCGTTGCGAGCCGATGTAACGTGCGCGCTCTTATTTATGGTCGCGCATCCCGGCGGATGAACTTTAATTCATGTGTTCGAAAAAATGTCGGACTTGAAATATTGTGCCGTCTGCCCTTCCTTCGAGTAAAAATCGATGACCTGAGGATTGCTGGCATTGGTCTGTGAATGTTACAAAATTGAATTTTCGTTAATCTTTTTCTGTAACGAAAAGAAAGAAAAGAGTATACCTCTGAGAATTTTTAATACAGTGGCTTAAAATGAGTGCCGACTAAAATGTTGTATCGTGTGTTTTGAAATGGTGGCGCTCCTCTCATTTTGCAGTAAATGTACGTGAACCAACTGCAAATTGGATAAGGTATTTCCATTTTTCGAATACACTCCTCCGCGCAGCGCAGCACATAACGATCTCGGAGAATCGGTAAATAAATATGATATGTAAATGCCAAGGAGTCGCAAGTTGTAGCTGAAATATTCACGAGGGAACTTTTCGGAGGAATGCGTCGCGAACTCGTTAAGGACAGAAAATCTGCGCGAGATCGTTTAGGTCGGGATTTTCCGGCAACGTGGAATCGAATCTACTCGTCTCCCCACGCATCCGGCAGTTTCCGCAATTAACGGTATTTATATATTTCCCATTCATTTAAGACGCAAATAATACTCGAACGGTTCGGTGCGGGGAGTCTCGAGTGGCAGACGTTTAATGAATTTCTCAAATGGTTCCCGCATACGGAACAATTACTCGGCAATTCATTAAACTGCTGAAGTATCCGTTCGTATTTTTTACTTAATTAATTTCTTAAGCTTCCTTCCAGTTTTTTTTTCCTTTCTTTTTTTCTCTCGTTCCCCTGGAGCACCATGCCTTTTTTCCTGCTGCGCGAGTAGGAGCGTTCTCCCCGAGCCCCTGCCAGCCGACTACTTCGACATAATTCTCTAGAAAGTCAACGAGCGTAAGTAGTTTACGAAAATACGTTCCGTAAATATTAGCGAGAGGCAGGTTCAACGCTAGACGCGATAGTACTTTCGTTCGGGGATAATGAACCTGTCCAGACCCTGCGTGTAACGAGCGGATAACTGTTAACGAACAAATTTAATAATGAAGATCGGCGAAAGCAATTACCGGCGGCACTGTCATTTGGAGCTGTCCGTTTCAGATGATTTATGCGATACAAATTACTTGGGTTATCGTGGAGGATCTCGAAATTTTACCTACACCTACACTCGTGTTTCAAGATGGTATAGTTAATAATCCTTTTTGTGCGACTATTTTCTACAGTATTTTTAATGCCAGAATTTAGTTTGTTGAAAAATGTAGTTATTTTCTGAACTAGAATTGAAAGTGGTCTATTGAATTGCAGCCAAGAACTTCTACTACCATAATTTAATCTATGCCTTAAGTTTATTTTCTACTTTCAGAATGAGAACCTCGGTGTAAAATGAGATAAGTTTAAAATGTAATTATTTTCATCGTTCACGACTACAATGCCCTCGCACGCAAAATCATAGGCCATTTTAAAAAGGAGTAACCATTTTGCTTTTTAGAGATTCACATTTACTGTTTCGTAAACAAATTCGAATTTCAAATGGTTTCGGGCGAATCTGTAGTGCATCTAATGTAATATTCCCCTGATCTTAAACACAAAAATACTGCTGATTCCGTATCCGTAAAAACAGCATGAAATCGATACGAAAAACGGACGCGTGGATAAGTAACCCGACAGCCAAGCTGCGAGCCGAGTAAAAGTGTAAAAACAGTAGCAGCGGTGCACGGTAAAATTGAAGAAAAGGTCGGCAGCGGCCAGGCGGAATCCCCGGAAGAGTGCAAACTGATCGGGAACCGGGTTAAAAGCCTTTAAAAATTCAGTGCAGCTGCTCCGGAAAAGATAGCGACATGTCGCTGTTTCGCATCCTGTTCAAGAGAGTCGCGGGGAGGGCGAGGCTCTATCAGAGGCGTTTACTAAATATCGATAGGGCATCGCCGAGGCAGCCCCGCGCCCTCGACCGTCAAAGTGTCGTTGGACGAATTGAAACGAAACTGACCGGAACGGTGCGAAACGCTACCGAATTTTACCGTATCAGTCTTGACCCCGAATGGAGCAAGTAAAACTGTCTTATCTGGCGAATGCCACTGGAATCGATAGCCTTGTTAGTGAGCGTTTGCGGTCGAGTGGCTCGCTGGAAAGCTGTCAATGGTTTTCGTCGGAGAGGCGTGCCGGCTTACCGCGGAATTACAAATTACGGGATATTGCAAAGCGTCGCTTTACCGCGTGCGCGGCCGCCGCCTCATTGCGAGCGATTGTCGAGTTCCAACACTTCAAACCAGACGCGGTTCAGATAGGGGATAGGGATCGGCGTTGTATTCCTCAGACACGTTCCCCATTTATATTTATCACTCTGCTGGCTGGTCCAGGAAGCGACTTTTTGCGGCCGAAACTCGAGGTTTAGGTGCGCCGTGTCTTGCTGCTCGCTAATCGACAGATTTCGTGGTCGTTGACGCCCAGACTGCGGGTTTTGCGCATCCATAATAAAAAACGAACAGGTGAAATTTAGAATTTTCGACAGAGATTGCCAGAGTTATGGATCTTCCTAATAGAATCGATTTAAAAAAACGTTTTCACAGAGTACAAGTTTTGCAGCTAAACGTCTCAGTTCCAAGAACGTATGGAATATAAAAATTTTTACTTTCTAACTTCTACTTGGATCATTTTTTTTGGAACAGTTAGTTTACTACATGAAGGAGGGTTTCTGAAAAAATTGGTCACAATTGCAGGAAAAATACCAAAAGATATTTCTTACAACTTTCATGTGGGTCTATATTGAAAGTTTGAAAAATACGTCTTGCAGATCTGTAGGAATTATATTATGCTGTGAGTAGTAAAATTGAGTAAACACTATTTCCAGTGAACACTTGAACCTTTATGAACGAAAATCACTGGTAAATTACAAAGTTATACTATAGTGCTACTAGTTGTAAATTTTGAGAGAAGAATAGTGACAATTCCACTGAGAAGTAATTATATATTTGTTACACTATTCTATTGTATCCTCGAAATCGAGTTATCGGGTTTTCGTGGAAGAGAAAAATGGAGGATAAGAGTGTGAAGATCGTCCTCGGAAGAATTAAACGATCCGCTTCGGTGAACGAAGTTTGCGCTGCTTATTTGAACCGACTGCCTCTGAATCCGAGCTGGTCGATGCTTGATTTAGCGGTTCAATTTAATTGGCTGCGATATAAAGTTGGTCGAGCGCGGAGCGTGTGCCGGTTGTAACGCCAAGTGGTAAATCGAGATCGAGGGTGATGTGATTGGCCGATTAATTAGAGTGTATTTAAGACGAATTAGTCTCTTTGATTTGTCCAATCATTCGGTGCCGGTATACCACGAATGTTTCTATTAATACACGCTAACGCGAACAATCCATAGAGCACGTAAAATAAACTACGACGTTATATTTTCTATCGTAAATAACAAATTTTTTGATAAATTGAATTTCGACTGTTTCTACTACGATATAAATATCACTAATATTCAAAATATAATAGTCTAAAAAAAATAATAGTTTAAATTTATCTAAACAATTCTTCGTGTAACTCTGAAAATTAATTTCTTTTTATAACATGGTTGCTCAAACCGAACTTCATTGCTTGAACTCTGCAGTCTTTCTTACAGTGGCACAATCAGGCTCGATTTTGCATGATTTTTGGGAAATGATTGTCCGACAGCCAATGACAATTACGTCATTGTCAGATTCTGTTAATAACTGTCTCTTCCGCCCGTGCGATTATTAGGGATAATGTCGAATTGTATACGAAATATCCAATTATTGCAATTTCTGTTGCGCGTTAAGTATTACTAATCGTGATATATGTATTCAATTGTGTGCAGCAATGCGATGACAATATATTATCATTGCTGCTACAGTCGCGTAAATCCTTGTCAACGGTCACCGTTCGGTGCAACGCATCTACGAAAGAGCGCAGCGAAATTGTTCCGGCGGAACAAAAACAAATTTGTTGATTGAAAATCATCGTGTTACTCTTCAACACTAGGTTTACCCATCGAAATGACGGATTCTACTGTTTTTAATTTACGATCGTTGAAATTGTAACGATACGTCCATGAGGAATTATTCAACAAATTTATTTCTTTGGGTATATATTATTTTAGAAAACGACTAATAATTTGGATAGACACGTTCTTGTTAAATTTAGAAAGTAATGTGAAATGGTCATTCTTAGCACCTCGTAGACCAACTGTTAAATGGCTCTCCCACTTTTCGAGGAACATATTAAATGTCCAATCTGCTCTGTCTCCGCCGGTGTCGACACTTTCTAATTAATTGCTCGAACACGATACTCGACGAAAAAAAGCTGTCCTCCTCTTTTGCGTACCGTAGACGCAGTTTTTTGCAGCGAGAGCGACGCTGCCCGGGAATTCCAAGAAGAACTGTATTCTTAGTCCTTATAAGTAGGATACCGGATACGACTTTGAAATTTTAAACTACAACAAGTCCGAAGCTGCAATTTCAGTGCAATTTCCCACGCACCAAGCGGATAAAGAGATCGAATTACGCGCGAACTTATTCCACTGCGATTCCAGTTTCAGCGTGGAATGCGCCCTCGATAAAATGAATTGAAGTAGATTAAACCCCACGGCAACGGAAGCTCCAACAGTTCCCCTCGACTGTCTTAAGACACTCGACTGCCAATAGAAGGAACAGCTAAACACGCGTTACGTGCACAAACAAAAGCTCCGGGAATCTTTATTCCTTAAAATTCTCTTCCAACGATTCCCTTCAACACTTCGACCGTCGAACCAACAACCCGACTGATTTTATAAAATCGGAACAATTTTTTTGAACCCTTGTACCATCACATCGAAAAGTCGAAGGGAATCGAATAATTCTCGGCTACGTTAAACCGTTGCGCTGGAATGACGTGTCACTCACGTCGGAAGGAGTTGTTAATGACGTGCTCCACACGTCGAGAATTTATTTTCTCGGAATTTTCAAATCTTTTACTTCTTCATTTGTGTTGATCCTACTGCGTTTTCATTTTAAAACAGTAATAAAGTAATAAATAACTTCTACTATTGGCGGGACTGGAGAGATAACGTTCAAAAATCTACAGAGCTACAGTGGCAGTAGGTTCGTATAATAAAATCTGTACGTCGTATTTCACATTATCGACTGGCTACCATAATCTCGCCGACATACAGCCGGCTTTGATCAACGTGAGCAGAGAATGAGATTCCGAGGGAACATCAACACGATCGCAACCAGCCCGAAAGAAATATCGGATTTACGAGGGGGTCCTTATCGGACTTCGATTTTCAGTTTTGATGAAACTTCGCCGAGTTACGCCGAAATAGGGGGATCGTTTCTTTCCCTTTTTCTCTCTCTCTCTCTCTCTCTCTCTCTCTCTCTCTCTCTCTCTCTGCCATCGACGGTAATTCGATCCCAGAAGGTGAAACTGCTCTCTAAAGTTGAGCCGTGCCGGAGTTACATAGCACTAGAAAACTTCATACGCCAACTCGCCCCTTTACAATTAAACTATTGATTAAAAAAGGAAAGAAAGGAGAAAGCAGCAGGAGAGGAAGAAGAAGAAGAAGAAGGGAAAAGTATGAAAAGGAGAGACCACTTTGGCCGTGGCTCGTTAACGCGCGACAACTGGACCGGACTGTAAAACCATTATGGCGGTCGGTCGATAATTTCGCGGATATTTTGATAATCTTATTATTGACGGAATCGAACTGGCAACGGCAATCAGATAATCGATAGCGGGTCAACGTTTTCATAATGGTGTCGAGAGGCGTTAACAAGCCCGGCTAGAGGCCCCGGCGCCCAGATAAATCATCCCTCGCCGGATTCGCGGAAAGCTGTTACGTTTTCCCCGACCGGGGCGTTTTTTTCATTTCGCGCGGAACGGAAGACAGTTTCTTCCCTTAAATTATGGAATAAGACTGACAATTTCGTTGCGGCAGCCCAGTTTTACCGCCAGCGGGGAAAGCGTGTGTACAGGAGAGCCGCGGTGTAAGAGGTTTACTTTACGATTCCGCTGCATTTTTAAATTCCGAGACAGAGGCCGCATAACCCTGTCGCGCATTTTTATGCTCGCTAACGCGCGACGTACTAAAATATTTCCCTGCCGCGGTTGCAACCTTGTTGCGAGAACAGCCGGAATATAGAGGCCGAACGCCTTGCAACACCGTATCCCTGAATAATGGGAATCGACGGGACTTAAAAATGTTTGCTCGAGAGAGCTGCACGGATAAGTCATGTGGAGGGTGGCTCGGACAAAGTGTTACAAGCAACCACTCCCAGGACCGTTCAGAACCGTTCGCTGCTTTATTTATCAATTTTTGAAAACTATTTTTGAAGGTACTGCTTGTAGGCGAAGCTCGAATTCCAAAGCGAAACAGCATGGAATATACAAAATTCAGAATAATGTGAAACGATCACAAAGGTGGGAAAATATTGCAAACAAACATATTCTACACCCTTTCAAAAGTATGTAGAACATACAAAATTCAGAATAATGAGAAATGAATTGCATAAGTGGAAAAATATTGAAGTAAAGAATTTTGCAAAAATGTGTTGAATATAAAAATATTCTATCACGTAAAATGAATATGATCATGTTACTGCGTAAAGTATTTTGAAGATCGTTGTGCACGGAAAATTCCGCAATCTGGGTGTTGGCAATAGTGTCGACGGTACTGCAAATATTGAATACGAAATGATATTTAGTAGACATCGTGAAGGTAGGTGTAGAAAGTTCAAGGTTGTAAAACGTCTACAGGCTACTTTAGCGATGACACGTTCGCTCCACTTGTCCGTCATTTCTTTCCACCTCAGCACGTATAAAGCCATTCCTCCGGGATCTCTCCTAACCTGACAGGCTGTATTTGATATCTTCTGTCAGAAGAGGATATGATCTTGTCTGCTGAAATAGATCATCGATTCTCTGCACCGGTGGACATTTGTTTCTTTTAATCGGTGGGCATTGTTAGACAATTTTATAGTAAACTATACTGTACGGTAAAAATAAACGATATCAACAGTGTTGTAAAAGTACCAGGAAGAAACCACACGAACCTAAGGGCCTGAAAGTATATTTTGGTTCTGTCAGGCGATCCGTTTTCTCATAATTTTGCCCACTCGTTTATGTCAGTCACGTTCCAGAGATCTGCCCCGTTAGTTTACCGCTTTAGGTCTTCAAGTGGATGTCCTTAGAAACATACGTGCTTTATAGACAGTTGCAAAATAAGCACTTCTTAGGGCGAATATTCCGTGACCACCCGTTTGCAGTTTTCTCACGCACAGTTATTTTAAAATATGAAAACAGCGAACGCGAAAGCAGAGAAAATTAAATTACAGAGTTCCACTCGTTACGATTGCTTTACTCTTAATACTTTAAACAACAAATCGATTCTACCAAGTTCGTCATAATTTCAGCAAAAAAAAAAAACTATCTTGCATACATTAATTTGATAAATTTAATAAATTACCCAAAATTACGAACTTGCACACCTGCAGCCTGGTAATTATTTTCAAATCGATGCGACATAAATTGTGCATTAATTTAATTTCCAAAATGAATGCAGTTTCTCCAGGAGCTAAATTGTCAGGTAATATAATTTATGAAACACAGATTGCCCAGAAATTATTAATTATAAGTATATTGATTCAGTTCGTGGCTGCGCTTGTTTTGATTTATCATAGACCACTTCGCTAATGCTAGAGAGGAACCTGTAAATTAATAAACTTAGAAAACCGGGTGGAATTAGTTCGTTCTTTTTAATTTGTTCTCTAATATTTATACGATTAAGCAATTCAGTCTCCCTGAAGGAAATCTATTTTGATTACTTCGACGCTTCTGCAATGTTCTTCTTACTTATTACTTATTTAAAAGATTTTACAAATTATAACCATTTTAATATTCACTTCGATTCGAGAGATGTTTTCACTTTGAAGAATTGAAAAGCAGATGAAATAGAAAATTACCCGATACTGCTATCGGAATATTCTATAAACCGGCAAAGTTTAAAAAAAAAGATCCGGATTGCCGAAAATCAATAACGGTTCTTACAGTACGATCTCCTCGTAAACGAAGCGAAAACTGGAAAATTTTATTTCGTTCTTTTCCCCCATTTACATTTTCATATTGCATTGTGCCGGTAATGATCGAGCGAAAATGTAGGATTTCAGATTTTTTGCGCTCGTGTAATACCACCAATTATATTTCGCATTCTCGTCCTGGTGGGTAATCCTTTCAGTATTTCTATCACAATGCTTTCCCGCGAGATATCAAAAGCGCAGCGCTTCACATAACTCCCCGTTCCATCAGTTTTATGAACCTAGCATTCAGCCCTTTTTAAAACAGAAAACGTATCTTAGGGCCCCTGTTGTACGTTTCCGCTGCTATATGCGAGAGCTAGACGGAGACGCAGATAGGAAGATGGAAATATAGCCTGTGCTAATCATGCCAGGAGTATCAACGTCGCGTCGGTTTCGCCCGCGACGTATCTCGTCCCACCACGTGACAATACGCATGATACGAACCGGCAAAAAAAGGATCCAAGAACCGCATCTGCACCTGGCGTGCCAACCACAACCGCGTTTCCTTGTGTTCACGAATTCATCGGGAACAGGAAGGCGAACAGCGCGATTCACATCTCGGAATATTTCATAAGCGCTTTCGTTTGTTTAGCCTGCTTCCCAGGCCGCATCGAAGATTTAGCAGAAAATAGAAAACAATGGAATACCTCAGCAATTTAGTTTTTGGCTGCCGCGTCAGAGTGGTATGCGAAAAGAATCCGCATGGTGAAATAAGTTGAAAATGTAGAGCGACGTTTTCCTCGAATCAAGTCGCTTTGGTTTGTACAGTTGCAGTGTTAAAATGTGGAAAATAATGGACAAACAATTCGACTATTTATAATAAGTGTATATCTTGATTATAACTTGGGCATAGAGAGAGAAAAGTAAATTAATACTTAAATTTAATTAGAATCGATTATTTATGACACGACTATGTTCGGATTATAAGAAATTTAAATTTGTTTTTTTTTTCGAAATCGAAAAAGAAAAGTGAGTTAATATTTAAATAGGAAATTTCGCAGATGGGTTTTTTTTTATGTAAATCATTCATTTTTCGGACGAACCGCCAGGTCAGAGACACTGGGTTGCATGAACATTTTCCATGACCCGCTCTGTGAATAAATATGATGAAATATTCAATAGAATTTCGGTGAAAAAATTGAGTGGAAAATGGTGCTGGCACCAGACGATAGGAATCTCATTTGCATTAATAAATTAGAAGGAAAAATTTATTTGTGCGGAGCTCAAATTCTGCGGAAATTAATATTTTATTCCAATATGGAATCCAAATTCTAAGGAGATTAATATTATATTTCAATATTATTTATACATAGTAACAGAGATACCAAATTATTAATATTTTATAACAATTTTCTTGTTTCAGTGAGAAATAACGGACCAGCCATTTGTATTCACCGTAAGTAGAAGTAGCGAGCAATGGTCAGACGCGGTAGCCAGCCACGCTCGAACCTAATGAACACACTAATTCATTTTCTCTCTGTTGTCGAACAAACTATACACTCCGTATATTTTTCATCTGCAATGATTAGCACACAGATGAAAGCAGTCTCCAATATCAAAGTAGGAAACCATATTTTCGTTGATATAAAGAACTCGAGAATTTTAGGAACTGAAATTTGTCAGAAAATTTCTACCCCAGCTTGAATTTCATTAAAATCAGACCGTGAAATTTCGTAAATTTCATGAAATAAAAATTTCACCAAATAGAGGGGCTTCGAAATTTTTCGTTCACGACTACCGAAATTGCGAAAGTGCATTTTCATATATAAATTCGGTGGATTTATTTCTTCGCACATATTACATATCGAAATTATTGCAGCGATTTTTCATTGAATACCAACTATGATACCATTTCAATTAAAATATTTTCCAGCAATCCTGAGATATCAAAGTACAAACTTTACTTTTTTCCCATTTCAATACATAATATAAAGTAGTTACTTGTCGTAGTCACTGGTTAATTAGACAGGTGCAGATTTGATGCATTCGTGGTAAAAAAATAGTAGGTAAAACATGAAACAATATACACAGCAGTAGTATTCGCGCACAGGTATAATTAACAGGAAAGAACTCGGAGTTTTCCGATTGCACTGCTTTTATTAAAAACCTAAGAACGACACGCGCGTATTCTTAATACAAAACGGACGCCATACTTCTTCCTCGCTCGACGCACTCGCCGCTCATGGTGCTGCCATTTGCTATCGGTAAACGGGCGCGCCCTTTTCAAGTCCAAACTGTTCGAATTAGTATTAACGAATACTGATATATTACTTACATGTTCTTAAAATTTCCAGGAGATGGAATATATTCTCATTCAATCTGAGTAATCTCATTAATGCTAAAATTACCACCGTATCAGTGAAATCATAAAGACACTTTCGTTGGAAATTGTAGCATAAACGTTTGTATTTCAGCACGGACAATCTTGTGAATTTTACACGAAACGTACACTGCGCTGTGCAGCGTGTTAAGTCTTTTCCGTAAATTTTTATGTGTAGATTCCCTCCATTAGCAAACTGGTAGTAGGAAAAGCCGTGGTCATCGTGCTTCCTCTGTACTGTGTGTTCCATAAAATTTCGCGTAATCAGTATTCCGTCAAAGGATAATCCAGTTCTGTACGTGATCCTCTCGACGGATCTGAGCAGCGTATTTGATGCATCCTCGGCACACACCTCTAAGCACAAATGCTCAGGTCTACAAACTGTGAGTTTAATCTGAACCGCATTTATAGCGACAGACATGCGTCGCATATTAATCCGAAATTATTCCTTGCATGGCTATCTTTTCCCCCGCCGGTTCAGCGTTTCCTCACGTTGGAAACTCCGCAAATTACCACCGCAATCATCCACTTGGCCCAGAAACCACCGGGTCGTGCGTTCTTAACGCTTAGAGTTGTTTTCTTTGGGCCACGCTCGAGCGAGCAAGATCATAAACAAGAAGGACGGAATTGAACTAAGGAGATGCCGCTAACATACTTAAGCGGAAATGAATCTCCTTTACACTTCGAACAATCTGATTCCACGACATTCCTCGATCCGCGCGCGCGCGATCTCCTGCTCCTTAAACTTTGGAAGAACGTTAAAGGGGCTGAAGTTTCAACGGGAATTAAAAGATTCCACAACTTCACTGTCCTTTCATTTCAGTGGCACCCGGTGATTGCGAAAGTTTTGATGTGACCTGCACCGGTGTCATTATTTCTATTACGGTATATACTTGTTACCTCGGCCAAAGAACCGAGATTCCCTCGTCTGCGCTCTCGCGCAAAAGCATAGCACGCGGACATTCATTTTTCGAGTTATAATTAAGGTAGAGTTCCGAATGGTGTACACCATCTCGCGTAACTAATATAATACTTCCCCGATACGGTCCTATAATTTAAAAATATATGGTTTATAAATCTATCTCAGTTATATACATTATGAAAATGCGTATATGAAAATGTATATAGTCAGTGTATCGAAACTTAATAAAAATTATATAGACAATTTCTATGCAATTCATTTTCTTTTTCAAAGAATCTACGATTTGTATGAAAGACCAGTTTCGTATTTATATTGTAAAATATTGTGTATATTACAATTTGGCTGCAGATTTTCGTGCAAAATAAAAATTGTCTCCGTCGACTGCAAGATGCAAATATTTATATAATGTCGGAATAATTTTAACGAGCTGAAGATAATCGAACAGTATTTATATAAATATCTTTGTTGTTTCGATCGACACATTTTCGTCGCGAATCCATAAAATCCGCAGTCAATTTGTGATAATGATGTATTCAGCCGTATCAAAGTGTTTCGAATATTTCGAATGCATTTCTCCATCCTCCTTTGTACACTGGCCGACGGAGAATGATGAAGATACTCGTCTGTAAGGAACCAACGGGGCTGCCTGTAAGTAATACCTCAGGGTCTACCAATTTAGGGACACCAACATCAAAAGTTCCGACAGAAGTTCCGCCTCTGCAAGGATGCCCGGTGCCTCGGGTTGTGTTATACTGAACGCGGAGTTTCTTCATCCAAAAAATTTGCATCGGACCTTCTCGAAGTGAACCGGGACCGCATGTCAGACGAACTAATAAGTCATTCTAATTTCTTTATGCAATTTCATATTCATACCGAAAAGTATTCCAAAATTTACTTTGAAAAAAAAACAGATTACTATGCGCGATGCACTTTTAACACTAGGTTTACGGAGCACTAAAAGTGACATTACCACAGAGGTTTTATTCAATTTGTATTTGAAGGTTTTATTCAATTTTCATCAAATTTTTATTCAATTTAAATAATATACACCCAAAGAAATTTTTGAATGAAGCAGCAGTTGTAACGTATTAATTAGTGGTGATAATAACCTAACGACACTTTTAATACCATTATAATACTTTTCAGCTGTAACAAGGGACAGCCTCGACGTGTCTACCTCCAATTTCATTGAAATTGAACGCGAACGCAGAGCGTTGAAAAATGTTTGGCACGTATCTTTTAATAGAGTGACGTGCATGTTGAAGGTACGAGAATGGTCCTCAAAATTGCAGGCGAGATACGTGATGCTTGGTAGCGATGAAGCTGATGGAACAGTTAAAGTGACAAAATGACACCCGAAAAATGTCTGTGAGATCAATTTCACGATTAAAATCCTTCGCATTACTCACCAATCAATTTGTGTAACACTAGAAAAAAACTCTTACAACTAGACAGCGGATTTTATGCACTTATGGAAAAAATTGGTAGGCGTACTTTGAAACAGAATAAATATTAGAACAATTCAAACATACTGTTATATTATTTTCAAACTAGCAAACATAACCAGAAAGGAAATAAATATCTATTTCACTTCAACTTGTAGTAATTCGCCTAAAAAATTTTGATTTCGCATAAAGATCCACTGTCTAATTATAACATATCCGAAAAAAGATTGAACCATAATAGTTTAACCATTTCTTGGAATACAGGAGAGTCTTAAAAGTCTTCGTGAGAAATATAAATGTTAATTAAAAGTGCATTAAATAGTCACAAGACTCGCAAAACGAAAATCACTTTCGTATTTCGCAACTTTTACCGTTACTCTTCGGAACGGTTTGTTGGCGTCAATAGTTTCAAAAACAAAAAAAAATTATCAAAAATCGCTTGCTGTCGTCATTGCACGAGAAAGCCCACTAATGATTTCATCGATCACGGAACTAACAAACTCAAACCACTAGCAGCTATCATACCGTAGGTTCCGCAGTTAACCGACGTGCGCCGGCGAACGGAAAAACTGTTACATCTGTTTCAATTTTAAAAAACCATGGCATTACTTCGTCACCGTACAGTTTGACGTAACATCCACTAACTAATATGGCTCAATCTAAATCGATCCGTATTCCAATTTATTGCGAGTGGCAGATTGCACGTGTGGCAGCTCGTGAATGACGCGTCGCACGGATATTAAAAAAAAAAAGCTATACGCATATCTGTCTCAATACATTCGTAGGCATGCACCTATATATATTTATATATGTATTTATATATGTATATATATATATGCGTGTGGAGATGTTATATGCACACGCACACCGCTATTTACATGGAGCAGTTTTCGCAACAATCCTAGCAATCGACTCCTCCCACGAGACGCGTACTCCGAAACGGAACGCGTCTATTTATTTACATATAGATGCTCACGCGAGCGCACGTGTGTGTACGTGTGTGTGTGTATGCCGTATTTAAATTCCTGCGGAATATAACATTGGTGGCCGAATGAAACAACCGCCCAGAGAAAAAAGCCTCGGCCAACAAGCGAATACCGCTTTAGTTTGATTTTTCGGCACACTTACATTATTTAAAATTGCGTTTCTTAAAGTTATGTACTTATGTGTTATATACCTAATGTGTTCTACGGTTCCTACATTATTAATGCTTAACCGTAAGATGTACATATATTACTAATGTATAGCTTTATAACCCCCTATGGGGAGTTTCAATTAAGCTTTCAATAAAAAAAAAATTGCGTTTCCCATAGCGTGTTCATCTTGCCCCGCGTCATTTCAATGAGCAACGCTTAATCGCATATTTGCTGTGCCGAAAAAGAAATATTACTAATCGATAGACTGCGGATTATATGAATTTATGACAAAAACGGGTAAGTACAATTTAAAGCAGTGGACATATTGAAAAGATCTAAAGCTACCGGCGTATTGTTTCCAGCTGAATAAAATAACTAAAAAAACAAAATTTTTATTTCGCCCCCGTGTCTTGCAATCGATGGAAACATTTTTTATTTTCCATAAAGATCCGCTAATCGATTATGGAGAATGAGACATAGTACCCGTCGATGTATTCATAGTTTTCGAACAGTGTTTACGCTTCGGAGGATTTCATAATGTTTCGTCGAGGTTCGCTTCGTGGCCGTTAAACGGCCCCGGTATTTGTGAGCGAGGGGGGCGGCCGCGCACACGGTCACGGGACGATCTAAGATTTCGCTGTAATGATCGAAACGACTGCCTTCGGAGCTTAAGAGGCTGAATAACCGCTTCTGTCGGTGAAACGCGAAGATGAGTGGCTCGAACCCCTATTCCTACTGATTGTGCACCGTTCCCTCAGCGGTCAGTGTTCAGCACCGCTATTCTCCCGATAAAGATGGAACGGAGGGCGGGGACCATAAATTCCCAAAGGTATTGATACTTAGAAAGGATCCAGAGATTTTCTTTCACTCGTTTTTGGTTTTTCATTGTCCTCCTCTTTCACGTCAGGCTGCCGGATTTTCTCGAAGATTTCTCGCCACGAAAACCATTTACCGTTCTCTCACCGTTAACAACCGTGTATAATTTCATACTTTCCTATTTTGGTAACACGCTCACCGACGTTGCCCCCCCCCCCATACATTGGATTTTTTTTATTTTTAAGCATTTGAAACCCTTCTGGGTTTATTCGGCTTTACAGGAATAATATAAGTGGGTACAATAATATAGAATACAGAGATACATCAAAAAATAGTTAATACTAAATATGTAGATTGCAATTTTTTAAAAGGGAATGAATACTAAGACAAGCTTCAATATTTGGCTTCGCTATGAGTGTGTCTACATTAAGAGGTAATTGAAGGCCCATACTAAGTAGGGCCTTTATTAGCTTGTGTCTTTGTGGATTATACAATTCGCATTGCCATGTTATATGATCGAGGGTTTCGCAGTACCGATTGCATTTGCACTGGCTATCATTGACAATGCCTACTCGCGCTAGTGAAGCAGCCAGGTTATAGTGATCGGAACGCATACTGTTAACTGTAACAATGAAACTTCTCCCTAGTTACATACATGGATAACAGAACTATTTGCCAACATGAAATGCTACGCTGATACATTACACCAAATTCGATAGATCATTGAAAAATGCAAGAAGGTTTGAAGAAAATTTTCCATTTTCATTCCGTTGAATAAATTATTATGATTTTACGGAACTTTTGAGGCTGCTGAACGGCTAATATTCACACGTTCTGATCGAATGATGATTGACAGATCAATCGAACCACATGTGAAGCTGTGCTTCTCGAAAGTATTCGATTAATTGCTGTAAACGTATGTTTGGAATCGAATAAGAATAAATGATCGGGTAATCTTCGTCGCCTGTTTGACGAACACCGAACGTTTTTGTTGTTCGAGCAAGAAATAATCGCGCGGGCTTACAAGAACTTCATCGTCGTGCAACGTTTGAATACGCATTAGTTGGCGTTGTAAACTTTTCGATATGAGCTCGCGCCGGGCGTGCTTAACGAACTAGAATGACTCCCTCGTATTTAATCCGAACGCATTAAACCGTCCTGCCCATGTTTTTCTATTTAATTCTAGCTACTTGCTGAGTCCACGACTCCGAGTCGTTCTTTATTGCGTTCTATCTGCTCGTTAATTTCCATATTAACGTGCGCTGTTTGCTCGCGCGTTCTCGCATTCGAATATCATACGGCTAATTAGTAAACTCTAAATGGTGCTGACGATTTAATGAACAATAAATTTTTAACTTTCGGCCGCAAGGCCGCGGCGCGCATTTCGTTCCGCGGATATGGATTTCGGCGGGACGCGTCGGATTAACGCGGTTAACGTAATTAATGCCGAGGGGATCCCGTCCGCGGACCAGCGAGGAGGGCTGCTAAATCGACCGTGCTTTTTATACTGAAATTAAGCGAATTACTCTTTCTTCATCTCCGGAACGGATAAACTCGTCCGCTACATTAATTAGTTCGCCGGGGAGGCGCTGCTCTGCTCGGCTCCGTCGCCGGACAATAACCGAGCCGAACTTAATTGAAAGTTCCGATGATTCATGGACACCGAGACAATTTTTCGAGAGAACTTCCGCCAACTCTCGTGCATCGTTGCATCAAAAAATCATTTGGGCATCGTTCTTCCCACGGAAATAGGATATCGGGCTTACCATCCTGAGAAGTTTGTTATCGAACTCCGCCCGATGTACAAGTTCCTTTATAAAGTAGGCGCGCGTTCGTTCGATCAACGTTTTATCGAGTGCGGGAATGCTTTATCGAAATGAAACCCGAAACTTTTACGTCTCCCCTTGTCTCACTTCGTTCGCGACGTTCGTTTACAATACCCTCCGCATAGCGTTCGCCCCTAGCGCGCGTGAAAATTCGGAATTTGTGGCAGGTGCTTGAACTTGGAACTCCATCTTGTTTTTCGCCTGTGGTATTCTCAACGAAATCAATAGTAAAAATATTTCTGCTGGTCAGTTGTAGAATGCATTAATTGAAAAGAAAACTCTGACAATATATATTATAATTTTAGCACGCGAGCAGTTCTGAATACAGAAAAAAATATAGAAACAAAAGAAATAAATATAATCATTTGCGGATCGCATAATTCTACCTCGAAGTGACTTCACAGTGCTTCGCCACTTGGACAATCACTTCAGCATTTTAATTCCGAGAGACCTTCAGACTTAGTCACTTTATACTTCGTTAATTGCCGTAGCCCGAGGCACGCCTAGAACTAAGCAATTTACATTCGGAATTACTTAAAAATCGCACGAATTACGGAGACGCCGAGCTCTCAGGAACTCGATTTTATTCAACTTTCGCTGTTCGTAGTACGAACGACATTTTTCTTTTCCGAAAGATTGATGATACTAGACAGCGCTTGTAGGATGCTTCAAATCCGAGAACTGTTCAGACGATTTTTACGCTCACAGCTTGAGGATGCATTTTTATTAAAGTCGAGAAAGAAAAGCGACTTAACGAGGTAAATTTAATATAATCTCTCAATCTTCCTTATTTTATCTTTCACCTTTTACTATTTTTCGAAAACGTTTTTAATATGTAGTGTGACGTAGCAAAATCCTGTGTCGGTTAAGTTTCCGCCCTTCCTATCGGAGGAATTTTAAAACTTTCTTGTTAAAAACCCCATCTAACAATTGTTTGGTTCTCCAATAAATATTTTTTCGTACACAGTGCTGCTTGTTATAGTAAGAATGTAATAAGATCGGTAAGAATATAACTTTGTTATATTCTTACGCAAATTATCAGCGAAATTATCGATGAATAAACTGATTCATCGATACCCCATTCCCTCTTTATGAAGACTTTTGATCTTTTTACTTTGTAATTCTTACCTCCCCGTTTACAGCAAACAAAGCCTTACCTGAAACAAAACGAAACGGTGTTAGCAGTTTACATTACTTTTAACTGTGTTTTCCTTGAAAACAAGGAAAATAGAATTTATAAACGTACAATTTACCTTCATATATTTTAACAAAAAATGACTCAGTTCCTCAAACCCTTCAAACCTCCGTCAATTTTTTCTCATATTTTTATAGTGCTAAAAGCCTAACAATATTTTAAAAAATTTGTAATATGACTATAGAATATTTTTGATTTTCTATTTGTTCGGAGTTAATTTTCTTGTTTCAGATCAGTAGAAAGACCGGAACCGTGACAACCTTCATAAAAAAATACATAATTCGTGCAATTCTTATTATTTTTACTTGATAAAAATCACAAGTGTACTTCAAACACCAACAAATACGTATTTAAAGTCCGAACTCGAAAAGTTAAATGGTTCTTCTGAAAAAAATTCCCGAAAACTCGTGGCAAGGCGGCCTCGAAAATAAGAACACCGCCTTAACTGAAACACTTCTCGAACACGGCAGCGAACGTCGTTCGGGAATTGCGCAAGAAAAAAAAGGTCAAGTTTCGTGTTCCCGTATCGAGGACCCATTTCGCGACCGGCTCTGCTGCAATATCATCCGTCCCGTGATTGCGCGCGTGCCGTCGAAACTGCGGGGAAGAATCCTTCCTGATTAAATTTCGAAGTCCTTTTTCCGGTTCGCGTTCGCGCCGATAGAGAGCGAGCGGATCTTGGTCTCGAAATCGAAGGGGGCGAGATGAAGAGGGTGTGGCGAGAGGGATGGAAAGGAAGCGATCGGGGAAAGTTACGGCCTTCAAATTTTAACGAGTGCCTCGGCGTTTTTCGAGTCGTCGTGAACAGTGGGAATCGAGTCAGCGAAAAAGTTCCGGAAGCTCGTCCCGAGTGAAGCGAGTGGCTCGGCGCGGGGCGATAACAATGCTCGTGGAAAACGAGGGAAAACCGCATTGGGAAAAAATCGGTGGGAACTGCGATGCGCCTTTACGGAGAGGGATACGGCACGGGCGAGCTCTTACGGGGGTGGTATCGGACGAAACTGAAGGTAACGACGTAACAAGTCTTCTACGTGGTCCTAATTCGAGCCACGCTAAACCGATAGGTTATACTACGCGCGCAGACTGGTACCCGAACGGCCCCGCGCTGGGTCGAGAGGGTGAACCAGAGGGTTGAACCGGAGGGTGAACAGAGGGCGAAGAGGGTAGGCGAGAAGCGGTGTTGTTCCTAAGTGGGCGGAGTGCCCGGAGCGATCCAGAATTGAGTTCGTGTCTTGAGTCTCAACCGACTAAGAATCTAGCTCCGGGGCCCGCCGCTACCACGTAAAGGCAGGTGTTACATATGTGGGGCTGCGTTTCGACCTAACTTCACCGACGAGGGCCGAGATATTTAGATCTTCCGCCGGTCGACAGCCGCTGATGGCTTGCCAGACCGTCTACCCCGCAGTAGCAAAAGTGCCGGGATCGATCAGCCGGCTCTGGATGAAACCTTTCCTTTTGCTCAACTTTACCGAGCATTCCTACGTTTTCAAGCGAAATGCGCGCGGTGCTCTAACACTCGGGAAATGAATGGAGGCCGCGTGCAACGCGTCGACTGCGCTCGATTTATTAACAAAAAACTTCACAAAAGGCGCGAGACGAATCAACATGAAGAATTATCAGAGATTTCAGGCTTTCACGTCCCGGCATCATACAGTTGTGTCTGTTGAGGCTTTCGGGTGTAAGCCGTGTCCTGAAGGAAGAGATTTCCCAACGTTTCGCCAGTGTTGCAGCTAACTTCATCAAGGGGTCTGAAGACACAATGATACTGAAGTGTGTCGCTTTGCGTTCTACCTATATAGAGGGTTCACTCATTGCTAGGGTTCTGTGAGCACCAATCAAAAGATGTCTTTTTAATTGGGCGGCCGAACGAAGAATTATGTCGAAAAAGAGTAGAATGTTTTTTCATATAAGGGGCCAGTCTTCGTAGATTCGCGGTAATGTAGAGTCACTACATTACCGTCAAAAAATGGTTTCACGTTGCTCAAGTTTTCGTCCTTACATAAGAATATTTTGTCGCTGGTAAAGGGCTCATTTGAAAGAGGAAAGTTGAATCTCTTGAGCTGCTGAGATTATGCAGATATTTGGTAATATAAGCGTTAGAAGTAGGCCAAAAATTGACGATGTGCATGCCGTGGAATCCAAGCATTTTTATGTCATTGAGAGCGGCGCGCACAAGAAAATATCTCCAGCTACAAATTGAGCTATATTTTGTCTCGATTCTCTGCGAAATAAAGCCAAAAACTTAAAGCACGTTTCTGGGGTTGGAATTCATAATATCGATAACACAGAGCAAAAAACGTGATAAGTTTAGTCACAGACTTAAGACCCGTCGGATCAAGACCAAGACGGATCTTAAGTCTGTGTCTGAAGGCTGTGAATGGAAATTATTAATTAAAAAGTCACGCGACTATCCCGGGTCTTTAAGGATTCGTTTTCGAAAAAATGTAGTTTGAAAATTCAGCGAGTACGCGTTCGGGTAGTATCCGTATTGGAGAGGAATCGGCAGGTGGCGCCTGTTCATGACCGACCAATTCTACTTACTATAGCACGCGGAACCCGACGGATCTTTAAACTCAATTTTCTCCGAAACGAAGCCCTAAATCAAGAAAACATTATACTTTCCTTTGGACCTCATTTTTATGTAGATTCGCCTCCTTGAAGCTTGTAACACCAGATCGGCCACGCCCTGTATAGCACAATCAAACCGCTTGGGGGTCGTACATCTTAGTGGCGAATAATACAAGGGTACAATCGTAAAGGTTTAATGCACTAATATAGTGCAGAAGCGCCATTAATCTAACTATAGGGGTACAAGACACAGACAGTTTCTGTTTGATCGTTACTGTTATATCGACCACCCACGCCAGTCAATGGTGCGGTGTAGAAAGTATAAAAGATTTATCATGTCTTTAAATATGCTAATAAAGATATATACATATATATATATATATATATATATATATATACATACATATGTCGAATAAAGTAATAGCATATGGAATAGTATTCTTTTACTGCTTATTTCCATCTGACATTTTCCAGCTGTACGTTTTCTTGTACCCAGCAAAATATAGTTCCTATCAAAGTTTGCAATCATTTCATCTATAAAATTGCACATAAAACAACCTGCGCGTAATCAAAATAATATTAGCTCTGTTATACGATCTTCGTGCATGTATTACTCTTATTAGGATACATCTCTTAAAACACGTTTGGAAAACAATCATTGTTAAACTTCGTTTCCGGCATGGAGATATTTCATGGTTTGACTATGAAGGTCTGACAGTATGACAAATAGTGGTACTGAGTCACTTTCGGCCCATGCTAAATCCATTTATCCATATATCACGAAATAAACATTTGTTTCTGTTATCACCGCTGTTGAAACCATGCGAGTAAAAACGTATACAATGTTTTCTGTTCGCCGATAGTTGAAAATTGGTTCTAATTGAACAACGGAAGTGGTTTATCATGGGAAAAAGATATCGTGATGGAAAAGAGTGTCGACTACAGGTGACACCCCCATGCCAAAACATAGTCTGTAGGAAAATATATAACTCGCTCAATTTTGATTATTTCAACTTTGAAAAAATCACACGTACGCGTCAAATATCAACACAAGCGTGTCAAAATGCAGATTCGATAGATTCGCTAATTTTTCGAAAAAAATTCTGAAAGTTCGTGCAAAAATGGCCTCGAGAACCACGAAAACCCCTCAAACAGAGGACTTCCGGTCGACTGTTCGTTTTTCCAAAATCGTGCCGCGTTTGAAACTTTCGAGCATCCGTGTACGTTCCATTTCGCGCGTTTCCCGCGTTATAAATAAAACAGATGGTTCGCGATCATTCCTGGCGAACAATGTCCGCGCGATTAAGGAGCCGCGTTCTGGAGTCCGCCCAACGACCGACCGGCATTCAGCACTCAGACGTTCACGACGTGGCCGGTGCCGCTATAGGAATTGCTTTTTCCTGTTTTGGTTGCTCGTTTCCGTAAAAATTGAAAAGTCACGGGAACAGAAGTTTCTTTCTCCTCTGAAGTGTAAATAAGTTTGCGCTCCGGCTGGAATAGCGCGGCCCGGAACTTTTGCCCGCGGAGCCGAAAGCTACGTGGCCAATTTCGCGGTAAGTCGTTTTGACGGGCTTGCGGAACGGAAGGGCGAGGGGGATTATTTTTATCAACATAGAATACCGTTTCGCGACCCGTGCAGAAGGCTGGAAGGGGAATGGGAAAGGATAGAACGATCTTTTCAACGTCGTGCATGCGGAACCGAGAGAGCCACGCGATGCCTGGGCGCCAAAAGATCATCGCGCGGATATTGGAGCGCGCCGTCGTTGAAATTGCAAGCAAGGCCGATCCCATACGCGGGCAGGTACGTGTGTTTCCCGTTGCCATAATCGGTTCCCGAAGTCCGCGTCGCACCTGACGAAAGAGGGAGAGAGAGAGAGAGATCCCTACGCTCCAACGACAAGTTCCGTCGACGAGATGGATTCCGTTTCGATTTCGGGATCCCCGGTGTGTGACGCGACTTTACAAGAGTTATTACCCCGAGCGATGGTCGCGCCAGCGAGCTTTTATAGCGGAAATCAGATCCCCCGCGTTGCCGTTGAATATTTCCTCGGGATTTTTACGTCCGTCCTTGTGGTTTCCACGGGAAATGCGCCACTTGACGAAATACAGCCACCCCCGAGCGAAAATAAACCGTATAACTAGTTTTTGTCTGCGGCGAAAGGGTTGCGCACCTACGAACGGTTAAATCAGACCCACTCAACGATCTTCTCTCACGTGTGAAACATTATGATCCTTTGACGGAGCAATATCGTTGCTACTTTCGAATATCGAGGGGAACGGAAACCTCGCGATTGCCATAACTTCGTGACGTCGTCGTAACAATATTTCTCGAAATACATAAAATTCAAACGATTCTAGCGGCGACGAAACCTTATCATTTTTTCGCATTCGACACTTTGCGTAACGAAACTTGGCAAAGCGACTGAGATGGACGCATAATTTTTGGAGACGTTTAAGCGGATCGTAAACACTGAATAATATTACGGAAAACGCGACATCGAACCGCGCTATCGATCGTCCAGAGCAAGCATGAGCAAACCACGCTCTTTGAGAGCATTCTGAGCGCATAGAGAGCTCTCCGGGCTCGCTCTAGGAGCGATGCTTCGGGGCAAATCACGTCGAAGAAAGGAATGGAAGCGTCACAAGCTTTTCGCCGAGTATAGACACCGATAAAAAGCTATCTAGTTTCCTGATTTGCTTTCCGCCTCTCTGCAGATTTCTCCGGGCAGACGTCGTTTCGTTAGACGCGGTCCGATCGCCGTTTGACGCGACAATTTTCTATCCCAGTTTACACAGTGCATCGAACATTTCCGACGTGCACATTGTCGATAGAAACTTATTTCACAACGCATGATACATCCGAGGTGTCTATCATCGAGCGATACGTACTTTTTTGACAGATGGTCACAGCAAGACTACGCAAACTGCGTCCTCATCGTCCCGTACTTTGCGGAAAACTGAGTTACCGTGGAATTCGATTTTCGATTTCGCGATATTGACGAACGTCTGCGCGAGGTCGTCTATCGAATTGTCTGCGGAGAACGCCGATAGTATTGCACAATTTGATTGCACGATATTATTGAACGTCTAGAGAAGCGTAAAATATGTGTCTGCAACGGGATCGTAGAATCGATGCAAATTTCATCGGGCACGAAATCGGAAATCGCGATGGACGAAGAGGAACGGGTCTGCGATGACAATAGTTGCGACGTAACGTGAGAACGGTGTGCACAACGCGCAAATAAAATACACGCTCGAGTGTCTTAGTGAAGGATGCTGGTACCAGTAAAATTCTCGCTGGAAAAAAAGCCAATAAAATCATATCGAATGTAGATACAAATTCCAGAGACGTTGCATACGAATACAGATATCGTTCAGATATAAGCATTTTATTTGTAATGTTTACTAATGAAAAGAGGAAAGGACACAGTAACCAATTATCGTCGTCGGCTAAGTGTCAATTAAATAGATTCATCTATAATTTCAAAATTGAGGAAATATCCGAGGAGAGAATATTCGATTTCTAATCCGAAGTTTTCGTGACAATTTGCTATAGCCATCGACACTAAGTAAATGTGAAATAGCTCCACGGGATGTTTGTCGTTAACGTCGGCAATATTGTGTGCGACAATCGCCATTAATTCGCGATAGAAAGTGGGAAGGGAGCCGAGAGGGACCATTTTATATTTACCAACGATCCTTTCGTCGATTTCTTGCCCCTTCCCCCCGAATTCTGTATCTTTTGTGATTATATCGCTTCTGTGTATCGTCGAGCCCGAAACTTTAGCCGCTCCTGTTCCCTTTCTTCGGCGCGGCGCGGTGGTTACCCTCGTTCGTCCGGTATTCCTAAAACTACACTTGGAAATTCGTCGTTCCATTAGAATTGGAGGAGCGGATTTCCCACGGGCAAATATCGGGCCGAAACAGTTACCCGTATCCCCTTCCCGCACGGTCGATTTAGCGATTCGCCGACGCGCGTATGCAATAGTATGCATCCACGCATGGCCGCGTGCATGCACCGTTGTACGCGTGGAAAGGCCTGTGTGTGTCTTGGTGAAATAAAAATTCGCTAGGACAAGGCCGATCGAATTTCACGCGGCGGAACGTCAACGGATTTTTCACTAAATTCGTTTCGACGATCGTGTATTTTCTCACCAGACCGGCTGCATTTTCTACGGGCGACCGCGTGACAGAGTTAGTTTCATTTAAATTTTGAAATAATTGAGTGACGCCCCGGCTACGGACCAGAGAACCGACAAACAAACAGCGATCCGTCGGGCAGAACAACACCCCAGAACACCCGAAATTCGATAACACCTTTTCGATTTTCCGGGCGAAATGAAACGCTGAATCGATCAGAATAATGCGAAACAAATTAGACCCGTAATTACGAAGACTTTATGTTTACCGGTTCCGTGTGATTGCTCTATCGATCCTGTACTTCGACAAATTATGTTGAATACAATACGATACGTAGTCTACAATACATCATATAGTCATGCAGTGCATCAAATAACAATGATAAAAATAATTCAGTTGTTTTAATATTCCGTCTAATATAAAATTAGAGAAAGATACAATGTCAACTGTTCTGGAAGAGTTAGTGACCAGCATTCTGTTTCTCTTTTCATTTTAAATTCCTACAATGAATTGCTAAACTGAGAATTTTTTATGACAAAATTGCAAATTCGAAACGGTGAAAATATTTGAAGAATTTCGAAACACGAATTCGAAATACGATTCGAAAAAGAAATAAATATCGACGTAGCTTCTGCATCCTGGAATTAACGGGGTCTTTCATTTTGCATAAAAATCCACTGATTTCTCTGTGGCAGACTAGAGCGCAATGCATATTGATTTTCCGTATTGGTTAACCTGATTGATAGCCGATGAACGCAATTGCTGATCATTTTAGCTGATAAGAACAAGACGGTCACTAAGGAGAAAGGGATATCGAGTCGATCTGTTGAACGGCTCTTATCAGCTTTCTTTTATCGGCCATGGAGAAGCTTACTCTAAGAGGGAGTTCAAATATATACCAGAACTCGTTTCTTTCACATGAATCTGTCGATTCGAGAGGAGACCTTTTTTTCATTTCATTCACTTTGATGAAGCCCAGCGGATGCTTTTCACTGTGTTCGTTCATATTTGATCGGGTATAAACGACAGCCCGATGGGAACAGAAAACTAAGTTGTCAAGCACACGAAAACAGCCAATCATAACGATTTTTCTAACAGTTCGTCAAAATGCTAAAAATTTAAGATATAACTTAAATAAACATTTTCTGAGTCCATTCTCACAAAAACAAAAGTGATAGAAAAATGTACTTTTTCCTCCTGCACCTTCAATAAATCAGAAATGGCAAATATTGACATCCTTGCATTCTTTCAATGTTTATATTTCATGGTTTATATTTAATTTTTTTAATCGTATATTTTTAGAGAATCTGCGCAAATTGTGTTAATCAACTGTTCGGTACCATTTGTTTAGAAATGTTTGAGCGCATCAACATTCTACAGATCTCATGTTCTCGTTCGATTATATGAAACAGAATTATGACGAACGCCCAGGCGATCATTAAATAAATTAATACACGAATGTGGGGACTCTATGATCATTTGGCTACGCTCTACAATTTTCAGTAAAATAACTAATTTGTCGAATTATCAATCTGGATGGTAAATTGTTGTGCCCGCCAGGCGAGGAATATAAATACCACTGCAACCTATACCGTCAGTATTAATTATCGTAGTTCCATTAGGAAGTGAATTTTTTTCATTTATCGATAGCACACGCACAGCATAAATTTGAGTCTTATTAGACCCGTTTCCATTTATACGGCGAAGAAATGTTGAACGCGGATGGAAAGCAAATATAAACACACGATTGGAACGGTAACGAACCAGAACGTTTTCCTCGGATGTTTGAACTAGTCGAATCACACTAATTGCGCCAGATATGCTCAGAAATAAAATTCGAAGTGTAAATGCTTGAAATAACAGACGGGTCGTGATGCGCCGCGGTTCCCTGGGATTATAAATAAACAGAAATACGTTAACATGCGAACTCCATAAAGAAATTAACAAATATCTTGCATGGCACATCGAAATTCCAAGTAACTTTTAAAAGAAAATTTAACGAAACTTTTTGATGCAACTTTTGAGCTACGACGAATATTGAAGTGGAATGTTCATTGAAAAATATTTCAATATAATTGTGTTGTAGCTATACAATACAGTCTAGTATATACTGCGTTCGTTTAACAATTATTTTCTTAATGATTTTACACTTCCTTCAAATAATATTTAATCTGCAAAAAAGTAAACAATTGTCTCAAGTGTAGAAATTATGTAGCTTTATAGTATAGTTTTGTTATTATGCCTTAAGTCATCCTTAAGGATGTTATACTATCGCTAAGCTGGGAGCGCACGCCCGCAAATGTTTTTCCGTCAAGAAAATGAATAACACTTTGAATAATGCCGCAAAGTTTTTTTTAAGATAGGTAACCGTATTAGAATATTAGAATGAGTAATGCGCCAAGTTCTTTCCGGTTGTAAATTACGCTCGCCCCTTAATAGAAAAGTAGTTCGCGTGCGCGTTAATATTTCCGTATGAAAAGCTGCGCGCAGGCGGCGTCCGCCGTCATTGTTCTTTATTCGACATTGTAAATATCAGCGGTCCGCCGGGTGATGATATTTATTCTCGTAATCGCCGGCCGACCCCGACAATAAATTTTTAAATAGAAAATAACAAGTTCGTCTCGTCCCGGGGCCACTGTATCGCGTGTTGCCGAGATTAACTGCGGGTTCGCATGTGTTTGCCACACGCACACTTTCCGCTCGCCATATTTAAACTGTATCGCGACGATATATATTAGTTTTAGTGGAACGGGATCCAGGGACGGGCGCACACCTTGAACCCCTAGCTGAGATCATGACTCCGACGTACATGCTCGGGCACGAATTCCTGGAATTCCTATTAAAATAGCTAGAAACTTCGCATGAAATTGCTTTTGTCACTTTATTCTATTTTATTTACTAGCCTGCAACCGGGCGCGCGCGCGCGATCTGCTTGTTTATTGAAGCTCTCCCTGCGTGCTTCCTTGTGTTCCTCATATTATCAGATTATGTCACGGAAACATTGTCGTACGGTAACTGCTCCAAATAGAGAACACGTGATTTCAGAGGCATGACAAAAATAAAGACGCTCCTTTTATTAACCCCTTGCTGCATATTTTTTACAGAGTCTACTGAATATTACCGAATATCCACTAAATTGAATTGCTCTGCTATCAGTATTAAAACAGTTCAGACCTGACCAGTGAATGAAGTACAGTGTTCACTCTATATATGTCCCAAATGCCTGGCCGATAAAAGTCCCAGAACTATCCCCACTGTCGCGAGGTATACCCCGTAAGGGGCCATGAACCTTTTCTGCGTTCGGCGTGGATCAAAGGATAGTATCTCCTGGACGATATATGTCGCTGGCAAGACCGTGTTGCCAACCGTCAATCGCCATGACGCTGGCTTTGTTTTAAAGAATTTTCCAAAATCCATTTCGTTCACCGTCAGAATAGAGTGTCCCATTAAGGAGACACCGTATTAGGCATGTACGCGCCTTTTATAATGAATCTTTCAACGGGCCCAACGCGAACGAGCAGTAACTTCACTTTCGTGCACCAAGGTTTCTTAGTTTTGTCTATTATTAAAAGCGGAAGGTGTCGGCAACTAGTAGTGTTCGCAGAAAAAGTGCTGCAACATGGCCTTTACTCATCTTGCGACCAGATGTTACCTCTCCGCGGGAAGAAATTATGGTTTCCCGGAGCAATGTTTCCTATATTAATTCAACTTCATCAACATTAAACACGCAATCCACTTAAATCGGTAACCCAATCAAATTTCCATTAAACGTTTCCATGGCTGACGGCAGAAATTATGAAAAGTCTGCGACCCATTTTCATAGGTGCAGGCTATCTTTAATCAGTAGCCTTATTTGAAATATAAGGAAATGTTCTTAATGCATTTCTTATCTTAATAATTTTATAAAAATATTCACTTTGAAATTCGAAAAATAGACTCCAACCTTACACGGTTTTTAATGAAATTGCCGATTTCAGCAGCCTATTTATAATGTACTTACAACAAGATAAAACTCGTGCACTACAGAATAGTTCGGATAACAGAAGTTCTACTATATCGCGAATTAAACGAGTAAATGTGATCAACATTGTGTCGTGTTTGGACTCGTGGTCGTTGAGAAAAATGTCACAAATACGCCGGTAAATCTTTTATAGATGAACTATTTAAAACCAAAAGCTGGCTACAAAAGCTAGCAACGCGAGATAAAAGAATTCTGTCCGTACACGATACAGATGACACCTCAATCTCGAAGTTTTCCCATACATCAAGACATTACTATAAACCCGGCATCGAAGTTGAAATCTCCTAATTGCAGTACGCAGTTTCGACGATCCTTCTTCCTCTCTGTACCTCGCGATCTCGCACGATATTCTGAAATAAACAAGGCAAAATCGTACCGTTGCTGCACAAATAAATCATTACATGGATCCCCTGTTATTTTGCCCCGCATCGGCTGCGTTCAATCATTTCTGGTAGACGTAGCCGCATTTCCCGAACCACAGTCTCGGTTCCCGTCGACTTCTTTCATCTCCGTGCTCTTTATCTCTTCTGACCCCCCTCTCCCCCCGCTATCTGCCTCCCTCAGGGTGTCTCTACGTTTCCGCGGCGCAGAACGTCGGCAAACTTTCCATAACGAAGTTTGGCTGGATCTAAACTAACGTAAGTTATTTGACCTCATATCGGTCACTATTGGAAACTCGGTTGTACGTTCAACTTCGTCTGATTGGTCCTCCCAGTGTATGCCCGCGGAGTAGCTCACTTCGCCGCGATTACACAGGGTTGGCTGGGAATTGTAATGCAATCGGAAAGATGATTTCTTTGCTGGGACGTAGACGAAATAGCTGAGAGCGGTTTTTCGCTGGCGAACCTTTACCCGCTGGATGGGACCAACCTCGAGAGCGGAAACTTTTGTTGAACGAGCCCTGGCCATTATCTTCTAATTCCAACTCCATCTGATGACAATTAATATTTAGGAGCGAGACACTCTCTTCCGAAGATTGCGCAAGCTCTACTCGAAAACTTCACCTTTGTCGACCTGTCCCGCACTGATACCGAATGAATCATTCATTCATCAATCTAACTGTAGCAAACCGTTAGGTATGAATTTTTCTCGAATTTCAGGTAAAAATTAAATTTTTAATTAGATTAAATTAAATTTTATTTAATTGTACCGGTTTCACTTATCAATTTTGTAAAACAGTTTATCAGTTTCCAGTCACGCATGTGTAGATACGCTGCGGACAAAAATAACCAAGAATTTATTAAAGTTTTGCGGAGGGAGCGCATAATTGAAATTTACCGATTAGATAGCGATATGTAGTAGACTATTTAAAATCGCTTAGGTAGCATTTCACCTCTCCGGTTGAATCCGACAGAAGAAAACGTGCGAAGTTAAAATGAAGTCAGGCGCCTAGCGAATCCTTCGGAACTTTTCATAGTAATTCATCCAATTAGAGGTCGAACGAAGGATTTTAATGACACGGATATGCGGGGAACTTTGAAAATTGAAGTTCACTGAGACGAGGGCCTCCGTGGAAAAAAGTTCGCGGGACGAGCACGATTTACTCTTCCTCGTGGAATCGATTTCCACTCGACTATACCTACGTACAATTTTCCATCCTGTTCCTTGTGAAACGGGTCACCTGAATGCTAAACGGGAATGATTGCAGCTGTAGCGACGACGCTTCAACAGTAAAATGGAAACGTCAATTGACGGTGCGCGAAACGCGACCCAGGGTGTCCCTGCGTGGCAGTTCGCGCTGCGCTATTTCTGCAGGAATTCACTTATTTGTACCAGAAATAATAAAAACCGAAACGATCTAGCCAACAAACGCTCGCTTAACCAAACGTGCGAGGTGGTTTCCGCGGTAGAAAAAAATGTCTACTTGTTTATTCTTCTATGTTCGCAACGCGATACGCGTATTAATTAAGGCGAAACAGTGGAATGTTTATTGCAATAATTAACTCAATTGTCTGACGCCAACAATGGAATTGCACTTTTGCTTGATGATAAACGTGACGCGCTATGTCGGCCAGTCTAGCATAAACGAGAGAAGTGAAAAAGAGTTTCGTTGCTAATTAAAAGTAAACTGACAGATTAATTGGTCGTACCACGAATGTGTTGTTCTTTCTGAATTTAAAAATCATTAATATTATTAAGAATCAAGAGTGGACAGTTGAGTGTAGTTCGTGGTGTAATTAAAATAAGTAATTGCTTCAGGATTTACATAAAGGTGTTCTATACATTTAGAATTCGGTTCTTCGTGTTGAACAGAATTTTCATTGGTTGCTCAATTTAGGTACAATTCAACAAATTTCCTGTGTGGTCGGGATTAGCTCGACAGAGAACTGATAGAAGCACCATAATTATGCAATCAATTTTTATTGTTCTATTAATGCGAGCTAATTTCGTTTGAGTGGTTCGACAAATAGAAGATTATGTGCAATAATCGAATAAATTAGAAATTGAATGATAATGAAATCTGTGATGATAATATCAGATTAATTTCTCACATAACTGTTTCAAATGTCTGATCGAATAATTGTTCTATGAAACTGCTATTTGCAATTCTGCATTATCTTTTTCACGTTATTGTATTCATCTTTAATAATCGCAAAGTCGTTAAAAGTAATTCCTGCGTTTCAGTTGCAGGACAATGAACGAACAAACATGTGTTAGACCTAAGCGTTGATAACAAAGGGTTATAGTGTAGCTTAACTTCCTATATTTGTAACGCAATATACGTATATCAGGCTTAGTGGCCGAGAATCTGTTGACAGTTTAAATAGGGCAGATAACGGGGCGTTTCGGTTTTCCAAATGGAACATCCAATATTGAAATCCGCTGTATTGAAAATTTCTCAAAAACTGCCGTCCCGAATAACAGAAAAATATCAGCCAATAATGTCACCCACCGTATTTATAACTTTCATAATGGATATTCCGACGGATTTCATATTCGGCTTAAAACACGCCGCAAATATCCAGCTAAACTCACTGCAGATTTCCGTTTCTCACTGATTTTCCATTTGAGCGCTCGTACACACAAAACGTAACACGTCCAGTGACTGTGTCCATACATTTATCCTTTACACGGTCATTCTCGAGTAGTTAAAGTCCTGTATTAACAAATTTTTTATTTAAAGATATTAATCAACGAAAAAGTTGTTCTGAATGTACTACTGAGAATACATTACGAATTTAACAAAATCCCCTTCGTTTCAGTTCACAGACAAAACAACTTGTCAATGTTCAAATCGAGTTTCTCCGAGCTACTAAACCACCCACTGGAAAAATACAATTTAAAAAATTTCTAGGCTTGTATAACGCTCTCAACAAAAGACACCTATTCCAAATATGTTGCCCAACCTGTGACAAAGAAGTTTGGAAAATTGAAGAGAAATGAAAAATTGCCTGCATCGATCAGAAATGTGCTAGTTCGTACAACAGTCTCAATAAATTAAGAACAGCATAACGAAACTCCGCTCACACATTTTTTTCACATAAACGTATGTAATCAACCGCCCATTCATAACGTAGCAATTTCCGTTAAATCCATTCTCCGTTAAACAAGGCAGGTATTAACATACGTGAGTTAACAGCGAGCAGGAAAAATAAAATCGCGAGCGTACTAGAGGCGCAATCTCGTGAGAGAAGTTCGCGATCGAGCCGGCGTATAACTTGCGGAAGTTAATTAATGTGTTCGTGTGCTCGAAAGTAAAAGTTGCGTAGTGTGGCACTCGTTTTGTAAATTTCATCAAGATTTTCGTTTAACGGAACTTTCGGTACCGGCACGGCGGTTAAACAACGCACGGGGACGGAACGAAAGAAACAAACAAAAATATATCCGGTTCGGCACGAAATTACCGGGGGGACGTTCTCGTAGAATTCGCCGTTCAAGTACACAGATCCCGGACACACGAAACTATTCGGAGAAATCGACCGTGCGGCCGGGAGAGTCCACTGATTGAACTCGGTAGTGTTCAATTTCTCGTCGCTGGTCCTAGCACTATATATACATTATTTTTTTCTCGTTTTAAGACGCGTGAAATTCCGTGGACGTCGTCACGCAATTTATCGGTTCGACGAAGAAACGCGTGCTCTACACTAACGATTCAATTAAACTCATTCTCTTTCGTTCTGAACGAAACATTGTTCCCGTTTCCGAGATATTTCTCCGTGGTCTACAGCTTTCTTTTTTCTTTTCATTTTTTTTTTTTTTTTGTAAGTGCCTCCTATCAACTGATTGCGAAAGTTCCCGAGTCCCACTATCCAATTAGAACTTTTCTATTTCCCCGGGTGTAAGGACGATAATAGGTTTCGTTTGCATCTGAAAACGCAATCAGTGGCTGGTTTATACAGAATGTATCGGGCATTTTGGTACAATCAAATGAACGTAATTGCCCGCGCGGTATAATGGACCAGCCCCTTGAATAGGATGTTTCTGATGTGCGGCTTCGATTACGAGAAAATTGAATTTAAATATTCCCTGCGTACGCCGCGCTCTTTATACTCGCGCCGGTCACCGCTCATTATTTACTCTTTCCACTTGCGAACGTAAGTCATGGAATTTTGCGGTCACCTCGCTACCGTGTAATTGACAGTTCGTGCCAGGTTGTCGTACGATTTCCAGGAGAACGTTCCCGTTGTTTCTAAAGATTAACACGACAAGCTTTTCCGTCCATCGATTTGCAGCTTCAAAATATTTTACAAAATAGGGATGAAGACATTTAACACCTCGGTTCACGTTCACTCGGATCACGAAGGATCGTGCTAGGAACTTTTCAATATTCTGTATAAAATTTCTCAGACGCCTTATAATTTCAGGCTAAACAATCTAAAGTTAATGAAACTTGATATTTGCAATTATTTTACAATACAACAGCGAAAGTTAGTGTACAGAAATTTTGCTGAGGTTAAATAGTCTTCACCCGGTTATGGATTGAAAATATTAATATATAAAATAACATGAATATTGCTATGGTACGTTCGCTGCGTATTCGACGGTTAATCGGAATTCATTTTATACTTTCCATTTCTCTGTAATACCGGAGGTCAGCAACTCGAAATGATAAACTATAGCGGTTTATCCTATATACGCGCGGGTCACGTTACCGAAAGATATAAAATCGGAACGAATTTTATACAAAATAGTAGAAAAAGTTCGTATGCATTCCGGTTTTATGATACCTCACGTCCTGGTTTCGAACGCTTCCATGTTTTATCTTCGAAAAAAATTTGGTTTTCAAGATTCAAAGCGACTATTCCGAGCGTAAATTCAAACGTATAAATAGCGGCGTTCTCTGGGCCGTATTTAAAATATTAACAATTGTTTCTGAAGCCGTGAAGCCACGGACGAAAAGCAAATATGTTAAATACTTTTTGTTCAGTGAAATCTGTCCCAATTGTATACAGTTGAGATTTGCAAAAATAACTGGGATATAAAGTTAACATAATATTAAGATAATGCATTATTAGACCGAACTCTGTAATTTATTTCTCCATGTATTTAACTCTGTATCTATTTATGTCAAATATACGTACGTCAAATATACAATACGATTAATAGATAGAAAACACTTCTGTGTGATGGATTACAAGTAGAAACAGTCAGTAGTGTTCAGACGCATTGATCAGTCTTTTGCGAACGATTTTGAAATTATACTTTCTCAAATTGAAGCACCGTAACATCACGAACAAAAATGACATAAGAATTTTATTTTCATGTCAAGCATAATTCCAACAAGCGTATTTCAACTCTCGCTGTTTCAATGACCCGAAACTCCCAACCTAACCATCGCATTGATTAAACACATAAATATGCTCTAAAATATCCTGGCCAATAAATAATTCACGAATCCGGCTGTTTTAAAATAGTTCGCGTATTTTAAATAGTTGGTAGGAACGTATATCGTTTATCGAATCAATTTCAGCAGCTAATGAATTCCTGTTCGATGTAGCAATTAAAGCAAATAGGTACCGTACAAAAATTCGTGCAGCACGTGTATTCTATCACACACATAAAGTAGGTAACGAGGTACTAGCTCTTCAACTCTAAATGCACACAAACACCAGCCGAGAATATCGCTTGCCTGCAACGTCCCAAAAATGACTATGAAAGTTTCATGTCTATCTTAAACGTGCACCAGGAACTGAATTCGTCGGAATCCATCTTCAACCCGACCCCGGCCAAAAATATCGCTGGCGTCTCGAAAAAAAAAATCTTAGTCATTAGTATCGCAAAATCTGACAGCCGACAAAAATTCTTACCAGTCGTGCACACTTGCCTGGCCGACACTCTCACAGGTGTCGGCACGTCGAGCAATTCCTTATCCGCGATGTAACTTGAAAATGCATGTACTCCCAGGTTGCCGAGGCCGACGCGTAAGCTCGGTTCTGCGCGAACGTGAGCGCGAGCGTGTCTTCGCGCTCGGCGTTTCTCCCGCTTCTTAAGGTGGCAAGGATTTCGCAAAAATATAATGGGCCGTAATGCCGCGTCCGCGTATTAAATTTAATCCGTAACGGAAGACTCGTAAATGCCACAGAAAGAAGTATACCCCGGCGTTGAAAAGGCTGGCTTCGAGGAACGTGGGAGAGTTTTGGAAGGGGATGAGAGGGTGGGAGAGGAGGGAGTGGTGAAGGAAGGGGGAAAGAAGCAAAATGAAAGCATCCCGCGCGTATGCAAATGGGGGTCGGTCGCGCAGCTGCGACGACGGCCACGCCATTCTGAGTCGCATGGAGCAGCACGACGAAAGCTCGTAACGATTTTCGTCGTATAAAAATGAACCGAGAGGTATCAGCGCAGCTTTCTTCTCCCCTGTGAACGTACCCAGGGCTCGCCTTCAATGAATATGCACCGTATACCCTCGCACTTTCCAGCCCCTTTGCCCCCGTCCCACGAAAACCGCCTTCAAACCCTGTTCCATGACACTTAACCCCGCGCCCGATCTTGCGTGCGTGCGGTTTCCCCGCGCTGAGAGGATTCGCCCCTCTTAGACGTAGCATCTATTTTAACGAATCCGTAAGAGCCGGCTTAAACGGAACCGTTCGCCGGAACGCGACGAAGGAACGCGTCGCCTCGACGTCCCAAGTGGATGCTGTCTATGTTTTATCGTCAACCTGGATCGCGTGTATCGCGTCTATCGCGACTGTGGATCACCGCCGGAATCGACAAGAACCGCAGCATCTAACGAGACTACCGAACTCGAGATTGCATTCGAACCAGGCTACTACAATCAGGAACGTAAAGATTGGGCATTTGTTCATTTTGATTCCATTGATAACATAAATTACATACTTTTACATGGCTTTTGTTGCTTATTTACAACACCGATTTTACTTTAAATCCCAAATGTAACAACATTTGGTTTCGTAATATAGCTGTTAGAAACTGAATACAGACAGTTCCATAAGTATTCGTACGCTCTTAAAAATCGCATAACTTTGTCAATATTGGCCTATACTACTTTTATAGAATTTTTTTGAGAAGTTAGAACAATTGGATCGCTACATAACGTGACAAAAATGTTTGATTAAAATTGCAACTGGGCGAAATTACAGAGAAAAAATTGTATCTTGCAACTTTTTTGTGCGGGCTTACATTGAAAATTTAGAAAGTACGATTTGTAGATCTGTATGAATAAGACATGTTCTGAGAATTTCATCAAAATCAGTCAACGTTGCAATGAGCTGCAGATGTTCCAAAATGATCACATACGGGTGAAATTCTCTGTGAAAGCCAAAATTCTACGACTTTCGCCCTTAAGTTTTCATCGTTAAACGTTTGTAGCTCAGTGCAATGTTGACCGATTCAGATAAAATATTCAGAATACGTATAATCGATACAGATGTACAGAACGTGCTTTTTAAATTTTTAATGTAAGCCCGCATACAAAAGTTGCAAAATATAACTTTTAATATTTTCTCTGTAATTCCGATCAGTTGTAATTTTAATCAAACATTTTTCTCACGTTATGCAGTAATCCAATTGTTCTAACTTCTCAAAAAAATTCAAGTAATATAAAAGAGCGTAAATATTGCGCTGGCTGCGCTCGTTCGATGTTGTCGTAAATGCACAAGACGTGTTCGGCAAATAAATATTTTCGAGTTTCCATGTTTATGAAATTTCATAACGCGCGACATTACTGTGCCGTCGTGTGCGTTTAGTGACTTGAAAATTGGAAATCGTCGGGAACGAATCGCTCTACAATTCCCTCGGTGCGATTGTTAATTCTCGTTTCAAAGGGAAAGTGGATGCTCATTGAGAGCAACGGACGGTGATTCTGCGAAACACGATTTTCTTCTGATGCGCGGACGATTCGGACAGGAAGGATGATCTGCGTTCGCGAATACATTAATGACCGGGGCCCGACGAGTAATTTTCAACCGCGGAATGCAATTTAAATTATCCGGAACGAAGTTCGAATCCCTTTGACTGGGCTAGGCTCCTCGTATTGGAATCCATCAGCCAAATGAAGCTGTCTGTTACAGAAACAGCGGGTAAACTCTCGGTTCGCTGAGAACGGCATGGTCGTTAAATATGATACAGTCGACTATCCCTATTAGACACGCATACGACTTTGACAATAAACTCGCGACAAGAGAAGGGGGGGCCGCCTTTTATTTTCGAGCTAACCTTCTAGCCAAGTTTCGTTTCACTCTACGAACCAACCGTCCACTGTTAATGCCGGGGTCATTATGTATTCAGAAATCGTAAGTCACGGTTCCGTGTTTTGTCGCGTTGCATTTGTTTCTGTCCGTAATGCAGTCGACTCCGCTGACAACAAAATTGATCTCGGTAGTCCTTGCTTCAGGAAAACGCTTAGCTGTATAATAGGTGCATTACATGGGGCAAAAAGCTTCTCCTAATTTTCCTGTTTGATCATTTTGATTCCTGGTTCGCGAACACGTCTGTATTCTATTGTCCTGTGTTTCACCACGTCGCATTCGTTTCTGTCCGTAATGCAGGCGACTCGTTGACCGCAAAATCGATCTGAGTAAACGTTGCTTTTCGTAAAATGTGCATTATTACATGCAGCAATCGGTTTTTCAAAATGGTGTGATCCACATATAAAAGTTACTTTGTTAATAACGTATATACAGGATGTCAAAGAGAACGCATAGTTGAAGTTGGTTGGGGTTAGTGCGGCGAGAGGGCGGAGCGGGCCGCACTAATGGCCGGCCCGACTACGCTTGTTCCGTATTTCGCATGGATTTTTGTGTGTATGGTCGGCCCTCTCCATCCCCTCACGATCCTAACTCCAACCAACTCCAAATCAGCGAGGTCGTAGCTTTTCGACAAGTTCACATTTATTTTTCCCCCTTTCGTTTGGAGAGAACCACCATTTATTATTACTATTCTTTTGTGATACATCACGACAAAACAAATAACAAAAATTCCGTTGAAATCCACGTGGATAACCTTTTTCACAAGTCTCCGCAGTGTTTTCTATGTTTTTAAGGTCATCGCGGCCCGACCGAAAATTTTTCTCATTTCTCCCCTTTGTTCGTGGGTCAGAAGAAGTCGCGTTGAAATCAGAGAGAGGAGGAAGCTCATCCGCGAGTTCGTCAATTTATTAAAGCAAAATCGCGTACAATATCAACCGCATTGCAAAAAACAACGTTTCAGAACTGGGTTAGAAAGATTTCACTGATTCTTCACATCTCCAAATCTTACAGTATTTTATAACCAGTGATTTCTGTCCATGTAACATTATTCAAAAGAAATATATTCGGAAACTGGGACAATGTGAGATCACCGTGCGACAAGATTTTTATCAAAAGGCGCAAACTTTTGTAAAACCGGGGCACGTCAGCTCGTATCGCACTGTGCAAAGGTCATCTACTGTAGTTGCGAGTACTTCAATGATTAAAGAGATTGAAACAATGCTGAAAAAGCTGCGACCTCGTTAAACATTAAATGTATGGATATTGCAGTAAAAAAAAATGAATACAAAAACACTCTTGGTTTATTCGAAGAAGAAATTTCAAAAAAGTCAACAACGATTAGTTGGAAAATCGTCTTTGAAGCTACAATCTTCCAGTATCCATGTTATACTGAAAGGAAGCCCTTGATCAGGTTCCAATAAGTGCCTAATTATTTATGGACCTCCACCTTTTATGGTATGCCTTCGCCTGTTTTTCTCGTGCAGCATTATGCTCATATGCAACGTACTCATCTACCATGCCCTATGGCGGAGGCAAAGTGGGAAAACTGATGGGGGTGCAGTAGAAGAAAGTCCGTAAAGCTCGGAGGCTTACGTTAAACTACATCGCTTTATATTATTCACATGAAATGCGTAATTCATGGCGTCATTGGGAGTAGCTTTTCCGGGTAAAATAATGGCCCGAGAGAAATACGGTTGCTCGGTAAGATTTTATTCTCACATCCAATATCGGGCCAACTATAATCCCAAATTCTTTTAAATATCCACTATACTGTACGCTGAAACTATAGCAAAACATTTTCTACTACGTCGTTCTTTTGAAACTTGAAATATCACTTTATACCATTTTTAAAATGCAATACTTTAAGTTCGTATTTTCGAAATATTCCCCTTCCCTACTACGTCATAATGAAATTTTATTATACGCTTATTATAAAAATAAAAATATAATATAGGGAGTAAAAATAATCCCGTAATTTAAATCGACAATAATTTCGGAAAACGTGAGATAAAAAATGGTTTTGATATTATTGAATCTGATTCTTTCAGAGAGAATTGACAAGTTTTCCGTTAGTTGTTAAGAAGATTATGGTAAATTGTAAATGGAATTGATTCAGTGCATTGATGTACATTTGGAAATTGTACTTTTCGCAATTCCGGTTGATAAAATAGAAACGTTTGAAATTTCTCGCGGCTGTTGAATGATCGCAAATTGGATTCTTTCTACCTCTCAAATTTTGTATTAACAGTAACTAGCCAATTATAGGTTTTTCCACCGCAATCCTGCTATGCAAATTAACATTTTATATCTCGACAGATTAATAATAGCACTTTGATCGCCGCCATCAGATTGCCCTCCCCCGTGCCGACCGACAAGGTAATAATTATTCCTTCCCTGTTTCATCTTTCTATCGTCACAGAACTAACTATCCTATTGTATTCGAAACGAACCTCGCTTCGCTCGATTCGCTTTCTTTCCGAAAATAGAAACTCCGTTTCGGTTTCGGTCTGTTCGCTGTATAACTGGGACCAAAATTTTCATTAACGAAGCGTACCTCTGAAACATTTTCGCTGAGAAATTGAAGACATAGTACATTATACAGAATGCAGATCGTTTCAGACAATTCTGTTCGGGGCTTTAAAAAACAGTCCAAGAGCTAAAATTCCGAAGACGCAGCGATCGCAAAGTTGACCGAAGCGTCTATTATTACATTGTACCTAAGCCACGCGATTCAAACACCTATTTTCAGGTTTGCAATGCGGTGTAATTATAGGTTAGACGTTATACGACCAAAATGGAAATTCACCGAATACAGTTCCTCTGGTTTTGCAGAATTCTAAATGCTACCGGATCCGTGCTCTACTCGGCAATAGTCGACGTTATTATCATTGAGGTCAACAGAGCAACGATATTGCCCCGCTCTTTCTGCGTTTCGCTGCCTCGAGATCCAATTTTACCAATTATCCACTGACGCCTCACCGTTTCCTTCTTACTAATTTGTACACAACCAGAGAAAAAAGAATTGCTAATATTTCTTCTCATTGTGATAATATTTTTATAGTCAGCATATTAAGATTCCAACGATTGGGTGTGCACGATTGAGCAGGTGAACGTATCAGGGCTTACTAAATTAGTAATGCTGAAAGTGTTGATCCTCGGAGAAACTAAACTAGAGAATAATGTTATTAATCCGTTCTAATACCGAAACCGTTTAAGCTCTATAGCAAAACTAACTTTAATCGCACTACCAGGTAGCATTACCTCCCCTCGAAACAAAATCAGATCGATCGTTGCGACATAGCAGCCTACAAAAAACCACCTTTGTACAAATATAATGATGACAATTTATAAATAATTCAGACTTGAATAGGCATTTTACATTTCCGTCAATTTGACTATGAAGATACAGAACGTAAATATGTAGATTCTTTTTTTTTTGTTAAACTTTACCTCAGGCAACCAGAAATGTTTAACTTTTTTTATGTAATCCCGTAGGTTTTGGCGAGAAAAGGCCGAAAATCCAAGTTTTAATCCTAGGAGATCAGTGGTTCAAATGTTTTTGACGGGTAAAGGCGCCGCCATGTTGGTATGCCATATTGCTATATGCGAGAATATAGCTCTGTTGTTTTTAAATAATTGGAATTAATCACACAAGAATTAAATTTATATTTCACATCCTTTTCTTCCAAATAATGCAGAAAAATTGTACTTCGTACAGTTTATGCATTTTTTCGAGAATGGGACAACTTTATATAGCAAACACATTAAAAGAATTTAGAAATATTATGATGTTCAATTTCCTATAATTATTCAAGAAAGAACTTTTTACTTGGCTTCCGTTTCTTAAATCCGTAAAAGTGATTACTATGCGTTAATTCGAATCCTAATAAGTCTACGATTATAATTTCAATCAGTGGGGATTTGGCTTGTGTCAGTAACCCATCAAAATTCGCCGGATATGTATATAGATTTCGTTCTACCCGCGCTATCATTAACATTCAATGACAATCCCGGCGTTTCATGTGTCAATAGCGTCGCCGTCGCGGTAGTGATATCATGTAAGCGTGCAGAACATGTTAGCGTATGTATGTTTGGCTACTAGGCGTGTGTGTTCCGTGAGGTGTATCACATAGACTGATTAAAATTAATTCAATGAGATAATTGCGTTGTTTCAATACTATCGTTTGAATTCACGCGATCTCCAACAAATTTCCTCTCGAAATCGAGCGTACAGTGTTTCGCATAATTCGATTGTCACAGTCCGTGATGCGAAGTGTTCGCAAAACTTTTTATCAAATGCAAACAATTTTATCATACCTAGCAACACGGAATAATTAACCTAATGTACGAATGATCGATCAAACGTAAAAACATTAACGAAACATTTTTCTCGCGGCAGGAAGTTTCATTGTTCGGAAAAATAGAAACGGCAAATTCATTTAGTAGATATGAATATGGATAGTATCGCGTCTGATATTATTCAATGATTCTAATTAGAGTAAACATTGACTGCGGTGTGGTCCATGTTGCAATGCTCTCATTATTCCCTACCAAGCAAATTGTATGAAATTATTGAGGAAATCAAATAATATCGCAGTGCTGACAATATTTGTAAATACTAGCACCGATATTCAATAATGAACAGTCAAGAATTCCGCGCGTAAATATCAATTCATTCAAAAACACCGGTATATGTGCGGGACACTTAATACCACGTTTCCAATTTATTCTCGCAATTTCGAAAACGCACCGTACACGGGCAACCATTTCCGTTTTTAATCCAGATAAAATTGAAATTGCTTCTTTGAAATCTCGCGGACAATATTATTACTTTAAAAGTATAAACTTTCGATATAAAACGATCGGATTTTTCTATATCCCCTAGTCTAAAAGATTCAAGAAAAAATTTAATTCATCGTACACATTAACCTGGTAGCGGAGGAGTTACGAAAATGATTGTACTACTAAAATGGAAAAAAACGAACACAGAAAAATTTCATTGCTGTTATAAATCAACTTTATTTAATTGATAAAAAAATCATCATTCTATCGTTTTTGTTAATAAGGAAATACAGCTGTGCAGATTAGTATGTAAAATGCAACGTAAAAAGTTAATTAACGCAAAAGTTTCTAATGCAATTATAAATAAATTGTCAATTTCACTAATTCCTGATCATAATGAATCGGTGAAATACAAAACTGTGAAGACATTAAAAGAATTCACGAATATTATTTTATTTTCGGGTCAATGAACTCATCGACAGGAAGAAAACATTTTCAATTAAATTTTTGTTGCGAATAATTGACTTGGAAGATTTATAAGAAATTGAGCAATAATATACGTTTTGGTTTAGTAGATTTAACAAGCAGTGAGCGAAGCTCTCAAATTCTTCTGTTTTCACGATTTTCTATAACGGAAATTGAATTAAAATTTAAACGAGGGGATAAACAAATTGTTCGCAAAAGGGACGACAGACTCTGTCATCGTTGTCGAGTCGAGCGAACAGTATGGCATTTTTATTCAGGATTCGTGCGGGTTGCCGAGCTGAAGCAACTTTTCGTGCTGTTCGCCAGGCTCTCGCGTAAAAAGCCGCATTGGCAACTTGACTAATTTACGACGCGCCAATTACAAAACGTAGGACTCATCGTTACCGCGAATGCTCACAATTTTCGTAACTCATAATTTCGCAAACGAACCACTCCCATAAGCTAATTTTTCCTGTTATCATTTCTCCTCTTTTTTGTTATTGTTTTTTTTTTCATCCTCCCGGCTACGACACACAGCAACGAAGCTGTCTCGCACTCGTTACCCAACTACTCTTGAATTTTAATTAATCAAAGCTGGTCGGATTTGAATTGCGGTTTTCATTGCTTCTATAATCGCATTTGGGTGATGCGCCGCGTCCGCCAAGATGAAAAGCTGGTCATTCAATGTTTCACAGTTCGTACCAATTTTGAATAATGTGCGTATTCACATCTACGCGGAACACAGGCGCAAAATGAAATTTGACGATTCGCTAGAAAGTAGAATCGAAAGAGAAGGAGTCGCTGCACGAAGCAATTTCGATGACATCCTGAAAATGAAATAAAACTGCGGTAGCACTATTAGAGAAGAATTCATCGATTAAAAACTCCGGTATTGCAATACGTCGGGCCGTTTCTGAAACAATAAAACGTGCAACGAGAGACTCGAGTTAAACTGAACTACCGAATACCGGTATTTACACGGAAATTTTATCACGGTGTCCTCAGCTTTGCAGTTCTTTATTCGATTCGACTACAGCGAGAAATGTTCCACATTTCGCTATTTGCATGTGATACTACGCACACAAAAGAGGTTTTTTCAATAGTTGACCAAGTCTCCGAAAAAAGGGGCTCCAAAAACTTTTCGAACAGAGGTACGAAAAACTGACTGCATTTACGATCAGTTTTTTAAGCATCGGTAACGTTGATTAACGCTTGTAAAAACAATTTACATTCCGCGTTACGCGTACATATTGCAGGTTCGATAGGATGGTCCACTTCTTGCAAATTAGAGCGACTTTTAAAAAATATGTCTTCGACGCCTCTTTAAACTTTGACAGAAATGCAGTTATAAAACGTTCCCTGGTGACTCGCTGTCAACGGAGGACAAATGTTTCAGGACCTAACGCACGGTTTTACATTCTCGAAAGTTTCAGCATGATTTAACGCATGATGATATCCTGCGTAAATGATAACGTTCAAATTTTACGTTAATTATTTAGATTAATAAACACTTCATAAACACGCACCCCCTGCGAGGGTAAATTAGAAAGCTTCGAGGTTATCGCTCGCAGCGCTTACACATGAAACTTTCACCCGTTCATTTATGGTCGTTTTAAGTTATAATAACGGCCAGAATTCCGTGTCAACCGTGCAAGCGTACGCGCTCAAACTTCATCATTGTGTCAGCTAATTGTTAACAAATAGGAATCGCGCTATGTTATCAAACCGTTAATTACAGTCTTGTGAAAAATTATGTGCCTATGGAGATGGGATGGGTGGGAGGAGCGGCAAACAATTTCGAAATTTTGCTCGTTTCGCCACACTTCGCGACTCTAAAGCACGATGTTATTTGACATGCTGGATTTCGATAAAGCCGCCGCACATTCGAAATGAAATCGACAAACTCGCAGTCGAATTAACAGCCACCGTAATCTCATTCGATGTTTTATAAAAGTCTGTAGGTGATCGAACCGATTTAGTTTATGTATAATCAGAAGCTTCGGCAAAATAGAAAAAATTATTTGTTCGAAATCAGCTTCGACAGGAAGCTTGTTTCGTTTCGACTGTCACGTTCTTCTAGTTTATCGCAATTTTTCATCAAATATTACTCAAATACCGTACAACAAGATTTAATTAATTTTTTAAAGAAATATAATTTTATATGAAAAAATTTCTGATCTTCTATCTATTTTTGGACCTTTCAAAAGAACGCCTCTTGAATGAATAGAAATGTAAACGAAAGGTGATAATTGTTTCGGCGAAAAATGCCAGCAATATTCGGCGAGTGCGAACAGAGGACGGAGGATCGTTTAAAACAATACATCGAACACAATTATTTGAAAACTGTCGCGGTTCGCAGGCAACTGTAATGAATATTTTTATCGCTCATGCCGATTCTATTCAAATGCATTTCACTCGATAAACTTGTCAAAAGTGTTTCACTTTAACCGATAATATTCCCCCGGCGGGGAAGCATAAACGCTTTGAGAGAACGCGAAATATGTGTCGCGGCAAGTTTTACTTTATTCCGGTGAAAAAGCGAGTGAGACGTCAATGGAAAGGTTTCAGCGAGTAATGCGCTACATCCATAAATACGCGACTTCGACATTGACGGAACAGAAATTCCCCGGGGAAACTATTACAAATAATTTCAGCATGAGACCCTTGGAGCATTCTCTGATCTGGAGCATTCTTCAATGATAAATTGGTAACGCAAGATGTGCCAAGTGTGACGAGCTGTTTTCTCGGAATGTAGTAAGCTATTTGTTCTTTACAATTTAATGGTCCAAGGGGATCAATTGTTTCAAAACCTCTTAGCAATTCTTCAATGGTATTAATATTTGTTTACTTCGAATTGTAAACCATTATTTTCATTGGTCATTGCTCATCAGCTCTTTTCATTGGTCAGTAAAGTTGGCGTTGTCTAATGCTTGTCGACTACTAAAATATTTTTTCTTTTTTAGTGAAGTTGAGGAGAAGAAATTATTAACAATTTCATTGAACCCCTACGTTGTTTTTCGTTAATAGCTCCTTAACGAAGCCGCGTAGAACATTTTCGTAAAGGAAACAGTTACTTCAAATTACCTCAGAAATCGCCCCTTTCAAGGAAGTATATTTTTGGGACCCTGTATAAAATAATGGTATAAGAAAATTGGAAATATGAGAATTCAAAAGGCGTCCTTGCTTTGAAAAAAAAAACAAAAAGTAGAGAAAAGAAAACTCGCCGGGTACTGTTTGTTTATGCCAGCTGCGAAGTTGCGAAGTTTTTAAAAAATCATAGGCTTCGGGTTACGGTGTTTCCCCGGAGAGGGAACGCGAGCCTCAGGAACCGAGGGTAATTTGTGGGGGATGATGGCGCCCATAGGCTATAAAACTGGCACTGACTGTCAACGAAGCAATCACAATGTATCTATATCCGCCATTATTTAGCCGGCGCTATCGCGCACTGATCTGCATGTGCAGTCAGCTGCTGCTCGCTAGGCAAACAAATGGAGCGATTGTCTGTCTTTGACGTGCCAAAAGTCATTCACAACGGTTCGTGCATCACCTGCCCTAGGTGGGGGGCCGACACGAGCTTAATTTTTATTCCTCCGCTCGCGCGAGCGCTTTCAAAAGTCTTGGATTAGCTTGATAAAGCAGCACTGATGAATCGAATCTCCGCGCGAAATGAAAATTTTCTGCGTCGACTGCGAGACGAGAAAAGAGCCGCGTTAAATAAACGTTTAAAATCATCTAAACTAAACGATGTCAAAATCATCCGTCGATCTTTATATAAAATCAAAATGTTCTACGTCATTTGCGTTCAATAGGTTCTACATAGTCTTTCATCCAATTATTTTAAAACGTTAAAAATAATGTGATATAAATTTGTTAAATTTTTCCACAGTTTCAAATTGCACCGACGCATGATGGATTTATTAACGAGAGAATATCCTCCTTCAAATATCTAATGTGTTACAGAAAATGAATGTGAAACTGAAAAATCTACACGGAATCGAATGATATGTCGAAAAATAAACATTAATTACGACATGTTAACCGAATGTAGTCGAAGTGCAACGAAGTAGCAGGACGAGAGCTAGAAAAGTGCTTAAACAGTACGATAAATGTGTAAAATTGGATTACAGAAACCTGGAAAAACGACGAAATATCGAATTATGTAGTAACGTTTCATTTCAAAGAATTAAAACACGCCCCGGCACCGTTTTAATAATGAACCTTTATTACCTTACGTTATATTTTCTGATTCCACTAATAAATATTAATTTTCTTTCTCTTGCATTCTGCAGAGTCATATTCAAAAATTTATTTTTAGAAATTGTTAATAAAAAATTATTTTTAGCCTTAGGAAGGTTCTCCAAAACAATCACTCGCACAGCTTTCGCGGATAAACCAGAAAAATTCTACAAATTAAAGAAGTCTAATTTTCCTTGGAAACTGAATTTTTTCAGAAGCTGAGGGAAATACAACTTCCAGGTTCGTGTTCGATAAAATCTGAAATAATGTTCCGCTGTGTTATCGAATCGGAAAGATCGATGTTGGACGGTGATATGAATGGGGGACACTGTATGTTATCTTTCAGATTAAGAACGGCAGGAGAATTATATTCAATGAAACTCGAAACCCATCGATATTCCAAACGCACGGCCTACTGTGTGTAATAACAGATTATACAGTGGGGTCAATCACAGTTTCGGAAGCTTCGAAATACAGGAATAAACTTGGCGGCTGGCCAGTATGCCTCCGCTACCCAGTGCGATGCGCGTAAAAATGAAAACTCGGACCGCCGTATCAGATAACCACGTCCTTATGTACCATCGTATCAATTTAGCCCCGCAATTGCGGAACGCTCGGACGTGTATTCTGTAATCGTGCTCGTTTGCAGCACGTTCCCGCGGCAAAAATTTACCTTGCTCTCCTCCTGACTGTTCCCTCTTACTCATCTTACCAATCTTCTTTGATTTCGATACTCGATATCCCGTAATCTAGTCACGGTATCGAGAAAATCGCGGCGGAGCACCGGCAATTAATTAATTTCCCCGGGTAAAACGGATACGCGAAACCGTAAAATAAAACCGTACGAAAACATATTTTTTCGAGAACGCCGATTTTACAAGTCCATCGAACGTTAATGTTTATTTCATATTTATTATGTTTACGGAAGCACTCTGTCATGTACCCTGCCGATACTCGCGTATTGGTTTTCGAGTTGCACATTTGCAGACCGAATTCGTTGTATTTTTTTTTTTTTTTGGAACTTTCTAGACTTTATGGACGTAGTCAAAATTGGGTGTTGAGTAGAAAAATAATACTTTTGTAATGGTTTTGATGTTACACCGGGTGTCCCAAAACTTCTGGACGGGATTATTCCTCTTTTCCTAAATTATTAAGCATTAGGAGTTTTGTTCTAAATTTAGTTAGCTATATAGCAGGATATATTTAGACTTATTTATACGAATAGATTACAATCCTCGATATAGGTTCATACATTGATACAAGTAGAATTATTCAGTTCTGCATCGAGCGTTTAAAAGAAAAACAGTAAAAATTGTGATTCAACAATTTCTTAATATAAACCTGTAACCTGATAGGAATAAGACAACGTGTCCGACGAAACAGCTCTTGAATGGCTTCCGTCGAAGCGATCGACAACAGCCTAAAAGTGTAACAAAGGCTTCAATGACTCAGGAGAGTGTTACACTTATTAGTCACACGAGAAGTATTCGCGTTAATTGTTTCTTCCGTCGCGTCGCCAAAAGCACGATGGGAATCGAGGCTTGACGAACGTTCAAGGACGATTCCCATCGGGATTAAAATAAAGCGGCTTAGCCAATCGGTAAACACAATTTAATTGAATCAAAAACGGCGGTGCGGACGCTTATTTTATGAAAGGATAGTAAACGATAAATCTTATGAGTATTAAATTACAGATCATTATCCACTTATAACTTACAGTCAACCTAAAGAATAAAATGTAATAAATATCATTTTCAAAAATCCTGCATAGACAGTCTAATGATCATAAATATTTAATAGTGATAGCAACAATAATTAGTAGTTAGCAACGACAACTATTAGTTAGTAGTAAGTAATATTTTTATTTTAATGCTTACAGTTCCATAGTTTTAAGAATAAACAAAAATTTAATAATAATCAAATGCGTAACTAAAGATGGAAGAGTTAATGAGAATAATAAGTGATTGACGAGATACTTCAATATATAAAGCCTGATGGATTATTTAAGAGTAATTCTTCCCTTGAAGAGCATTATTTATTTTTCTCCGTAGCTTTCATCCCCTCTCGCATGAAATGATACAAATTGTCTTTACGGCTCTGTGAATCAGAGTACGAGCATAAACACGCACCGGGAAGGTGTATCCAGCAAATCCTAAAGCTCGTGTTACGGAAAATTTGTTAGACGATAATTACTTGGAAAATATTCGTCGAGCTTGGCCTTAATCACCTTCGTGCTTCCAGCCGTATGCGTTGAAACGAATAAAAACCGTCTACAGTTAACATTTCCTGTTGCTCGGTGTTCCGGAGATATTCCAAATGGATTCATTCAGCCGCTCGCATTCGGCGCGTCAAAATAATATTTTGTCAAAGGGAATAATTACGTTATGAGAACAGCAAAATTTGACTTTCGAAAGTGACGTGACCCGGAAATTCCTACGGAGAATCTACGGAGAACCTCCGGTGGAAAACATTGATTTTACATGTATGTATATATTAAACTTCACATTGAACAGTTTGTAAATTTTGGTAATTTATACACATATGTTGATCCTTAAGCGTTGTCCTTTGAAACCGAAGAAATTGAAATTAAAAATAGTACCATGGAACATTACTGCCATTTTCTTGAACCTTTTGTATTAAAATTAAAGACCTTAGAAATACAAGGCTAGTATTAGAATATAATTGCAAAAATTACAATAGTTTTGTGCACACAATTGCGACAGGGCAAATGCAAATGTTCTGCTTATTTTAATCTGCTTCCCGTTATGTTTTAGTCTCTGCTAGAATTATTCAAAGGCTCAAAATCATCAGCTGGACAGCAGTGTTCAAACGGCACGTATTTTTAGCGATTTCGTGCAATCGTACTGGCTCCAGTAAACAACAGACACACTGGTCTGGACTCTCTGGCGCGAAAAGACCGTTCTTAATTATTATCATCGTGTGAACCCGCGGCAAGGGTAATTATTTCCGTCTGTAGTAAACGCTTCCGGTGAAACAAACCGACCCCACGGGAGATGGAGCGAAAGTTACATAAGGCATGCATCACTCTGTGTCTGACCAAAAACTTAATTCGTTTAAACTTCTCCAACAACAAGAATACAACATTTTAATTTTTTTAACTTGATTTTTTAAATTTTCAAAATCTTTTCGAAAATTTAATTCGCCTCGGTGTTATTTTACGTAGACCTAAAAAACCCGCCAAATTCTACAGTTCAAAAACGCGTATACTCCAAAATTAAAACAACAGACAAAGCAGGTGTAGTCGACAGCGAAAATCTTCGCAGCTATCCGAACTTTGCAAAGCCCACCGCCGGTCAATTAAATCCACCGAGAGCAAAGTGTCAATACTGCCGATGCGGGACGCAATTCGCTTTGTTTTCGAGCGAAATTTCGCCCGGGATAAAATTCTCTCTTACGTTCCGCGATTATTTGCCGGCCAATAGGTTCTACCGCGGACCAACTTGCTTTCTGCTCCGGCGCAGAAATGCAATCCTTTATGACAAGTTTTTAATTTGCGGCTAGAGAGCCGAGAAGCCTCTAACAATCTAATATGTTAAATTCAAAAATAGCGCGAACCTCCGTGCACTCCGGGATGCACGTTTCAAAAAACCGCACCCAGAGACAGAGAGGCGAGGGCGGACGAGAGCCGTGTGTGCGTCGGGCAACTTCTAATTTGCTCGTCAGAAAAATGAAATCCCCTCTCTAGAAAATTAATTTTCATCCCATGAATCTTTCTGGCCGGCACGGTGCGCGGTTCTTTCAAAAAAACGCGCGAAATTACAAAGTTCCCCGGCGGAAAATCGTGTTCTCATAAAAAGGAAAAAAGAATGCAACCCATCGGCCGGCCCCCGCCCGGCGAAATCGCATTATTTACTTGGCTTTATTCGATGATGCTGTTAGGGGGGTCTTTCCGCCAGCTCCCAGGAACATAATAACCCCATAGTTCACTGCGAATCGCTTAAGTTCCGCGCGGAACGCGCGTATTATAACTCACGTGATTCGGGATGAAACGCGTAACGACCAGAAATTATTGATACCCCGGGTCGCGTGAGTTATACGCAAACAAATGGCACCGCCAAACTAGAAATGGCCGTTCACGGAAGTTGACCGCGCCGCGCCCGCATCTGCAGCTCCGCGAAAGTTCGCCGCGTAAACGAACAGTTATGATTAAATAATTTGTCCCCCTATTGCCGTCGACAAGTTGATCCAGATACCCGGGCGTTTTATTTAATTACGTTTCAAACGCGAACTCTCGCGCCGCGCGCCGACCATTAAAACTTTATTCCGTACGCCGCCGCGCCGTGCCCGACATCTTCGTCGAAATATCCGAACGCGAACGGTTTCGTGCGCGCGAAACAGCTCAAGTGCCCAATTTCGAAACATTCTTCGCGCTCGCGAATAATGCGTTAAAAATAAGCGAGGTGAGTAGCCGCTTTATTCGACATAATAAGAACGCGACTACTTCGGAAACAAATCTACGATCTACTTTTGACTTTAACATCTCTGCGTACGAAGTATGCGAATATATCCGGCTGATGGTCCTCGAGATTGTTTCTAGTTCAGCAACAGTTTCCGTGTTTATAAATTATTGATTACAAAGATAAGCCTTTTGCAATTGACACAGAAAATTTTCATCTTACAGCAAATTTCACTGTGTGACGATGAGCGATGTAATTTTTAAAAATGTCTCAATTATATAATGTATACGTTCACTTAAGTTACGAAATACATGGCAAGTTCGTAGTAATGGCGAACAAAGGAAGGCGATGGAAATTTTGTTTGGCGCGCACGCGGAAAAATCGAGCGGCGACTCGCTCTGTCTCGGCGCCCGCAAAGAAGCTTTTCCTCCTCTTCAAGCCATTTGCAATTACTCCCAATTACTCAACCACCGGCCAGGCTTACGTATTCATGCAATTTAGGCACTTTACACTAATTCATTTATATTTTAAAAGTCCGCGAAAAGTGGAAGCTCCGGGGCAATTTGTTACCCGCGCAGTCGATGGAGGAACTTTTAAATCGCGTGGGATCCAGTCGCTTGGTACGCAACGTGTAACGGAGCTTCGCGAGTCCTTTCTCACTCGGGCAAGCTTCATTAAAATTGAAACTTCCTTAATACCACCGGCTATTAAAAAATACGCGAGAATTTTTAATCGTCCTCGGGTTCCCACGAATTTCCCTGCCGCGTCTCACTTTTAAGAGAACCTGGCAAGGCAGTAACGATCGTGCACTGAATCGTCATTTGTCGACGGACCTACGGAGTCTTGCGTAAAATGAGAATTTTATACTATCATCATCGAAGTGCAGGAATGAAAAATTTGTTTGACCGAACAGAGACGAATATCGAAAAATACATTTGTTACTAAAAGAGAAAAATTTCGTTCTGATAGCGAAATATCCAGAACGTATTGTATGACAGGTTGATGATAGAAAACTTGTTATTTCGCCAAAAATGGATAGTAACATTTTTCAATTTTCGATTGAGCGTGTCAGACGACAGAAAATTGCAACTCGCAATAAAATTGGCGTCAAATACACGGTCCGGTGTGTCACTGAGCAAAAAACGGTATTGTTCCCGCTTGAAAATCGCAAATTCTCGTAACGAGTGGATTTTTACATAATAATGAATCTTCGCCAATTTCTGATTAACATATCAATCTCCTCGAAAGGTGACGAGTGTCGATTCGATCTCGTCAGGGTCCGTTGTACGTGTTTGCACAGGTAATGTTATCATTATTATCCGCACACATTTCTGTTTGTTAAAACACCGCAATAGATAACATTCAATATTTATTGTCCACATTACTGGAAATCGTTAATGCAAACTACGTTTCCCCGATATTTCTTCCTGTCGCGGAGCTTCAGAATCCAAACAGGAATAATGGACGATAAAAAAATCGCGATGCGGGGTTACGGTGCATTCAGATATTTTGCCACGTGAATTAAACATGAAATCAAGATCGTGAAGAGTGCAACGGATATAACCGTGTTTTATGTTTCGATTGCCGATCAATGTGCACTTGATTCCGCCATTTCGAAAATCCGAGCGGAGCAGACATTTTGTATCATGCTGTCGCGCGCAGCGTGATCTCGACGGATCGCGGAAATTGTTGAGGAATTTCGAAAATTTCCCCATTGTACATATCGATGACCATCCATGATTCCACCGGAATTTCTAGTTGACCAAAATTGCTCTCATTTTTCAACTAAATTGTAGTAGACGCGTTCTGTGCTCGCCTAGAACACTACTACAATTTTCATTTTACATCTGACAAATCCGAGAAATTTTTGGAGAGTATCCCGATAAGTTTACCATGAAAGCCTTACGCGATTATATCAATCAATTCGAAAACATTTATCGGAAGTACAATACAAAATTGAATTACGGCAATTATATGGCGTCTATAAACGCCACTGATTCTTGTATAATTGGCGGCAAATTATTTTGCGTTAATATTATCTGCTTTGATTACTGATCGAATCAATATTATATTCATAATTTTATATCGATACGTAAACACACAATTTTCTGATGAAGCAACACCGCGATACCTTTGATTGTCCTTGCAGTCATGCACAAGAGGTACAGAAATGTTGCCGAACGAATAAACATTAATTATTTCTGTAAAGCAAGCGTAAAAAAGGAGAATTTATCATCCAGTAAAATGTTACGACATCAAACGTACGAATAACAAAACGTGAATCGAATTTCAAAAAATTTGTAGGATATTTAAAAAATCCAGTTTTATGATTAATCTAAGAGCACAGGATTATCGAAAAATTCCTGGTGACTAATGTATATGTCCGTTGTTAATGATAAAAACGCGGTCGAATCGACGCGATTTCCCTCGAGCAAATGTAAACGATGCAATTTGAAAATATCACTGAAATTCAATCGAGTGACCGGACCGTTAAATCCCGCGAAAATCCTTGCCGCGGACAGGGTTATACATAAATTCGGCAACGGTTCGTAAATTTTTCCGAAACGCGGCGCAAAATTAAACAATCTCGACGATGGTCAAAAAACCGTGTATTTTCGCCTGGAACGTTCAATTCCGGTACTGTCGTCGTCAAGCCTGGAATGGAATGAATTTCCATTCGCGCGTCATTGACAGGAAATTCGAGCAGAATTTGTTTTTCTCCGTGCGCGCGACGCGAAGGAAGCGCCGCGTAACGACCGCAATTTCGGCCAGCGCACCGAAAAGTTTCAGCGATTAGCCCCCGCGCATCACGTAGAGGCGCTAAGCGAAACTCTAGCCGACTTTGTTTGCGTTCCGAACAAACACAGGCGAACAGATGCGATATTATTATTGTAATCTAAAGTCACGTCTCTGAATTCACGGTAAATTTCAACTTGTCTGGTCGCGCATCTCGGACTGTGCGTCACGTGTCCAAAAATGGGCTTGTTCCGTTCCATGCACCGAAATTGCATCGGGGAATCAAACCCTCCAGAGAGATGCAAATCGCAAAGAAATGAGAGATTGCTATTTGGACAATTTTCCTATCAGTTTTACGATACGACTGTAAATTAAAGGCGTGCGCGTTATAAGTGTCAAAAAATGAACTTGTTTAATTATATGCACTAGAAAATTGCATGGGAAGATCAAACTTTTCAAACAGAATGGAAGTGAGAAAGAAAGGATTATTACTTGGCAACGTTGCTCACAATTTCCCAGTGCATCTGTAAATTGCTGATTAAAGAAGAAACTGTCATTCGGGCGAAACTTTTCTAGAAAACATTATGCAAATAACTCCAACCTTGAAAGTTAATATTTACCGGCATGAATTTTCTATAGGAATTTTCCTACGGAGCCTTGCAAACTCCAGAATGTATAATTTCTGAGAGCCTTCATAGATGAGGTTCGAGTTTTGCGAATGAATTATTACTGTATAGTAAGTCTTTTTGAAAGTCTATACCGACGGGACCTTCGAACTCGTTACTTAATAATTTTAAGAATACGGCTCGTTTAACTATTCAGTATTGTAAAAATTGTACTCGAAGAAAGCTCAAGAAAAATTTGCGCAGCTTTTAATGAATGTAATTTCACTAATCGAAAATCGAATCAATCCATAAATTTAACACGAGACAAACGAACGGTTTCTTTCCTTCTCAAAAATATATTTTTAAATTCACCGATAAATACAATTTTAATCATTGCACATTTAATCAAGTCGAAAGTTCAACAAGTACGATGAAAATTTTATTTCATTTTCAAAAGAATCTTTCAGATTAGCGGCTACTCCTGATAATTTTATAAATTGAAATTTTAATGAAGCCGGGAGTTCAACAGGGATAACGAAAATTGTATATCATTTTCAAAATATACGGTGCTCCTGATAAGTTTAGGAATTAAAAATTTAATCAAGCCAAAAATTCATCAAAACAAATTCAAATTTATTTTGTATACCTCGCGAGAAGTTATATTTTCTAATCGATAAATTAATACAACCATTTACGTCTTCAGGAAAGACAACTTAACGTTGCAATTTTCTTTCTAGAAAATTTTACTACAGGAAACGTCTCGTTAAAGTTTAGATTGCAGAATACAATTATTTTAACTAGTACACGCGAAAAAGGCTCTGTAAGGTTAACGATTTTCTCAGCCGAATATCTCAACCTGATTAAATCTCTGATTACATTAATTCGAAAACAATGGAAGAAACTATCAGGTTGTTCTCGCTGAGCGGGGTAAATTAGATTTGCCTAAACTCCACATCAAACCGTCGCATCGAATGTAGCTGCTAAGCTGCGAGCAGAAGCCAATTTTCTACCGAGATTAGATCATGCAAATAGTATCTCTGCAGGTAAGGAATTACCGTGAATAAGCATTCCGAGGGGTAGTCCTACGTGTCACGGGAAAGTGCCAATTACGCGAATGCTGTTGTGCTTCCAATGACGTTCGTTCCGCCCTTTAATTCTTACTTCTCGCCTCCGGACAATCAATGATTCCAAAGAGAAAAAAAAACAACTTAACGTCGCTAACTAAATCGTACAAAATTTTAAAAAATTCTGCAACCTGAATTTCATAGTTTTTCTATACTATTTTCGACCTACTAGATCTGTCGAACCTCTCACAGGCGGAACTTGGCTCCACTTTGACCCAGAGTTACAGACGATCTAAATTTTAATTTTCCTGTGGCCAATTCGTATCATCGACATTTTTATTTTTCGTTGACATTTCTTCTAAGCACTCGGAGCTCTTCTTACCCGTTGTTATTGTCACAAATTCGAAAAAATGAAAACAGTCGAAATTCGATTCACGAATCTCGCAGTCCCAATCAGCGGACTGGAAATAATGAGAATTTTTCGAAAATCAGCGATTTAACGTTGAAACACTGAACCGAATGGAGGCACTTAGTTTCGAAACCACGGGTATGTATAAAATAAAGTGGGATTGTATGCGAAACGCGATTCCCCCGTTGCAAACGTAATATTTTAATTAAATTAGCCTTTATAAATATCTCCGTCGATTACGTATCGTTCGACAACAGAACGACCGTCGAAACAAATGAAATAATCCTTGAAACGGGACACGTTGTTACAATACCGTTACAAATGCAACGCGATGGAGGGGGCGGGAGCATAATTGAACGAAAGAGAACGCGAGTCGCAAACGATCGCTCGAAACGCGAAAAAGCACGATATCCGTTTCCCCGTTCAAGTGGGACACCGGGCATTAGCATTTTCGCCACTTGACAATTGCGGGACGAAAATTCTGTTCGGGACGTTCGATGCCGGGATTCTGGCCAATCAATAAACGCCGTGTTCTCTCCCCGGTCGTCGTCGTCGTCGTCGTCGTCGTCGTAGTGCCCCGGTATATTCGATGATTCACACTTCGAATAACTTTCATGTTCAATATTTATCGTATTCGACCGTCGTGTTACGACTATCTGTCTCGTGTCTCATCATAATGCCGCGTATGCTCGCAATTGATGTCGATAAATGAATAATGTATCGGTTGTCGATAGTCTCCTTAATCCATCCGGACTCGTCTCCGAACCCGTAACCGAACCTTTCTTCCGTGAAATTGGCTTCTTTCGATGGCAGTATTCAATTGATCCTGCTCTGAATTGCCTATTAAATTGAATTTGAACAACGAACTGTTTTTTTGCTCGGCTAAACGATTCGGTCTCGTACACTGACCGACGGAGTCCCTGGAATAATACCGAACCAGAAATTCCCCTGTTTCAGGGTCAATTGAAGATTATGTACATACTCTCATCATTTTGTTCGATCGCTAGCATCAACGGGGTATAGTGTGAGACCTGTTTTCTTTTGTAAAAAAGAAAAAAACTACGACACCTCTTGCAGTGAAAAATTTCAAAGCACATTTCTACATATTTCAGAAACAATTACGATTTTCTTTGTAGACGAAGTATGGAATATAATGGATCTTTATATATTATAAAAGAAAACTGTTTTTCATGGTGGTCGTCATTCCGTTCTGTTAATCTGCAATTGTTATGGCTGGTGCAAGAACCAATAAAAAAGTCGATAATTAAAAACATACCATCGCTTTGAAGTTTCATTGTCGATTTTTTCGTGTTTTATTAACTTTCGAAGGCTGGGAACGAGCAGAAAAAAGAAAGAATTCGAAAGCGAACTTGTATGACGTTGCATGAATTTTAACTTTGCAGCATTGGTTTAACCAATTAAATTACTTCGACTATGCGGGGGATTTTTGAGGTGGATTGAAACCCGTTGGATTATTTGATCTTTTCACATGTGACGAAATACCTGTTCGACCGTAGAGAAACGTCTAATAGATTTCTGCAACAGCGACAGCGAAAGTTATTGTACAATAATGCGGAGAATTACCTTATAAAACTGAAATTCATCTCTTTCTGCTTACGAATCCTACAACATTAATCCTTCAAGCCTAACCCCCTGAGTTTTCGAGAACGGGCCATGTTTCACGCAGACGCTTCCAATTTCGTGAGCGATGTTTTCTTTTAATCTCTCCGTTGATGTTAGATCATTCAAGTAAAACCGGCTCATCGGATATCATCGCAAAGAAGTGTGGTAGGGTTTAAATCAGGAATTTTCGGGGTCAGTTTGTCTCGCGTGAAATCAGTTTTCGCACAATTAACTCGCGATCTATTCGAAAGCTTATCGTAAATATTTAACAAATCGCTACATCTTGTCGAAGCGTGGACCTGTCATCGTGTATCTTTGCTTCTAATCTAATTTCTAAAGTCTACAAACTAATTTTAATAGAAACTAGTATATAATCGCAAATTAATCAAAATATCTCCATATTGAAGGGTTATACAGGGTGTCCCACAAATGTATTTCCGTAGAAGGGGCGATTCCTGACGCCATTTGAAGTAACTTTTTCCTTTGCGAAAATGTCCTCCGCGGCTTGGTCAAGGAGTTATTAACGAAAAACACGGACCAATCAGAGCGCGGATACAGCAAACGGATTCTCATTCTGCCAATGCCAACGCCTCTGCTATAGCCGCGCTCTGATTGGTCCGTATTTCTCGTTGATAACTCCTTCATAAAGCCGCGGTGAACATTTTCGCAAAGGAAAGAGTTGCTTCAAATGATCTCAGGAAGTATCCCTCTCAAGGAAGTACAACATTTTTGGGACACCCTATATTTCTTTTGTTGACTCTGAACCCCCTGTCGGAACATTTATTTGTCACACTTTCAGCAGTCACACTGGGTCGGTTATGTCCAGATTTTCCTTATTCGTTTCGGCTTTCAAAAAGTCTGAACAGATTGTATCATTCAAGTCTCTATTTTAATACCGTTACTAATGAAAAAAAATTTAATGTATTAAACTCAAAATAGGATTCAAAAGTGAAATTTTCGCCTCAATATAAACGCGTGCCAGCTCCACGGCGGGTCAATGCGAAATTATTTATAACAGGACTTCAAAGGACGTCGACAGATCGAATTGGCGGACAAGTAAAAGTGGAACAAATGGCTGACAAATAGCCGCGAGAACGCGTTATTAAATACAGAAGCATAATACGACGGCCTGGCATAGAACTATGGAAAGGAGGAAATTATGCGCGAAGAGTGGGCGAAGGGGAGAAGGGGAGAGGAGGGAGGCAGCATTGTTCGACGAGTTCCGCGAATTTGTTATGCGCAAATGGCCAATATGAAAGAACGCAAAGAGGCAGTCCGAAAATTTCGGGCTTTTCACCCGTGGTGCCCGAATTTGTTCGTTAATTTCGAACGATTTCCATAAATTGATCTAGTCCGGCGTTGCATTCGCATTACTTGATACGTGCAGTACAGTGCTTCGTGCTTAGTTACGCGCAGTTTGCGCGTACATGTGTAAGCACGAAGTTAGTGTGAGACCAACTGAAACTGTATGCAAATGACATCGAACCGGTGCAGGAAGGCGCCATTAAATTAATGTTAACGTTTAACGTTAACGCTTCTTTTCTCGTGCCGCGCGCGTTGCTCGCCGGGGAAACAATTTGCCAGCCGTTTGTTCCGCGTTTACACACCGTGGAAAATCAACGATCAACTTCTACCTATCATTTTCATAAAATCACGCCGCCGCGAAATCATTATTTTCTCAATATTCTTGTGAAATAAATTTACCAAATACCCGTCAAGCTTGTGCGTCAAAAATTCGTGTACGCGTTTTTTCAAATAATTTGCAAAACGATTTTCATCAAAACCAATTGCTTGTTTCAATATAACGTCGTCGATGTATTCATAAAAATACAGCATTATTACCGAAAAATATTTTATATTTTTCATATTGCTGCTCCAATAATTTACACATTTCTATACGTCTATTGTCTATATTATATCGTATTGTGCTAGAAAGTGCATTGTCATTTGATAAGGATTAGACTGTTGCGAAATTGTAAAATGTGAAAATAAGGTATCTCGCATTTTTACGAAGTTTCTGGGGGAGGGCTATTTAGAGGATTATAGAACCGACTTTGTTGAAGGTGATTTCCATGTGAAACCCGATCCTTTGTAAAACTATGTAGAGCGCCATCGCATGAAACTGTATCCGCACCAAGTGCCATTTGAAATGCATTGGCGAGTTCGGTGAAAGGACTTTGGATAACCAGCGGCGACACGAAGCCAAATGTGCACTGCCAAAAATAAAATCAACACAATCGATTTCGGACTGCATTTAAACCCAATTCGAACAGAGCCGCTTTCCGCCGAAAAATATTTCGTTGTCCCAAATTATCGTAAATATTCGAATGGTGTATAATTGCACGTACATGAAATACGACGAAAAATAATTTCAGCACAGTACGGGATTTATGTTCGAGTAAAAAGTATAGAAGCGGAACGAGAAGCAGAGGGTCATGTAACGTTATCCACAAACATTTATGGCATATTATGTTTTGTAGCCGTGACAGAACTACTGAGAAAAAACATACAAGTATTTGCAATATCAACATTTTTTTTACACCGTGAAACTGCCGCTTGAGGCCACGTGCGACCAGCAATAATAGTTTCTTCTGCGTCGGCCAGCAGAACAGTGTCAACCCTTCCCTTGCTTTGAAACTCTTCTTGGTTTCTTACGTAAGCCGTGAAACGCAAGTTTTTACTGTATGCCAGTATACTATATTTTATTATGTAACGTAAGGGGACGGCTACGAGTATCGAATTTACAAAACTATTTTTCTCTTACGAGTATGTGTGCATGCACGGACTCCGAAGTTTCTGTATTTTATCATCCTGCTGCATTCTATCCTAACAAATAAAAGTAAATGCACTGTTTGTATTCTTCTTAGAGAATATTTTCCTTATGAATTTTATTAAATTCAGAATAAATCACTCGAACTGTACTACAACTTTTACGACGGAAATTCGGCGTGTGAAAAAGCGAGACAGGAAGAAACGAGAGCCGGCGTTTCGAATTAAATCTCTCGGCTGCCTTTGCTCTCTTAAACTACGTCTATTGTAGCGAATCAGTTTTGCGCGTTCACGCGTTCGGCACCGGCACCGCGTAGACGGAAGGTTTATTTCTGTTGTCAGAATTCGCTGCAGCTCCAGTCGCCACTAGAATACATCTATTTTGAGCGCGTTGTGTTACTTCTAGGAAAGTTCATAGGGAAATATCCCGTAGTAAAATACGTCAGGCCAAACAACAGAGAATCTAATTAAGCCGACTCAATTACAGAGGAACGGGATGTGTTTAACGTAAATCCGCCGAGAGACCCTTGCGTTCAGCTTGTGCTTGCGCGCGTGTTTGTGCTTCTTTGTAAATAGCATTCTTAAAATGCTAGAATCTGTTGATACCACGTATCACCTTTCTCCTTCTACGGATGCTGCTACGGGCGAAAAAAGAACAGTAACCTGAAGACGCTTAATGTAATTAAAAGCATGAACATTTCGCGTGTATACGTGCAAATAATATGTGTAATACCAGGAAAACTGCTCGGCACCATAATCTTGGGAATTCATGTTTCGGATAATAATAAAATGTGATAAGTTCTTAACGTTCTTTAAATAAATTTTATACGAGTGAATATTTATATCAACGAAAAATTTCTGTAACAATTTGATCGATTAAATGTTCCTTTGTTATTTTTCATTAAATTTTCCGAAGATTCTGTGTAAACAATAAAATAAGAAAAGTAGAGATTGCAATTTTTCATACAAATGATTGCTTCTGTGCTGAAAACGAAATATGCGAATTGTACGTGGTCAAATATTATCAAAATATCCATTCGACGATTGATACAGCGAATATTGTATTTCACATTGTATTTCGCACACTCTACTAAAATACTGACGAAAATTGTTGTTAGTACTGGAACTCTTTCGCAATAGCTAAAATATTAAAGAATTGAAGAGATGGAACACCGTTCTTATTCAAAATTTATTAAATGCAGTTAATGTTAATGTCATCATTCTTATTCTTATAATTTGCTATTTTGCGCATAATCAATTACATGCGTTCTAAAAACCCGATACAAAAATTGTTGCTGATAGAATCCCATCAACTATTCACCGGGTATTCGATATATCAAATGTATCCACAATAAATATAGTACTAACTTATTATTCAGCACTATGTTTTAAAGCAGTTTGGTAAATATAATACTATACTATTATCAGCCCCATAGAATGAAACGCATTGTAGATAGTTTTTGAAGTGGTAAGATTAAATTCTAAAAACAGTGTTTATATATGTGCCAAGTACCTAGCCGATAAAAGTCCCAGAAGTTTCGCAAGTATTGTTATTACTTATATTCGACTTTACCCTATTCTCACAACGACGGTACTGATAACAGAGTAGCAATTAATTAACAGTATAAATTATTCTGAGTCCACACGGCGTCTTTTGAAGCAATGGCACCGCACGAGGACCAGAGGGGTCGATATACGCATTCGCACATAGTTCGGCTAGTATAGGCATGCAAATCCAAACGAAAATTAATGCTGCGATAATATTTACGCTTAACCTTGCGACATCGTGTTCGTATTAATTGCCGGTATCGATTACCGATATCCGGTTTGAATAGAACCGTTCTATTCTGTCCGCGTTCTCCGCCCGAATTATTAGTTTTTCGATGGACACACATCCCGTTACATCAGAACATCCAGGGCAGGGGGGGGGGGAGTGAGAAAGAGAGACAAAGAGGATCGTTTACAAATTCCCTCTCGGTTTCGTTCGCTTCGATCGCGAATCATTTGCATCGTCGTTAATCCCATGATTAGCATTAAACGCGTTCGCAGCGAGATTAAACGAGTCCAGCTTTCGGGACACTTTTCTTTCCCCCGGGACGTGTTTCAATTCCGTTCGGATACCCCTTCCCCTCCCCTCCGCCTCCCCCACCCCTCACCGGGTTCGCCTTTTTACCGATTCCGAAGTCCGTCCATCGATTTTTAGGGCAAACTTTTTGTTACTGAATCGAAACTCCGCCGCCGAAACGCTTTGGATCTTGCTACGCTCGTGTATTCCGCCTGGCCCAGACTGGTTCAACAATGGAGGGAGAAAAAATTTAACCTCTGTTTTCTCGAACGGTAAGAACCGTAAGAACGAAATTCCATTCATCGCGACCTTTTTCCTGGCCCTCAGCATGTGAGCTTTATTCAGTTGAAAAAATTATTCCGCTCGCCGTGTGAATGATTCATGGCGTAGATGTGTTAAGCTGCTACCGTTTAATTTGTGAATAGAAGCCCGGTTTTATTTTTAGCGAGAAACGGGAAAAAGTCATTTCCTCTGATCGTATATTTGCTGCTGTGTGTCGGCTGGACAAAAGTGTTCGTTCGTTCAGAAAAAAAGTTGTCTAGTATGCTGCTAGAATGAATAATCATTCCATGTTCGGTGAATAATAAGACAATAGTGGGACTATTCCAAAAATGATCACAAAAGTATTTTCGCACTGCTGAATTTTAACGCGTGTTTATTTCCGATGAGTGTGAATTAAGTGACGTTTAGGATCGGACAAAGCTAATTTCTGGAAACCAAACTAAGTTCTTGAGAAAATACTGAAAGAGAGTCGAAATAATGAACAATAACAAACCAATTTAATAAATACCTTCGTTAGTGGTATATTAATGGTAGTAGTCACGGGTTCATGTTGGAAATCTGTTAAACATCTGATATTTGTGAACTAATTGGGAATGTATATGAATAAGCAATTTCAATGTTGTAACGTAAGTATTAATATGAAAATTTAATAATACCATAACATTATAATTTAATGAAACCATAACACATATTATAATAATATATTCCAATGTACGATTATGTTATTTTGCTGCACTGTAATATAAATGGATTGTGAATCCGAACAAAATTACTCCAAATAAAAGGTTTTTATTTTCCATATTTTGCATACGTCATATGATTTGTATATATTTTTCGAAATACATATGCAGTAGCGCAATGCGGTAATAAATAAAGTTACGTTACAATTTCTTATTTTCAATACGTATATTGCACTGACTGTATTATTCATATTTCGCACAATGTTATTTCTATATTTCGGAAGCGATGAACACTTTAAACAAAATCATTTAAATATAAACGAAAGACGAAATAAAATACTTCTAATATACAATAAATATAAATTTTCTTTTCTCTTCTAAAAAAAGAGTCAAAAATTATTCGCAATAGAGGTAAATCAATGTAACCTTGAAGGGATTACAAGCATAAACATCGGTCTAATTGTTGTAGACATTTTCAGCGATGTGTTGAGTATTCGGTCACGTTCCTAAACAAAAGCTACGTCATCCAGGTCACGAAGGAAGCAAGCGTGGAACTTAAAATTTTCGAAAAGTACACCGTCGAACCGTTCGTAACTCGATTGTACGGCTGTGCAGTGTGCACACGCCTACACATCGATTCGTGTCGAGTCGTTAATCCTAAAACTGTCAAGAACTGAAAAACCCCCGGTTCTATGGCCGACAGTGTCGGTTTTCTAGTATTTAAAAGTTCGTACAGTATAACGAAAACTGCACGTGCTATAACTTCGCCGCGTTGAGGCGCGAGAATTTTAAATTGCAGTTTTCCGAGCGAAACCGCGGGGCAAACTGTCAGCCTCAAAACATTTCCGCGAAAAAAAAAACGAAGACTGAGATGGTTTTAACCACGCTACGTAAACTTACGCTGCACCCGGATTTGTGAAATGTACACGGAGCAATCTTAAGTGAAATCATTTCCAATACAGATTAATATTTATACGAATATTAAGCTTGAACATTGTTACACAGAATTTGCAAAGTTTGAGTGATTGTTCAGGAACAATTTTGTACTGTTGCAAAAGGAGCCCCGGTGACATTTCATTAACATTGAGGAGCTTGTTGTGTATTTTTAAGAAAATCTGAAGTGCTCCTCAAGTCCATCAAAATTTGACTGTACGTGCTTGGAGCTCTCCAGCACATTTTCAAAATCGACACAGACCAACCACTATGGGAAAATGGCCACCACGTGTTCCTCTAATAAATCTTGCTTTAAATATCATACATTAAAAATGGTTGAATTTCTGTTATTTTTGAATCGTTCGAAGGCGTGTAACAAGTTGAGGTTGGTGTCGAAGAATCGTTTTCAATTTTGCAAACATATTATTCTCCATAATGAACATCGGAAATGAACGGTTATGTACCTAGAGAAATTGCTTGGCCTCGAGGCTTGGACCTCGCAGGGCTCGGTAAACTTAGGGTCGAGCCAACGATAGTTGCTGCACGGATTCACCCTCCCCAGCGTTTCGACACTCGAACCATCGTCCACCGCTCTCCTCGGTTGCCAACATTCTCCACCTGGCTTCATCTTCGAGGGCAATGTTTGCCGATCAGTCAGCACGCGTTGTTCATTAGAAATTCGATTATTTTTATACGCTTGAAATTTGACGTGGCCACCAACCGTGAAAAAGAACGTTATTGGATACCTGTACAGCGAAGTCCTACTTATCTACACAGTTATGTTTTTAGTTTATTTACCTGTCCCCATTCCGACAAAATTCGTACACAGGATGTCCCGAGCATGCTGCAATTCCTTGAGAAGAGCGATTCCTCAGGTAATTTGAAGTAACTTTTTCCTTTCCGAAAATGTTCTCCGCGGCTCTGTTCAGGAGTTATCAACGAAAAACACGGACCAATCAGAGCGCGGCTACAGTTGAGCGTGGCGTTGACATTGGCCGAGCCGAACTCCGTCCGTAGAAGCTACACCCTGGTTGGTCCGTGTTTTTCGCTAATAGCTCCTTAACGAAACCTCGGAGAACATTTTCGCAAAGGAAAAAATCACTTCAAATGACCCCATGAATCGGCTCATTGAAGGAAGTGCGACATTTCTGACTGAATTCATTCGTGCTCGATTTAAATTACACGAACTCGTTTGTTATCACTCGTCTTGCGCACGCGAACGCTATTTGTAGACCGTAGTTGTTAGACCATAAATTATATTCTGTAAAACCCTACAATCAAAAGCGTACGTGGTATAAAAAAGAGTAGAGTATATTGTGGCTCGATTTAGAGAAAGCGTAAGGACTTGTATGAACGCACTCTGCGAAAAAATAATATCATCGAAGCCTGACGTCTTTATTACTACTGTTTATGGCATCGTAAAGATCTTCGCAGTCGTAAGCCATCGCATTTAAAATGTTACACTTTATATCGACATTTAACGTTCCTTTATCTTTCGAATTTCTCTTTCTTTACTCTTTCATTTATCCGAGCAGAAACGAGAAGTGTATTGCAATTTTAATTATACTTGACGATTACACGCGTAAGCGAAATGAAAATTATTCCGCAAACAAGCGGAGAAAAAGTAAACGCTGTTTCTTCGGAGATTAATCAGAAAGGAATCCCGTATGGAGGAGTGTTTCCCGACTACATCCAGTTATATAATAAAAGGGAATAAAAGGTCGAAAGTGCTATTGAGAACGCCGACTGTATGGAGCAGTAAAAGTAGCTGAATCGTCGGTAAAAGAAGAACCATTGTTCGACAAGTAAGGATCAATCCGCGTAGATACTTCTGCTCCAAATCATGCTGGAATGACTGTTAACCGGTCTGCGCGAACTTTCGTCCTTATTCTCGTGACAAGATGACACGAAACCTAAATAAAATTCTACTTCCTTTCGTTGTCCATATAGAAGTTCACTACATAGAAATTTTATTTTTTCTCCTAAGAAATTAGTGAAAACCGTTTTAATCGTCGTACGAGATTAAAACAGTATCGCGATTAGAGGAATTTCAGAATGTCAACATATTGTTTCCAGCTTCTACAAGTTATTGAGAGTTCCATTTCTAATCGGCTCTCGTACCCTGCAGCTGAGCAGAAAAATTTTACTTTCAATAAAAATTTGCAGCCGATCATAATGATGCGAATGCATTTTCGATTCCCTCGAAAACGATATGCGTCGCACTCAAGAAATTTCGCGGGCAATAAGTAGCGCAAATTCAAGACGGAATAGATCAGACTTTTCCGCGGGGGCGGAAGCCATAAAGCGGAAAAATATGTAATACTGGTGCCGACAGGAAGTTCCATTTGTAAGAGTTCGAATGCTTCCGCACAGGCGAACGGAACGATTTCCACGGAACGCCGCCGTAAAGAATCCGAATTCTTCAGAGTTCATTAACTTCCCCGGGTAGATAGGCCAGAATTTCTCGCGGACTCCCTCTCTCTCTCTCCCCCTCTCGATAATAAACGCGTAGAATATTATTCGTGAATCGTGTAGCGCGGCGTTGCGTATCTTCCGGCGTGGCGACGATACGCGTGCAATAAATTTTTTTCGCGGTGCTGCCTCGCGGAATTCACAAACTCGCCGGCTTTATATTCCTCCCCACCCCCATGTTTCGATTGCCCGAGCGTACATTTACATCTGCCTGTTGTGCGCAAACATTAATTTGCGGTACCGAGATGATACGCAGCGGTCCAGTTTTATCCGCGATTTTAATTCGAAATTACGCGCCGCGGTCTTTGCCCCCGCGCAGAAATTGAAGAAACATTATTGAAACGGGTATATTCTACGGTTTCAAATTGCAAGCGAATCGCGTTGCGGAACAAACTGTTGGAACACGAAATATCTGACGTGCGCGACGTGTTATTATTATTTTTTTTTTTCAAACGAACGATTAAGCCGTACCGATGCAATCCTGTCAACTAGATTACTTCTATTTTGGGTGGAAATTCTAAACCATCGGTGGATCTCTGTTATCTTTTTTTCCGGGTGATATAACACTCCATGCCGCGAATCTCCGACGTCCCTTAAGTTTATTAAGTCTCTTTAGCCTACTTTAGGAAGACTTCAAGTCTCTTTACTTAAGTCTCTTTAGTGTTTCAGCAAGATTTCAAGCACGACGATTTTGTTTTAAAAATCGTTCTCCTCCGTAGAATAAATTACCGTTCGGTGCGGTGAAACATTTTCTTTCGTGAGATACGAAATTTATAAAACTGACGTGGCTGACAATAAAATGAAGACACTTCTATCTGAATGTAACACTAATTGAGGGTTGTTATTAAATGATATTATTTTTAATTGTGCTCTCCAACTCGTGCTCCTAATGATATAATAGTATGTCCAAGCTAATTTCGATTTCGAAAGGTATAAAATATCACCGTACGAAAACATCAACGATGTGATTATGCAACTATGGCGGTTGCATGCACGAAAATCATTTCTCCGAAAGCTATACGATGAATATGATAATCAGCGTCAAACAACGAGCAGAACACATAAACACGATTACGAGAATGATTTTAAACGCTCTTCGTATCTCACGCACCGCGGGTTTCCGATGCTCGCAAAAACGGAAAACAAATATGCAATCTCGATCGATCGCGTCGCATTCAGAAATAAATTTACATGTATTCGAGCGGTGACTCAATTAATAATACAAAGAGCCGATCGAATAGAAACGTTCGCGAAGCTATCAAATTAATCGTGAAACGTGTAAAAAGCTTAATATGCAAATTGCGTCGATTGTTCTTCTATCATTCTCCTGTTGTGTTTTCACAGGCAATGTCTTGCAATTAGCAAAATGAAATTCTCCTATCAATCTCCTCGTTTATCAAAACGTCGAATTTAAATATTCATCGGCCACGCATATCGTTGAATACTATTTCGTCTGTCCATTGCTTGCTGTATCTACTTGCTGGCAGATATATTCGTAATTCTTGTTTCTTATTCTCCTTTGAATTCTCCTTTATGTTTAAATTAAATCTTTCAGATCATACAATTTATTATGGAAGCCCACAATGACAAATTTAAGGAAAACAAACAAATTCAAAGTGAACGCGCAACTTACCAAGCATTAAAAGTGGCTGGAGTAAACACACCAGCTTCAGAAAAGTGACAGGACTTAATTTATTTGGATTTTCTACGGTTTTCGTTATAGTACATGCTTGACAAATTTCAACTTTAAAAGAAAATCTCTAAGGAAAATAATGGAATAAATTTTCTTTCCTTTTTTCGTTATAGTATATGCTTGACAAATTTTAACTTTAAAAGAAAATCTCTAAGGAAAATAATGAAATAAATTTTCTTGTCCAAGCATCCATTGTTTCGCAAATTACAGACAATCTCAATAAGTTCGAGAGTTGCCATATTTTGCAACATTCACCAGATACTTCCTAATGCTTGGTAGGTACAGCGTTACGAATAACCAGACAAGGACCTCTTTCACTTACTTAAAAATAATTACCTAATCACAGGATAAGAGCACAGAAATAGCTTAGTATTTATTCAACTATTACAATTAGTCCAAGTATAATGCAATCGGCAGGCTGTTCATCACTAGTTCTTGCTCCCGCAACGCATGTTCGCGAAACGAGGCGACAGTGTGTGTTCGGCCGTTTGTCGCCTAGCCCGGAAACCATGATTTTTTTCTCCTCGCTCGACGCGGTTTGCATCGGGCTGTTACGCGCGATCTCCCGCGAACTTCCCACTCATTTTCCAGTTATAAATTTCCGGGGTTGCATCGCGTCTCGTTCGCGCGCGCGTTCCCGTTCCCCCCCGCATTCTTTCCCCCGTCTGTCGGCGGGGCGTTCTTCGTCTTCCGCGCGCATCCCGCAAATTTCCCGGAGTGTTCCACGACTGTTCAACGGCAGCGCCGTGGTAACTTCTTTTGAATTCACGCGTGACCCGTTTCCATGGGCGCCGGGCGAATTGCGAGCATCGTGCGAAATAATTCTCTCGGCAGCGAGACGCGCGAGTGTTTCGCACGTTCCACAACTCGTTTCCCGGCAGTGACTCACCTTCAGCATTGTGCAGGATCTGCGACGCGGCTAGGATCGACAAGAGGATCGTTGCGATCGCTCGTTTCCCCCTAGTCCTGCTGACGCGAGAATGATTCAGCTCTTCCTCGGCCATCCTCAAAAATCAGTGTCGCGTCGCCTGACGACGAACCGGAACCGCGATAATCTCAACAGCTCACGCACCACATTCGTCGCACCACTGTACCGTGAATGATCTATCTCTTCGCACAAAGAGAGACGATAAGCGAGAGCGAGAGAGAAAGAGATAGATAAAGACAGATTGATAGATAGATAGATAGACAGAGGAAGAGAGAGAGAGAGAGAGAGTGGCAGAGGTCGGGTACCTCTGGCGATCTTCACTCGCGGTCGAACACACTCACAGAGTACCCGGGGCGGCGCGCGTATCACAAACAAGAGTAGAAGACCGTATACCGGTCGAATCCCGGATCCAGAGTTCGAATATCGCGGTCGATGGTGGTTCACCGAGTGTCACTGGGCGGTCGCTAGACAGCCGGCCGCGATCATTGGTCCCGAGGTTCTCCGGCACACGGGTCTGGGGATCGGTCTGGCGAGCATCCGATTCCGGAGAGGTTTGCACGGGACTCGAGGGGGGGCGGAAGACGCCGGCCTGGCCCGGAAGGAGATACTCGTTTCGAGTGTACAAGCGGCAAGACCCGGTCTCGTCGGGTTGCTAAAAGCGTGTCAGCGGAGCGGCAAGGAAGAAGCGACGAGGAGCACGTGCACGCTCGATAAACGGCGGGCTACTGTGCGGAGAGACGACGGCGACGACGACGACGACGGTCTGCGAGAGGGTAAGAACGAGGAGAAATAGAAGGGAAGAGGCAACCTGGAGCAACAGAGAGTGAGAGAGATAGAACGAGAGAGGGAGGGAGTCGGGTTCAGGGCGTCGACAAGTGCGAGGATCCGAGAGAGGAATTCGGGGCTGCTGCTGCTACTGCTGCTGCTGATGATCGAGCGTGTTATCCTTCGTGGTGTTATCAGGAGGGTGGAGGAGGGGGAAGGGGACTAGAGCGCACACCACAGAGAAGGAGAGAGAGAGAGAGAGAGACACGAGAGGCGGCTAGATCGGTGTCAATGGCGTGGGTGCGTGGGGCTCTGTTCGCCAGAGAAACCACCTCGACGACTAACCCAGAGAGGAGGAGAGCGAGCGAGAGAGCCCGCGAGAGACCCGACTGATGACGGTGCCGGAGACGAGGCGGCACGACGCGATACGACCGATTCGTACGCTTACCCGAAACTAAGCGATTCGTGGCGAACGGCGAGCGGCGCGCACCTGTCGTTCCGCGGGTCGCTGCGCATGTCCCTACGAAGGAAGCCGACTGCCTGCAACGGTAGCTCGTCCGTCCGGGGTGGTGGGCGCAGATGGGAGAACCGTGGCAGTCTCTGCATGAACGCGGAAAGGTGGTGGAAAGTCCTGAACATGGAATTAAGATTTTCCGTGTGACCTGAACCCCTGCCGCGCCGCACGACACATCTCGCTCGAGTCATCGTTCCTCTGCTCTCGCCCCCTCTACACCCTCTATGTAACCTACGTATACCCCCTAGTGTAGGGTTCATACGCTAGCTATACCTAACGAAAGAGTGACCCCGAAAATTTGTTCCCTCTGGGTATCTCGATTTTGAAAACTTTTTACCTGCGACATGCACGGTAACACAAGCACAAACGTATACAGACAGGGTCGGGTCGGGTCGGTCTCCCGAATGTTTGCAATCCCCGGGTTAGGATTCTTATTCTAAACGACGCTGCTCCATCTAGCAGTATTTGTAATTCTGAATTAATCCTTGAATGGTACCACGTTTCCAAAACAGCTGATCAAAATCGATATCATCGTGCAATTAATACAGACAATTTTTATTTTGTGTAACAATCTGCAGTCTATTTGTCACCGACCACGTACGCATCACTGTAGCCGCTATTAAATGAACTACAGCATAAAATAAGGTTTATTATTGATTAATATAAATGAGATTTGCGAACGCGTACATTGTGGAATAGAATATTGTATTTTCGCACGGCTTCCGGGTTTGCGGTGAACATTATACATTGTATATTATATCCTTTCGCGACAATAATATCTGTTTTCATAAAAACAGGATGAATCGATTACAGGCAGGCAGAATTTCAGAGTATGTATTTCCAAAGGTAATGAAACATTCGTAGAACTGTCGCATTTGCGGAATACTCCTGGATTTCGAGTTTATTTTTGACAATCAGCGCTCAGATACCGCCGGTAGACAGGTTGCGAAAAGCAGAACGATGACAGCGAGGATTTTCAGCACATCACAAACGCTTATTTAACGCGACGCTAACAAACTCGAAATTCGTTATCGTTAATCTCCCTGAATTCTGACTCCTTTGTACCGTTTCTCAAACAGTTGTATGAAAACTCTTGATTCAAAATAAGAGCAACCAAGGAGCTTGACAGAACGAACATCCGCGCGTGTTGCTGTTATTATCTCAAAACAAACAAATCGGGAACACTGTTGAATAAGTAGTGGAACAAATCGAACAAATGAAACCAAAACTCTGAAAATAAACAACACGCGTACGGTTACCAATTACACTTTCACTTTTAATACTTAATTACATTCTGTTTGCGTGTATAGCAAAAGAACTAATTTCAAGTTATATTTTTGCTGCTAAACAAGCGGATCAGCTAATGGAAGATATCATCAGCGTAGGTAACATCCTGGGTATTTAATTACAGAGCGAGGGATAAATGGACTGTAGTATTTTAGGGTGGCGTGTTTTAATGTGAAAAACGCCGACATACGATCGTTTCGCGGAATCTGTTTGGTGCTGATTGGCAATATACAACTTGTGTATTATTGAGAAATTAGGGATAGACGTGTGCTACCATTTTGCTCATGAGCGTATGGAACAGTCGAGCGTCATCGGATCCACTTCAGCGATCGCTCGAACACCTGTTTCCTATTGAGTCACGCTGCGTGACTTCTTCCTACCGAGGGCTGGAAATGGAATCAGGCTCGGGACGACACCATGCTATTACCGAAAAGATTTCGTACGGATATGCCCAGGCGCGAAAGTACGCGTCGACTCGCGGGAAAATCATTAACACGAATGACTTAAGCTTATTCGCGCCTTATCTTTCGCCCCGAAGGCCCCAACTTCGTACGCACTTCGGGGAACACTAAATCGAGCGTTATCGCTCATGCATGTCCATTCCGTGTGCACAGCAGAATCTGCTAGTTGTCCTAACAAAGGATACTTTCACACGCGACGAGGAAAAAAAATAGGTTGCCGATAGCATCGCACATCCGAGCGCGGTTCACACACGGAATTAAGTAGAAAGTAAGTAGCGGCGACGGCTCTTAAAATAATTTCATTAGTACAAACATAACCGTTCGGTTGTTTAGGAATCTCCCGTGCGAAAACTGAGCACCGTAATTCTTAATCAGCCGGAATTAATCAAGTTGCGGTCCGTGTCATCCTTGAGGTTGAAACGACACGACGATGTTGTTCGAAATGGCTCGATCAAATATTCACGGTAAATATTATTAAACAAATTTATTTCGCCAATTAATATGGCTCCTACTGTTGCGTCAATTCAGTTCTTTTGCTATGAAACAATTTCAATATTCTTTGCATCATACTCATCTGTGTTTACAACTTTAATACAACTTCATAGTCGTATATTAATAGTTTTTCTCTGTTATGTACAAATTCTTAGGAAGTCGTTAGCTGAAATTATAACGCAAGATATTCAGAGAATTTACAAACTTTTCTGTAGCAGTACTTTTTTACGTTTGATAATTATGTATTGAGTTTGATAAAACATAATTGCGAATGATACGTCGGGGAACGTGAAAACGAGAGGAAACGTTCGCTAAACGCTAATGCCGCAACATAAATATTGTAATCGTCCCCATAACCGACGGCGGAATCATCCGAAATATAATTAGATCAGCAATCAATCGTTTCGTGACTCAATCATTTCGAGCAGCGTAAACGTGCTCCATTTATTTGTACAATTCGGGTATTTATGTTTACGACGACCGGTCAACCGGCGTTCGTTTAATTAATGCTTCCTCCGATTCCGATAGGACAAACCAATTGGAAAGCATGGAATTTCTTTGGGCAAATGGATTTCCAGGCTGCTCAGCGGCCTTGCTAATTACTCGGGAATGCTTATTAGCATGAGAACGTGTAATTGGACCAGACCGAGAGATAACGTATGTAATGTTAAATTTAAATTTTCCGCCCGGCCTCGATGCCCAGCGCACAAAGGACTCTGTACAAGTGTGCTTTGTAGATTTTCGGAAATGAACCGTGCTGATTCAAAATAACATTCTCTCTGCTCTCGAAATCCGCTCTCGCTCGAGGTGCCTCGCCTTTTGTTTCGTTTACGAACGCCGTCTTTAGGTTCCAATTTCGTCCTCTTATTCAGAGTCAATCTTAACTATTATTATCTATTACGTAACGCGGGGCACGTTTCGTAAAAACGAAACCGTCCGTTTCGATCCCGGTTTACGAGTGAATTGTATGAAGTTTTTCTCAATTTTTATACAAGGCCGTATTAATCGATTCACGCGGATGAGTAACCGTTCGATGAGGGGTCATAACTTATGATAGAGCTATATTGATAGCACTGACGCAGGTCTCAATGGCACCAGTATCAATCAACAACGATGCCACCATTTATAATGTTAACTTCTAATGGCGAAGGAATTTAAGAGAAAGCGATAAAATCTTTATTATAAAATACTATATTTTACAATAATTATTTCGATTACAATAGAGCACACGGTTCAGCAATATTCACTACTATACTTGCTGATATTCGAATTTTGCAAAATCAAACGCGCTATAAATGTGTAAAATCCAAAATCTAAATGAACATGCGCAACATCTGGAGAATTATTGACAATAACCTCGGACGATCAGAATTACAAAAGAATCGGAAATGATTGGTGGATGTACTCGGTGAATTTAGTGTTCTGCATTACACACGATCGATTCAACTTAACATGAAGCTCGGAACAAAGTTATCAGCCTTATGAAATGTAAATTCTCCCGGAATGGAAAGAAAATACCGACATCTGCGATTAACGTTCTTACTTTTCTGCTGCATGAAGAGAAACCGTTCTACAAACAAGCAGAGTTCCCACTGTTCACCGTAAATATACAGCGAACAATGATCCGTCCATTGTTTTCGTTCGCGATCAAGCAATTGAACGGAGTGTTTCGGTAACGAAACGTTCTTGTAAATTCATTGCTTTAAACAAATTTGCACTGGAGATCCTCCCAGCCGATATCCGTGGAATTAATTGAAAGATTGTAACAAGTGCTCGGTACTAAGCATATCATTTTTAATAATTGATTAACAAGCTTCGGTAATTAATTAATATATTCGTACATTGTACGTAAATTATAATAACTATATTTGTCAACGATGAAACATTCACGAGTACAAAATGAAATGTTATCAATCTTCCCAATCTCACCGATCGATTTCAAAATGGAGGATCTACTGCGCCTAGAAGGCCAGGGTCACTCGAAACGATCTTGAACTATCAGATTTAAGATCCCACACGAATTCCTGGGTAACAAGGGCCACTGAAGCAGTCATTAACGATCTCAACAGTATAATGCGAGAATAATCGAGCCAACGGTGAGATAAAAATTTGAATAATTTTTGCACTGCATAATAACAGCGTTGCGAAGGAAAGGTCACTTCGTTGTGAGATTGTGATGGCTCATGAATAGTGATAATTGTGGATGGTGGAAAGCATTGCGAAAAATAACCTCAATGCCCTGATAACAAGAAAGGAAACATTAATCAATTCGCGGAATTAATAATGCTCAAATTGCAATAAAACATTCTAGAAGTCGTTATAATGTAGGATTGGATTTCCTTTTGCGATCCTCGTACAATTTCAAACTGAAGAAAAAACCTACTAATTCATTCCACACGTCGATTATTTGAATTTCGTATTTTTAATATTTAGAAATATTATGGTAAAATCTATGAAGGGTTTTAACGCGCTATTCTCGTATTCTCGTGTTAGGTTCTCTGTTCCCGTGGCTCGTCTACGAGATCGTTTCTATTGTCACCAATGAGACACCGATTGCAACTCAAATAATGCAATCGCGTTGCAACTTCTGCCGAGTACACAACGCAGGTGTGATGTTTTACATAAAGTTGAGCTTCGTAAACGCTTCGCTGTCGATATGAAATTGCCACCGTTCTGCTGCGGCGTTGCAACGCAAACAGACCGTGGAGGCTAACTAAGTAAACTTACAATTAGAGGGCTAGATGAAATTTTTAACGAATTCATTGAAATATTTAAAACTTGTGCTCTAACAGTGAAAAAAGAACACCACCTGGTGTGTAATTTACAAACATTGTAGCAACCAAATATTGTCACAGGTAAATATTTTCTGTCGGTGATAAATCAATGTTTATATCGATTGAGATAATGTATTTTTGCAGGCGTTACTATTAACAAATAATTACTTCAGTCACCTTGAAATATGTATACATTAATGTTCTTCCGATGTAATATTTCAAAATACGTGATAGCATGGGAACAATAACAAAATAATATTTGGAATTTAAACTTGTATAGTGTTTGTACTTTAGGTGTAATAAAATTGTTGGCAAACGAAATAAATTTCACGTGAATTTCTACTTGTGCGCATTGTTCTACAAATGTATGAGAACACATTAACATTTGCAGAGCGCGGTACTAACTTGAAATATATATAGGCCAAACGCTCATTCGAACTTTTTCCATTAAAATACGCAAGTTAACTTCTCATTAAACAAGTGGTCAGAAACTTTTGAACGGCTGTAGGGATTTAGTGGTATGGCGATGTGTACAAATTCTTGTTGCTGTTATTCTGTGCACGCTGCCGGTCAGAGGTATGAGAATGGGTCCTCCGCTAACGAAAAAGAGGAACAATATTTTACAACATCACAATAAAGTTCGTATCTCAACAACAAACACGTGTTCGAATAATTGTAAGCTAATAGTTGGCCGGAATTTCATTGCGAACAGTATACAATTCTGAGTATGTACAACCTAACGTCTGCTTTGTGTTATTAAAATTTAAAAAGAAATTGGGATTGGGTCGATTAATCAACGGATTCAGCAATTTAACTCAAATAATATTTACGGAATATATTATACGGAATAATACTGGTGATCGTATTTATTTAAATAAAATTTATACGCAACTGTACTCCCCGTTATTAACCAACGTCATTTCTGATTCATCGATCCGTACGATTTAATTTAATTAAATTTTACAGTGAAATTATACTCCCTGGAACAGATATTTGATGCATCAGCGACAGTCAGAAAAATCTCTTTAAGTAACCTCAAGTAGATTGATTATTCCATCGAAATTACCAATCTTCATTAATCGAGAAATTAATACGAACTAATACTTAGATGATAATAGACTCTTGGAAAATTAAAAGTTATATGTTTTAAATTATTTTCGAATTAACAATATAAAGGGGAAGTTAAATATTTTATACTTATAATAAGATTGGTTAAGAAGATCACTTGCTTGTAGGTCTTCATTATGAAAATGGATGGTTCTCCAGTTATAATATGCATTCGTTAACAAATAAACTATTTAACTATTGAAATGGTTGCGAACATCACAGGACAAGTACTCTTCGTAAAAAGAATACTACTGCGTTTAATAAATGCAATCTTTTCAATAACTGCGACCAATACGGAAGCGAAATTGTCATGTCCCCGTACTCTTTGTTCCATTCAAGTGAAAATAAAAATCCAATTATAAGAGACGAGTGGAAATTGGAGAGTAAGCACTTCAGGTTACACTTCTACAGATGAGAAGGATCGATCCGTCATGGATTCTCTCTGATTGCTTCTGGATTTCGATAAACGTAAATGGATGAGCTTGTTAAGGCACTCGTTGAGAAAAGCAATTAGAAAAAAAAAATTAGTAGAAGTTAGTCGTGAGATCGTTAAAACTCAATCCATTCAATACATACATAGAACGCGTGTGTGTGTATGTATGTGTCAAAATTTTACATTCAGTTTTCTTCTAATTGTTATCAATTCGTACTTTTCTAACAAAAGATGAACTGTATTAGTAAAAATATTTTTATTCTTAATGCATTTTCACGTAAATTGCCAACCAACAAACACATGGCACGCTTATTACATTTATTGTAAGACACATACTGTTATAAGTTGAAATAAGGGTCCTCTTGTTAATACGAATAAAAGAATGAACTGACAACGATGCAAATGGGTTTTATAAAATCAGCGTACAATAATTCGGGGTTTTCATTTTGTTTTAAAATATTTGTTCAAGAAGAACACTTTTTGAAAGAGCTCCCAAGGGTGGCAGTTCTTTCCATAAAAATTCCGCAGGCACAAATATTCACCGGGCAAGTTCAAACAAAATTGTTTAAAAATTTGATGGGGAACTGTTTATTTCGAGCGACGCTACAGTGTTTTCTATAAAGAGCGTTGAACCCTATTTCTTGTCGAAAGCGAGTCCAAGCAAATTAGCGAGTTTTATCGTAGCTTCTGTCATCGAAATCGGGAGCTGTGCGGAATCTAGGCCGCAGTTACGACACCGTTCGTTCGCACGGCAGACGTTTCCCCGACCGGTTTTTCTATTGTTATCAGCCTGAGCTTCGAATTCCTGGGGCGTCATTCCGTTTCGTTGATTTCGCCTTCAGGGAGAATCCCCCCGAATCGATTGAAACGCAAATTACACGTTACGGGGAATCGCTCGCCGCGATGTATCACCGCGGAAATTTTTCGACCCGGTCGCCCGCATAAACTCAAGACGAATTTTAGACCTTTCACATTGGACGTACATTCCCGTCGACTCGTCCGCAATGAAAAGTATAACAAAGAATTGTCGAATTCCACCACTTTTGCGTTAAACAGCTCATATTTGTGAGGGGCGTGCCGAAGTGGCTTCGGGTCGGATCAGGATCCCGAAAGCTTGTAAAGCTCGGGTACCCGAATTTGTAGTCGTGTCGGGATCCCGAAGCTGCAGTTTAATGGAGTCAAGTTTGGGAATCCCAGGAATTTGTAAACACACAGAAGTGTGACGCTTCTTTCATGACCTGCTAATCTAACTTGAATTTAAATTTTGAAGTTGCACACTTCCGGGATCCCGGCCCGACCCGAACCGAGACTTCGATACCCGCACGCCCCGATATATATTTGTTTCAACGAATTCATCGAATTCTGTCGAAATAAGTGACTACGTAGACACTAGTGTTTTTAGAATAACAAATCCGCTGTCGGGGCTAAAGTTATTAACTTAATCCCGATGCTCGCTGCTTCACTCGTCAACATTTTGTGAACCAGCTGATAGCATTCAGTCATCGAAGAAGTATGAACACTCAGCTTTTCATATTCTACATTCATTGTGGTTGATGAAGAGGTGTAAATACGCTTTTAGAAAACTCGCGTGTGGAAACCCGCGGATTCGCGCGCGCGCGCGCGCGCAGAATATAAATGCGGGCTCGGTAATTGCGGCGAGGAATCGACGACTTCGGTCGCGCGATTCGACGCCCGCGGTAAATAATTACCGCGGCTCTGTTTGCAAAGCGATTAGTAAGAGCACGAATAGACTTCGATTAATTAAATTGTCGGCGAGAGCCGGCCGGAAAATTTCTTCACTCCGCAGCACAATCGGTCCGCGATCGCGCGCCCGCAATTTACGCCGAACTTCTTGGGCTCGGTTCAAACAAATTAAACAATGGGGAAAAACATTTTTGTTTTTCCCTCGGTTATAGAGCGCGGATGAAATTTGTTCGCCAGACAGCCAAGACAATACAACTTGTCGGCGATTGTCGGCTTGTGGAAAGTTCCGACCTTAATGAGTCGCGAAGAGTTGTGAGCGATGCACTGGGATGTCGACGAAATGAGGAACGCAATTTTATATTAAAATTAGTTAGTACTTATGGGAGGCGTAACATCGACACAGCCTTGGTTCAGTCTGATCCAATTTGATATCATGCAAAAATATTTCATTAGACAAAAATAGAATTCGCGTTCGTTGTAACAATTTGAATAGACGCGACTTTTAAAAACCAAAGGAAAGTATTTGTACTCGCGATTTCTCAAAAATCGGAAATTTAGTGTTCAGATATTTCACGGGGACACTATAATTGACACTGGACCACAGTGAAATAACCGATTTTTATGTAACAATCTTTGAGATTGTAAAGACACTTCGAGTGACCGTGCGAACTTTATTTTTCAAGCATGTATTATCATAAAATCCGTGTAAAATCGATACAAATTCAATGTTCCGATTTTTACAAAGCCAGTCACTTTGAATGCTCGTCAGATTAGAGCACGGTAGAAAATTCTTCTCGAATCCGTTAGCTAACACACTCGCGATCAATAGCGGAGACTCTTACACTTTCGCCCCGAGTTTCCACGAATAATTGCGTAAAACGATGACCGTCTGGGTTAAATGATTCACCGAGCGGACCCGACCGTTCTTTTTTTTTCCGTCGAGCAGACTGTTCAGGGTCCCTGAAAAGTAACCGTCCGGGTCGGAAGAAAGGGCAAATGAGTAAGGTTATATTGAACAATGAAGGGCTGGAGCTTGTCCTTTCCGCCGGCACCTATTTGGCTGGATTGTGCAGCTTTTGTCCACTTGAATCAGTCGGCTAACAAGTCTCTGTTCCCTTATCCATTCGCGCGGCGAATCGATGAAGTTGCAAAAAAAGATTTAACGTCAGCTCTTGGCTGAAAGGTCGTTCTTTTATCGATTACCAAGGGATAAATGGGAAAGGCTGCGGGGTAGTTTGGTGGGGGGAGCAAGAGAGAGAGAAAGGGAAGAAATACGTTAATGCAGAACAGTTAGACGGATGAGCAGCGCGAAAAATCCCGGCCGGAAAATATCGTGTCAATGTTTGCGCGGCACGTCCATGGTTAAGGCTACTTCCGCGGGGAATCATGTCGGACTTCTTGCCGCTCTACGAGAATTTAATATCGGATGTCCTAGTTCCTCGAATGGGACCGGGAACCACCACATTCTGCCCGGGGATTATTCAGCCATATGCATAAGATTTCTTTGTACCGGAAAGCAGCCGGCGACGATTTAGTGAGGGACTTGGTCCGCGCCGGAAAGAGACGGTGAATGATGATGGAAAACCTTGCGCGTGGCTCACCGAGGGCAACCTAACGCCTCCGAGATACGCCTTTGAACCTCCCGTGTCAGGTGCCACCTAATAAGACAACGGATGCTGACTCATCTTCACTGTTCTCGATGAAAAAAACTATGGCCGTCTAAGTACCCGCTCATCTGCCACGGAAATCTTTTTACTTCCTTTCTGGTGAAAAAAAATATCGAATCTGGGAATCCAATATTTTTCCGGTAAATTTTTCCGGAAACGGTCAACCGCCAGTTGAGCGCCACCGTCGGTCACCGGAAACTGACACGGTCTGAACTGAAAGTTCATCGAAAGTTCAAAAATACAACAAACATTTTTTTTTTCTTTACAAAATGTTGCATTGCACATCTTTAATGAATAATAAACACACGTTTTGTCTATATTGTAGACCTGTTTCTGTGTAAAAAATCAGCATTGTTCGACGCCACAATTTCCGACCAAGCCTGAACAGTCTCGTGTCACTTTATGTAACGAAATTAGATTACGTGTACAATATATGCATGTCTGTAGCGTTTCAGTTCCAAGGTAATCAACATGATCGCACGGTGGATAATAAAATAAAACTTTCATTTTTATTGTTTACCGTACGTGTATGATCCAGTGTAATATCTTAGATCTGGATGCGAATAAGCACGAGTCAGGAAAGGAAGGAAAAATAGCATTCAAACAAATAGTGTAAACCTCAAAGAGACGCTGTCCTGTTTTATCCAAAGCCCCATTATTCATTGTTTCGCACTAATACGTTCGTAACTTGATAAAGTTCCTCACCGGTACATAGAAGTCGTAAAAGCAGAACAATAAGGTTGGAACGCTCTGGCATTGTCTTACCTCAATTTCAATTATTCGGCGCGTTAATTAGTTTCAAATTGCTTTAAACGATCTGTTTGACAACGCAGGAAAGTGACTGTACTTAGAATAATGAGACGATAAGGTTGGACGTTGCATAAAGAGTTACTCGAGACCAAACTAGAAGAGTTGAAACTTGAGGAAATTGTCTTGTCAAATGCAGCTCTATGATTTCTGGAGGAGCTGAAACATCCGCGGGACATCTCAGCGTTTACTAATAACCCCATTTTGTTGCGCTTCTCACTGAGAAGATTACTGCCAGCAAATAGAAACGCCAAAATCCCAAAATGGCCGATTAGTGACGCTGTTTCGTCGTGAAAACACATAATTCAAAAGAAACTAAGAATCTCAACATTTTCTTATATTGCATAAATTAAAATCATATATTTCAAACGTGGTCTCAGCAGTTTGAATGTCGTCCGAATTAAATTACTACTTTAAATACCATTCCATAAGTATATTCTCAGAAGTAAAATATTTTCTTTTCAAAACTGCACATACAGTCTAAAATAAGATAGACGTCTCCATGAAAACAAATTGAAAAACGGACCCGGGTCCGTTAACTGGACACTACTCACGGACAGAGGTGTAAATGAAGGGGTTGTTCAATTCTCCTGAAAAGATAATTTCGGGGTTTGCATCCGAAGAAAGGTCATTCAACTGTGTGCACTCGCGATGCTGAAGGTGCAGGCATGCTCGTAGCCGGCTCGATACGCGCAAAGATTAATTAATAACATAGATGGAGCGGTACGTCGGCTAGCGAATGTAACGAAATGGCAGACAAATTTTCTGTTCCACTTCGGTATGACCGTTCATTCAGATTTTACTGATTACGCTTTCGCGAACTTTTGCGAAACAAATCGCTGGGGTGGAAGGCTTTTGAAACTGAAATACGCTCGCGGGTAACGGCACGGCGGAGGAAAGAAGGCAATATTTACATCCGGCCATTAATTATAAATTTTCACGCGTTATGTCAAGCTTCAAACTGCGATTTCTCGCACTCTTTTTCTCTCCTCCTCCTCCCCCTCCCCCTCGTTTTCTCTCGCGTCGTAAATTCAACACTGTCGCGCGGACGCGAGGGCCCGCGATGAGCAATTAAAATAAACAGGTTTTCTATTAGAATATAATAATTATAATTGCGTCGCCAGTACAGAACGGGCGTACGTACGTTTCAGTTGGTTAACGAGTTCCCCTACTTTTCTTATTAAGCCACTATCTAATTTTCTTGCGTACGATCTTCTCCCCCGTAACTTTCACACGTGACGGTATGCATTTGCATCGCGCGGAGGTCGGGGAATTTCGCGATGGGAATTTTATCGCGACAACTTTGCAGTAATAAACGGTGATAATTATCACGGGAACGCAACGCGGATATCGCACGGCGACGTGGTATTTTCTGCTGGACTTTGATTAAGTGGACCGGGTGGCTTTCTTTATAGCGGCACAGAATTGCAGATACAAAATATTTGTTTCGGGGATTGGGGGTCCGCGGATTTTTGCGCAAACTAGACGCTCCGCGAACTAATTTCGGGAGATTGCAGTGAAGCTAACTTCATTGAGGATTCTACTAACTATCGGACAATCTAAAAAGTTCATTAGAGCTTGCCGAGTACGTTCCTTATTGTAGCATTGCTGCACTCGCTTGCACTTAATAATTGAGCATCAAAATTCAGAGGTGCGCCATGTTCTTTGAGATATATTTCAGATCTACATTCTTTTCTACTCCAGAAACTGTACTCACAGATTCCATTTACTTTCGAAAAATCATTAACAGCACAATTCCAACGAATACAATCTTAATAAATGGGAGCAAGTTCTTGATCTAACAAAGTTTTATTGAACATAAACTATTGAACTATTTCTTACTAACCGGCGGAAAACAGATTTGGAAAAATTCCTGTGCACGGAGAAAAATGGCAAGGGAGCCAGAATTTCGAACATTGGCAATGAACGAAAGAACACAAGTGTTAAGTAAATGTTAGCATTCAATTGAAGATCTTAACCGATAACTAATCCGGCTCTTCCTTGAGCGGGTCTCTCTCTCTCTCTCCCTCTTTCTTCTCGCTTTAGCAAGCCATGATTGCGAAGGAAAGAATCGGGAGGACGAAGTACCGTCTGCAGAATAGCTTCGTCACGGTGACGATAATTGTGCCAATACCCTTTCATCGAATCCCTAAAGATCGTACCAATTCGGAAGATTACCTCCGACATCTCGGCTACAATCCCCAGCGGAATCAGTTTCTGCCTTGAAAAATGAGAACGCCGCGCCGGTAGGACAGTATTTGATTACGTGGGAACCGAGGACGATGTGTGTGCTTTGTTCGTCTTGTTTCATGCGATCAGCCATTGAAGCGTTCGTGATGAAATCTTTCGCCGGGGATGACGATTTAATATCTACGGCGACTCACTTCGACGCAGATCGCCGAATATCTGACGAGTTTTTGTATAATAATCAATTTCGATCTTCCGTTTCGAAGTAATTAATGTTGAAGCAGGAATTTCTGTTTAATAAAAATTTCGAGAATACCTCAATATATATTCCTCGGTTTTCTCTTAGTCTTGTCCACCAGCTGCAAAAATGATTCGAGAGAAACGTATTTAAAATTGCCATTGGCTAAAGATAAAAGAATCACAGTTTTGTTAAAAAGATTAAATATGCACATTACTTACAGATCATTGAAATTATTAAGGGAAGGAATAAATTTGTATACAGCCATTACTACTTCTAAATGCAACCATCCGGTTATTTAATCAATAAACTTCTTTTGTTTGGTTTGCTAATTTACCAGTGACCTTATGTATCAAGGACAGAAAAAAGTGATTTCAAGAAATATTGCTAAACTGGCTATCAGTTCGATATGAAGAGTCCCTTTTTGAAAAATGAAACTCAACTAATTTGTAGGAAGTAGAGAAAATGTAACGATTACAACATATACAAATTTTAACTGGAATGATGTAACTATTCGTTGCATTGTTCTTATCGTGTGGAAAGTAATTTAACAGTAATTCGAAGCGCTCAAACTTAATAATTGTAGTGCCAATTATAGAAAACCCAAGAGCCGAGTTCAAGTACGGACATGTCTGATGTAACTTCTTCAAGGTATGCAAAATATTCAAGGTCCAATATAGGACACAAGGTAAATAATAAAAATATTGCAAGCCACTTGAGACTTCCACTGCAGATTCCTACAGGTAGAATTGCATAAGGTTTCCGCATGTAAACCGTATCCTTTTAGAAACGTGTTCAACAGTTCGCCAGCGTATCAAATGGCTTCATCTGGAAACTTATACCCCACACATACTACATACCACTTTTTACATAATTACTTGAATGACTTGACGTTGGAATTTCGTCTACGGAAAATATGTATCAAACGTAAAAATTAATTATTGAGGTGATATGAAAAAACTAAAAATTGGGGTCTGTGAGATTGTAAGAGACTTGAAAAAGTAACTACGATGGTAAATTTTAACTCTTAACATGATTGATTTAACATTGATTCTTTAAATGAATATTTCACAATTGATATTCTATACTTTACATACAAAATATCATTTTCTCATTGAAGTGATGTTCTAGAAACAAAATTGTTATGCTACAATAATAATAATTGTAATAACAGTCTCAATAATAATAATAATGACCTGGTATAATAGCATTTATTAAATAAAGTTCATCAAATATTGAATGAATTGACAAAAGCGAATGGTGGCGGCACCTTCTACAGAAATCGAAAACTCAGAAAGTCAGAAAAACGGAACTTTTGAAATAAACAATGTAGATATTACACAAAAAGAGGTTTAAGATGTAATGTCTCTTTCATCACTGAATTTCTAGTAAGACGTTACCGCACAGACGAGGTATAGGAGTAGATAAATCACCCAATGTATTTTTTGTCTCACATCCGCGGGGCTCTACAGCCTCCTTACCATTTCTGTGTCACATCCTACCTTATCGGTCGGAACTAATATTATAGAACTAATATCACAGACGAGATGCAGGAGTACGCCAGTCACCTTATGCTGATTCGTGTCGCACAATCTGAAATACCGACTCTACCCAAATCGAACAACCAACTGGTAAGATAAATCACAGCATACAGAATCGGGAATATTAGTGAGAATCGAATATCTTGTACAGAGAGGAAATGAGAGCACAGACGAGGTACAGGCATATGGGATTTTGTGTCTCATGATCTGAAATAACGACATCGTCAACAACAACTAGATTTCTTACGCCCTCTACGCTGACGACCGATAAATGTTGCAACTAGATCCACGAGAAGCTTAGACCATATACCTATAATAAATGGAGGGACCTTCGAACGGAAGAATGCCAACATTTAGCAAAAAATAACAACTTTAAGAACAGAAACTTCGAAAAGTTCGGAAGCAAATTTCAACTAGAAAGCCAGGAGAAAAGTTGATGGTGTTCATTGAATGAATAGGTAATCCGAAACAAAAACTGGGTGTTCCGGTTAATAATTGAAAGGAACCTACCAAGAAGCTGAAGGTGGATCGGGGGGAAACAACGAAACCATTGAAGGCCCACCTTGGCCAATACAGAGCAAGTTTAAAATAAATTCAGACACAATTTAATGAAATACACAAGTGTTTATTATTAGTACGTCTTAAATTTTATTTCACAATGTAATCGCAAATTATGAATGAGCAGCTATTAGCTCGATATTATTCTATATTTGTAAGATCTTCTAGTATCTTACAAATAGAATAATACCGATTGCCCGGGTCTCACCACGAGGAGGTTGCTGCACAAGAGACCCGAAAGGAAGCCAGAACGAATTCAATACGCTTCCTTCTGACTCCCTTTCTTACAACGATGATTTACAATATTACAAACTAAATTTCGCAGATCGCTAAATGGAAAAGATCACTTTTCCACAGAAAGAAAAGTTCACTTTACCATTTAGCGTATGTCGAGTAATTATTGCGGAGCAA